>JARHVA010000511.1:1410000-1862500 GCA_037957365.1 Torreya grandis | reverse complement strand
AGGCTAGGCAAGCACTGTTTAGTGAGGTTAAGAGTGAGTTTCAACATGAAGGTGTTATCTTGGAGTTTAGTTTAAGTTACCAATGGTTTATTTAGGTATATAAAACATCATGTGAGTTTACCTATAAAAATAAAACATTTTTACCCCCCTCAAATGGCTTAGAACATATGTAGTCCCCTTATGATGGTTTGTAATCAACCCTACAAAACAAACCCTAATGGAATGTTATTTAAACTTTTCCTTCATTTCAAAGCATAAAAAGTATTTAGATACACCTTCCATGGATTTTTATAATTATCCACACCATAATTTCCAATCCAAATCATCAACTTTGATTAACATTTCATCCTTCTTCTCAAATCTGTCTAAGACATGACTGTTTGTACCAAAAGTCTCTTAGCTATAGGTGTGCATTAGGTGTTTTGACTACAATTTTAGAATTGAAATATCTTCAATATAATCTCTATAATATTTTATGTTTTTAACACCTATTTAAATTATCCTCAATTATGTCTCTAGATCCTTTATGATTACATATACTCATAAGACACAAAACTTCTTCACAAGTTTACACATAGACCTGTGTGTGGCTCCTTGACTATATGTATGCATTAGGATTTAATAATTTCATTATTGGATTTGACCTTTAAATATTTAATTATGGATATAAACCTTATATTTTCTCTCCCTAACCTCTTCCAATCTCTTGACCCTTTATTTAACCTCACAATCAATACAACCATGTGCTTTGTCATAGAAAGGTTTGTGTCTCTTCATTGGTTTTGCCTTGCTAGGCTAGGGTCTGAGATTTGTTAGGAATAAAAATTTAGTATCCAATACAATATTAATTCTTTTTATAATATAAAAACTTATTAATAGTATATCCCACTATTCTTTTATTTCATCTAACCCCTAAAGCATCATATCTAATGCAAAAGTTATTGTATTTCATATGGAGAAGAGACCTACAAGTCTACAAACCTGTAGGTATACCTTTTGTCATGTTAGGCCTTTTCAAAATTTAAGTTTTGGGCATATTAGAATTGAATACTATCTTCCATTATCTAATAACCTGATCATGAGGTTTTAAGCTTCATTAAACACTTGTAATGCAATATTTATCACCCTTTTCTATATACTCTATGTTTGGTAAAGTTATAACATAGTCTATTGAGAGAATGAAGAGAATGGGATGTAGGCCTTCTATTCCAAATAAATCAATACTTTGGAAAATAAAAATAAAAATTGAATTAGGCATTCCAATAATTTAATTGTACTTCCATGTATTGAATCACCTTGAATGTATGTTTGGACATTTCATAATACTCTTTTATGTTCACACAATCCATTAGCAAGGAGTCAATTTGAGAACAGAGTGAGTCAATGACTTGAATATATAGGTTTAAAATTTTTGGAGATACTTTAAGACAACATACATTTCTTGATTTAAAACATTTACTCATAATAAAACTCTCATAAACTCTAAGACATTATCTGCAACTTCATTGAGGCCTACACTTAGTAAAATGAAGCTTTGCTCACTCTCCACTACCAAAAATGAGAAAATAATTTGTAATATTACTTTAGTGTATTGGATATATCCTAAAAATACTTTCATAACCTTCATTTATCACTAACAAGTTCATATTCTCACTAAAAGTGCCCAAAACTAAGCCTACAAGGTTTAGATAGGGTTTAAGACCACCCTACCTTCTTAAGAATTGTTATTAAATGAGGGGACACCAATATGACAACTATGGATATGTATTTTATGCCATTAATACACCCTCATTTTTAAAAAATCCCAAGTCACAACTCTTAATTGAATAAATGGAATGAACAACTAAAGTTGGCCTTTGTGAGCTTGCCAAGGGAGCGATGATGAAAGGAAGCATTTTATACCTTGAGTTGACATGTACCTTCATTAAAAACATGGATTTAAAATGGTTAAAATGAATATATATTTATTTAATCATTTTTACCTAAAAACAATCCTTCATAATCCATATAAGTGGATGGCAAACCTCTCTTAAGCATAAAAAATCACTTGTAATTATTTTTCAACATTTAAAATTGACTTATCATGAAGTATCTACCAACTTAACATCATAAAATTATTTATAATTCATTTAAAATAACATTTAAACATGTTATTCACCCTTTTAGGGTCTTAAAGTGATGTTTTGACAACTCTACACATGCTAGTGACTTATAGAAGAGTTGAAAATGAGTTATTGACCTTGGACATAAAATGAAACATTTTTGGGCACTATTACATATTACAGGAAGTATGAAATGACTTTGAAACATGACATATGACTTAATAAGGCATAATAAATTGTTATCACAACTTTAACCATCTTGAAGCATGACTTAAAGTGACTAGATAAACTTTGGACTAGAATAGGCCATTACCTTAATTTTGTCAAACTTACCTTAATATTTTCTAATTATGAATTACAAATGTGGTTTTCAAGTTTATCACTCAATGTGGAGGCTTGGTTGACAAAGTGTTTTTTTAACCCTTCTAATGGTAGCCAAAATTTTGGATAACATTTATCTTTGAAGATGGCCACTTTCTCATGATGTTCCTCCTTTATAGACATGCTTACTTTATCTCTTATCATTTGATCACTTTCATTGAATATATTCTCAAGAGTAACCAAACCTTTAGGAAGATTTTTAGACATTAATTGTACAATTTGGTTCCCATATTGGTTTTGAAACTTGGCCTGGTTTTTATAATAAAACACAACCTCTTGTTGGATAAAACATGTTATTTATTTGTCACTTTCAAATGCCTTACAACTACCATGATTTATAGCTAAGTTTTTGAATTATTGACATCATTGGGAATGTCAAATTATGTTCCAACTAATTATTCTCCTCCATTAGGAGTGATTGGATGTTAAAATCCTTAAAATATTCAATGATATATTGCACTCTATGCTTATAGGACTTCAATAATGTCTTTTTGGTAACACTCTTACCTCTTACTTGGTGGACAACTAGTTCACTATCTCCAATGGATTTTACCCACTTTAATCCTTTATTCTTTTCCCATTTAATCCCATATATAATATCTTCATATTCAACTCTATTTCAATTATAACTAAACTAAAATATAATGTCACAATAATATTTTTCATTTGATGGAGAAAAAAGAATAATAGTAGCCCCTACTCCATTCTTTCTCCTTGAGCCATCAAAAAAAATTTCCAAAAACCATTACTATCTTCATTAGGCTTAGAGAGAGAGGGTATGGTTGTACCTTCTTCATGTAAATAATAGACACCAATACCAGCCTCTTCAACACCTCTATATGGGTTAAATTTATGATTTTATCCCCCCCCCATTCATCAAGGAAGAGATCTAAAATTTCCTCAAGAATAATAATTACCTATTGGTCACTAGTGTGATGTTCCTAATGATTGATATTAAAATTTAAATTACTGACATTTGGTTTATATGGATCAATGTGAAACCTTGAGATAGGTTCTGATTATATGGTGACTTTGGTGTCATATCTTGTCTTAAAAACCATGTAGGACTAATCTAGTGATAAATAACCACCAATATTTGTCATGAAGTCCCTTAACAAGAAAAGGGAAAATTATGGTGGTATTTCAATAGCAACCACATCTTGAGAAATGGACAAAGTAAGACAATCATGAGAAGATAAGATCAAACCTTTGATAACACCAACTATCTTAGTGGCTGAACCATCTAGTTGTAATGCACCTTTAATATCAAGTTCATATTTGAGGCCTATCTTATATAATATTTTCTTTGGCATAACTACAATATTATCCCTATTTTATATAATAAAATTATGAACCAAATAGTCACTAATGATCCTTAAAACATAAAAGGGAGGAGGCTTGTCTATTTTACCTTATTGTGACTCACTAGGCCTAGATTGTTTATGAACATAATAGTACCTCAATTTTCTACTCTTGATGTTTATTTGAGCTTAGTTACCTCCTATTGAACCCAATACCTTTGCCAAATAATATACAAAGTATCCCACATATGCATAATTACATGAATCTTTTTCATCTGATCTACTATGTTGAGAGAAGGAGCACCAATCTTTGAATGTCCTTTACGAGCTATGACATCAATTTGGGATTGCTTGATTTGGTGTATTAAGTTACTTTTATCATTTTGATTTCTTTGATATTATTTAGCCTCAGAAGCTACATTAGGATCCCTTGTCCTTAGAGTCATAAAGGGAATTGAAGATGGACCTTTTCCACTCTTTTGTGTTTCCTCAACATCCCACCTTTTAGACCTAATATTGGCAATAATAGAACTATTTATCACCCTACTTGTGTTTCCCATTTTGTTCACTATACAATATTCATGTTCTTATAATTTTAAAAGTGTATCACTTGAATTAACTTTCTCCCCAACATCCATAACCTAATTTGAAACTTCAGCTTATATTAGAGAAGATATTGTTATATCTTGGGCCACACAAGATTGATTAAACACTATCTTGATTGATATATTTCTAATGATATTGATTTTATTAAGATTACCATAATTTATATTGAATTAGATTATTTTGGGTGGGTACCAAATCTCTTTAAGTGGAGATTACATTTGGGTTATAACTGGTATATGGTCTAACATTAGTGATATGGCCTTATCTTTGAGCATTTCCTTGGAAGGGTGGCCTATTTAATTGATAGGGCTGATGAGATTGGTGTGGATATTTATAATTCCTATGAAATTTACATTTTTTCCTCTCCATTACCATGAATTTTTTTTCAATAGTATTAAGTAGCTCTTCTACATCATTCAGCTTACTTGCTTGACTAGGCTCATCCCTTCAACTATTATTTATGATAAAGTATTCCTACCCATAGATTGAATCATAACATCTATATAATTTTTCAAAACTTTTATATAATATAGGAATTCATAATTTTTGGTTTCTCTTATAAAAATCGGGATCCTATCCCATGTCTTTTTAAACCTAGCATTGAAATCCTACATGAATTCTTGAGGGGATCTTTTTGTGGTGGTCAATTTCTTGGCCAAGGACAAATGGTCACTCTTATCTTCAAATATCTTACTCAATTTATCTCTTGATTCATCCGATGATTAAATTTAATTATGGGTTAAAATTATATACCACACCAAAGCCTTACCTTTAAAACTTATTTCCAACAAACTAATGGCCACATTCTCATGTGTTATATTATGGATGTTACAAAAATTTGTCATGTCCCTAATGTGTTAAATGGGAGTAAGATTAGTTTCTAAAATAAAATAAGGGACACTCTTAAGGGTATCTATTTGTATGTCATCATAATTTTCAAGTTTTAAGGGAGAACCACCATTAAAAGCAACACTGGGTATATCTCTATCCATACTACTAGCCTTAGGAAGACTTGGATAAAATGGGATTTAAAGATTTGTTCTAGGTGACTCTATATAATGAAGAGTATGAAATAACCTATTTATTACTAAATATAAAGGAAATTAAACAAATTAAAAATGTATACCTTTTAATTTTGATCTTTTAGTCACCTTTGGCATGAAAACTAGCTCACTAGTCAGCAACCAAGTGTTTAGAACTTATTGGAGTCCCCAGATGTTGCGTGAAGAAGGTTGTTATAGCTGAATTTTTACCAAGACCTGCATCAATATCATACAACCTATTTATAATTATGTCCCATCAGGCATGCTATAACTATTATATCTCAAATGTTCACCCTTGATAGGGTTTCTTCAAGCCCTTTCACTTGAGATATGCAATGGGAGTGGTCCTAGTTGTGGGTGAACTCTAAGTAGACCAAACCTATAGATTTTGGGCTAGATCCCAAGTAAAACACCAACACTAGAAAATATACTACTTGATTGGCTTTCAAAAGGTAAAAATGAAATCTAAAACTAAAAATTAAACTTGGAGGTGATGCACCAAACATAAGGTCCTCAACTTGCTAAAGAATACACTATGAAATATTAAGTTACAATCTAATTATACCATCTTAAAATATTCCCTATCACACTAGTTCTTATCAATTTTCAAACTAATCAAACCATGTACAACACTTCATATGACCTATGAAAGAAGACAAACTTATATTAATGTATGAATAATAAGGACAAATGTAAGGAAGCATACTTACTATTAGTAAGAATTCATCAAAACAACCCATTCAAGATCATTGTATGCAAGATGAAGATAGTAATATCCATTTTTAATTGATTCCAATAGGAAAAAATAAGAATTAATTTTGGTATGGCTTTGCCATAAGAAATGTGAGGATGCATTATTAGCCATTCAAGGCTTGTTTTATAGCAAGAAAGAATAAGGTGTAAGATAAAATATAACATAAGTAGTCCATCAGTGAAATTTGTCATTTTAATATTTACAAAAAATAATAAAATGGACACCAATCCATGTAGGATGTGTTTTTAACTTATTTCTTTAACTTTCATGACCAAGTGCTTATGATATTCCTTGTGCATATTTATGTAGGAGGTTACTTGGGAAATCTTATGTTCTTGAATCTAACTCCTTCCTTTTTAGGCTACACCTTTACAATTAAAAGTATAGTTAAAAAGTTCCTAACTAACATGTGGCATGGTTGAGGAGATTCTACACCATTCTTCTAAACAAAATTTAAACTTCCTTTTTTGTTCTGAAAATCACACAATCTTTACTAGCTCTCTTTGGCTCAAATTCCTCAAAACTTGTTTCTAACCTCATGACTACAATCTGGGTCACGTCTATCTACCTTAAAAAATTATATCAACTCTCTTTAGTGCCTCATACATTCTCTAGCACTCCATTTCACACCCAAGGCTTTTACTTTCCCTCATTTACTTGTAGCCCTCAAAACACATAAAACTCCTTATTTGGAACTTTATAGAGATGTTCCTAGAAAATAAAATATAGATTTGAATACCCATCTGGATTATCATACTCTATTAAAAATATTATGACCAAAAACCAACTATAATTGTACTTGATCTACCTATTTTTCTTTCCATTATCCCTCGATTGGGTCTTTAGGCCTAGGAAATTAATATTTTGATACACACACACACACATATATCATGTGTGAAACCTCAAGGAAATTTTTTATTCACTTTCAATAATTATTAATCATGTTCCAAGACAAATATGAGGATTTGAAACCTTTTATAAATGGTTGAACCAAGAAATGGCCAAAACCCTATTTTAGATGCATGTTCAGGCCTAAGAGATAATTATAGTGGTTTATTAAGAAATTAATAGGTTACAATTATTGATGATTATTTGTTAATTATTATACCATCATAATGAAACTAAATACATTGAATGGAAACTCTCCAAGAGTGCTCCATAGATCTGCAACTAGGCTTCTTAGACAATAAAGTAGTGCAATCACCCCTTTTAACCCAAATTATTGACTTGAATAGTTAATATATCACCTTATGAGATATTTAAAGGTGTACATGGGTTTTATACCTCTACCCAAGCTTTCAAATCCTATCTATCTAATTTTAAGGATTACCACCACTTTACACACTCATAAATAGGCCTACAATTAAGCTTTTTAGGCTTATTCCATATATTATACCCTTCACACATGCCTCAAAGTGTGTTTTTAAAGTTTATAAAATAGATATAAAGATAATTTTTACCTTCCCAAACCAAATTATTCCAATTAAAGTCATTTATCTAAACTTTTCTCTCATCAGGTCTTTTAGAGAGGTTTAACAAGGATTTTAGGTGTTTACCATATTAATGATGGTTCATAAAGTATATGGACATAATCCAATAATAAATTATTAAATATGGAATGAATGAGACCTACCTAATATCCACTATGATCTTGAGCTCCCATTCAAATCCTATGTATAATTATGAGAAAAATAAAATGTTCCTCGGGTTCTTTCACAAGGCAGATACATGGTTTATAGAGACCTCCAATCTTAAGGATTATTCATACAAGTGTGGGGGTGAATTAATTAACCAATTATATTATATTTTATTATTATAACCATTTAAACATATCCAATTATCATCTACCACCATGAAACTCCTCCAAAGAGTTTTGAGTATCCAAAGATGACCTCTCGAGCTAGTTGACTATGTGTAAGAACAAGACAAGTGTTTTTGGGTCTCAAAGGCCTTAAAAATTCATATATTTACTTTAAAATATTTCAATTATTATTTTTATCACCCATGATAATACCTTTAAATTATTTTTTATCCATTTTTAGGTTCGATTATGACCAAAACTTGATCTCTCTACCTGTAGCAGACCCACTAAGGGTTTTAGGCTTGTAGGTGTCTTTTGACCCTCAGTCATGTGTTTCTTATTTATTGAGATATTTTTGAGGCCATAAAATAATAATTATTTTTAAACCATTTCTAATTTACTCCATCAACCCTAATCGACATAAATAATGTACCTTTTACTTCATAGTTTTGTACGTGATCAATTGGTCTTAAAGATGTGTAGTCTAGGCTCCTTAGATATTAGGCTTTGAGACTGTTATTAAATTAGATCTAAGTTTTTATAATATAAAATAACCTATTTTGGTTTAATCATAATTTAATTATCTTTAAATACACTTTAAACCCATAGGTTTATCTCTCCTTATACAATCAGACATGTAGATGGTGATTTAGGCTTCTAGTCCTAAGTCAACTTTTTAACCCTCTCACCTTCAGTCATCTTGACATAAAATGGATACTATTTTATATATTTTTTATAAAATAAAACCTCTTAAAATATCCATATTCAAGTTACATTCAATCAATTATTAATAAATACTATCCAACTTGTTTAAACATGTATGTATGTTCTTATGGGTAGCGTGACTATATATTTCTAGGTCTACCTCCTTCATTAGAACTTTGATGTTGTTGGGTTATATTATAATGATATTAATGTTTCTATTTACCCTTTTATAACATTTTTACCTCATTTATACACCATATATTTCAATTTTTCTCCATTTTTCATACACAAGCATGTAACTATGATCACTCCATCTATAAGTATCATGTTATGGAGATTAAGGTTTATGCACCCATCCATATTATTCACACTAATGTTGTATTATTTTTTAGGGATATATGTGTATATTTAAAGATACATTAGGTCTTTCTTATTCCCATACATCTCAATAATGAAATTTATGAGTCATAAATGTCCACCTATAGGTTTATATACCTTTGAGTGGATAAAACCTATCTTAGTCCTATTTGTGAGTATGTCTTGAATATTTAATTCATTAACCAAGACTTCATCATTATAAAATTATAATTTTCACACAAATATTAACCTCTCTTTGTTATTTGTGATAAATTTTTGCAATTAGGTCTATAGGAGGTCATTTCATTTACTACACCATGCTTACACAAAATCATGCCACTATGGGTTATCTCAAGGAAACCACCTTTCAAGATGAAGGAATATGGATTATATAATATTTATATTTCTATAATGATTTATAAATCAATCTAAGAACCTCTAAAGATGACAACACTCAATATCCAACCAAAACATGCTTACAACTAGGGATTGTAATGTTCAAACCATACATGAGGCACCAGTTTATTTGCTAAAGGCATCTTGATAAGTTGAGGTACTTGATAAAATTGAAATAAAAATTTTCCCTTTAATCCCTAAAATCATCCCACAATAATTATTTTCTTCCATCAAACTTTAAAGTGAAGAAACAAAGGCAAACGTGGACCTTGCTTGGATGAATAAGACATTATGAGCCCCTTACACTTTTAGAAATTGTTGATAGAGTTGAGTGGATTAAATAGGTAACTAATTCAAAAAATTATAATTTCATATGGACCCCCTACTATTCCCAAGATCTTATCTTCCAACTCTCTCTCTCTTCTTCTTGTACCAACTAAAAGTCAAAGTGCTTTCTAGAGCTGCCAAGGAGAATGATTGGAAAGATGAGTATGTTTTTTCACTATTTGAGTTTAAAATCTCTTAAAATTTATGGATTTTAATTTTTATAGATTAAAATAAGCTACAGGAGTGTATGGAAGTTATCTTCACTTTGAAACCTATACGAACTTCTTAAAAACCTCTCTTTTTTGCTTGAAAACCTCTCCTTTTGGTTGGAAACTATCATGTTCTACTTAGAAACTAATTGAAATAGAATGAAAAGTGTTACTAAATCTCTCTCATTTCTATACCAACATGTGGTGATGTATCAACCACTCCCTTCTTCTAAAAACCTACCACTTTCTTACCACATTCCCTTATTAGACGTTATAAATAATAAAATAAGCATTTCAAAGTGGATTATAATGTTAGAAATATATATTTGTCTTCATTTAATACACTTTTACAAACCTTGGGGCACATTATATGACTTTAATTTAACTACATGACATTAAAAAGACGTTTGAACCCTTTCAAACTCTTTGAAACCCTTTGATCAAGACACATTATTTGAAGACAAGTGTGATGTTATGAAGACACTTACCTTAAAGTTATTTAAAGTACCTTAAAAAATTTTAAGCATGCCTTATGAAGGATTTTCAAGATTAAAAACCAAATTAAAGTCTTGAAAATAATTTTTTTGGTTAAACCGGTCTATGGTATCCAAAATTTGGATAACAGTATGAATATCATCCCATGAAGGCTATATGCATGAAAACTAAAATGGACCAACCTCCCAAAATGTGTTTGACATTAAAAGGGACCTCTTATAGACCCATAAATATACTATAAATATTAGGTACTTACATGAGAACTTAGGTAGTGTTGGTGTTCTTAAGTTGCACCGTAGCTGAGAAAGGGGATTGTTCAGGTCCTCTTACTCAAACCTAGTCCAACATGGGAGTGACCCTAGGCTTTGGGTCACATAAAATTGGTTTATAAATATAGATAAGGATAGCTTCCTTTTGATGTATATCACCTAAACTAGATCTAATATTAACTCTTACTTGCAAAAGGGGGAGAGAATAACAATAATTCATAAAAGCATGTAAAAATGAGGTGATGCACTAAATGTTTTGATCCTTCTAATTGAACAAGACACACTATAAGACATGTTCAAGACTGAAGAATATCACTTCATTTACTCTTTGATTAGTTCCACATAAGTATTTCACACAAAGGCATGGATTAGCTATCAACATAGCATGGGAGGGCAATTTTCCACTTACACACTGACCAATAGACTATGTATGCACTTAGAATGACCTATGAGAAATACCAAAACACTATATAAAGGTGATAAAAATCAAATAAATTCAAAGAAATTAGATATTCATTTGACCACATCAATGACTTCATGAGACACACTTTAACTCAGCTTTAAAAATGAAGGAATTCAATCTTTATTGCATCAAACAAGTGTTACAATATAAATCTTGGTAGAGTCTAATCATGCCAAAGAGAGGGATCCATTTAAAGGCTTAGAAGACTATATATATAGCAAAATGGGAATGAGAGAGATGGGGAAATATACCTGGAAGAATGAAGAAAGGGTCATTATGATCAATATTTTCAATCATCCAACATTGATTTAATTAGAATGAATCATCATGCTTAGATTACTTTTAGAAAATGGCCATAACAACCATATTAGTCCCTTTCCATTTATTTGTGGTCTATGTTAGTAATCCTTATAATTGAAATGATGGAATTAATATATTTTCAAGCTAAATTCAAGCACCCAAGCCATTTACAAAAGTTGGATCAATATTTTACAATCTCTTTATGGTGTTGATGTCATTACAATATCTTAATCAATCCATTTTGTTCTTGGCAGCATCGATTGTTCCTCATTGGATCCTTACTATTTCTTCTTTGGTGTGAAAGAATGGAAGAAGGGGATCATGATTATGTTACTATCTTTGGTGATGAACTAGTTGAAACTAATGTGTCTACCTCTATGGCATACATTTATAATATTGGCTCTAGCTCAACCTCGACTGAGTTGGCTTTAACTTTTAATATTTACCCTTGATCTTGATCTGAGTCGTTGAGATTATGACAAAATTTAGTTTTGCATTGAACCTTAGGATCCTAATATAATTTTATCTACTTCACATGCTCTATTTATCTTTCTTGGTATGAATGAATGCAAGCCATAGATATTTCTAATAGTTACCACAGTTGTGTCACTTAGTAGAAGCTCATTCATCCTTGAGATCCTTTAACTCTTTAACCTTTTCTCTCCATTGATCTTATCGATACAGTTAAATACACACCATTATCCTGGCCTATCAGTCATCATGTATCATTGATCCATCTAATAAGTACCCAATATCTTGACACTTCATAGAATCTCATTCATGCTGACCTTTTGACTCGATGCTTGCCATTTATCTTGATGGTATGATTGAATGCATGTTGTTATATCTTGAGACCCAATGATATCTATCAGATCATCATGAACCATTAGATATTTGGTATGAATGAGCACAAATCATTGATCTTGATCATTAAAATTCTAATGGTTATTTTATGAGGCTTGAACTTGACATCCATGCACCTATTTCATTCTATAGTATTAACTTTGAAACTTTATATCTTGAGATAACAAGTTCATCAAGATATAAATTCTATAGAGAATGTTCAGGCATGAATAACTTCATGTCCATGCATTTATTTTGACTGGAGAGGCTTTCTATCCATATTTATAAAATTCACAAACAAGTTGACCAATCTATTTCTGTATGACATCTTGATGATGGTCTATCTCTTGTAGGCTTGCTCAAGTCATTTTTTGATCATCTTTGAAGTATTATATCTATAGATAGTAATTACACCAAGGCACCAAACTTGTATGGAATCATTAGGGCACAAAATACATCATCTTAAGGAACTATTATGACTATATATGCTAAGTTTCAAATGATAGGGTGATAAATTTATCTATGGGGGAAAAATTGACAACATTCTAACAACTCAACTGGGAATCATGCCTATTATGCTTGAGAACCACACCACCTGCATGAATTTTGGACTCATAAAGTAATTAAAAGTTTGATTTATGGCTATAAATAACCCTTTTGACTTGAAAATATAATGAATTCCACCAAACAAAAAGGAAAACACAAAAAGTAGGGAAGCTAACTAAACAAAGCTAAAGAAAACAAACTAATGTGTTAGGATAACACTTGGAGTAAAATAAATAACTAATTATGTATAGGGGACTTAGCTTCCTTAATATAAATGTTTTAAATGTATCCCATTGGTTTGGATAGGAAGCTCCTCACCATCCATCTTTACAATTTGGAAGGAATTATGGGATTTATAACTGGAGATTATTTATGCACAACTCCAAATAGAGTCAAACTTTGTATGCCTTCCTAGCTTTGCTCTATCCTCATCCCACTTGAGGACAAAATATCCTTCTTTGAAAATTCTTGAAGAAGATCCTTTTTTAAAGGTTTTATTTACCTTTTCTTGATGGTTTTCCATAGCTATCATGGATTGATGTCTTGTCTCTTCCAACTCCATAATCTTGGCATATCTAATTTCCATAGGTTCATTTTCTAGCAACTCAAGTTGACACATTAGTTCTAGGGTAGGAAATTCAAGAGAAAAAGGTATTCTTTCTTCCTTGCCATATACCAACTTGTAAGGGGATTTGTTTATTGACTTATTTTAGGTGATCCTATCATCCCATAGATTTGACTTAAATTTGAGATGCCATGACCTATAATTATCCTCAATTGTTCCTCTTATGATCTTTAATAGTTTCTTATTAGTGGACTCAACAAGACCATTTCCTTGAGGATAGTAGTTTGATGAAGTGTTGAGATAAACCCCATGTTGAACTACCCATTGGTTGATTATATACCCCACAAAGGCCATAACATTATCATAAATAATAGTTGAAGGGACTCTAAACCTAGTAAGTAGACCTTCACAGAATTCTAGAACATTGGTCCCATTTGCCTCCTTCAATGCTTCTACTTATATCCTTCTAGTGAATTAATCTGTAGAAGTTAGTATCCATTTATGACTTAATCTTGAATACAACTTAATTATACCAATAAATTCCAATCCCCATTAGATAAAAGTTTGATCCATTGTAATTGTCTAGAGAGGCAAGGAGGAAAGCTTCACCTTTCCTACAAACATAACACATTGTCTACATTTCCTAACCCATGCATGGCAATCACCAAATAAGCTTGGCCAACAATACCCACCTCTCATGATCTTGTGATATGTATTCCTTGATTATTAATGTCCTCCACCATGTCCATCATGGAACTCTTCAAGTAGCATTTCCTTTTGATGTTATTTAATGCATCTTAACAACATGCCATTGATATCTTTCTTGAATAAAATACCATCAAAAAGAATAAATGGAATATATTACAATCTAAAATATCTTATTTTTTAAGGATTTAGATGAGATGGATAAATACCATCCTAAAGATACTTTATCAAATCATACTACCAGCTAGAAGGTGACTTATGATCAAGTGCAACTTCCTCATCAGTCAACACCATAACCACATCATTAGATTCTTGTAAGTCTTGGGCTATATGTTCACAAAGTCCTTTGCCTCAAACCAGATTTATGACCTTGATCTCCACATCATACTCCTTTAGTTTTGTTATCCAACTAGATTTTTTTTCATTTATATCCTTGTTCAAGAGAAATTCTTTGTTACTTAGATGGGCAACCATCAGATGTATCTTATTATTAGATAAAAAGAATATAAAATTATTGAGATACCTTATGATTGAAAGTAAATGATTTTAAAAAAAAGAGTGCCTTGTTTCATATTCTTCCAAGCCTTGATTGAAGAAGCTATTCATTACTCTAAGGCCTCTTGGTTCTATTAAATAAGAATGATTTAAATAGTGTCAATGTTAGCATATGCATACAGAATGAAGTCCTTTGAGAAATTTGGGTTCATGAGCATAGTGGCACTAGCCATGGCTTTCTTAATTTCTTTAAAACTCCTTACTCCTTCCTTGGTCTAGTTGAATCTCTAATTTTTATTTAGCATGGTTGTAAGTGGCTTAGCTAAAGTAGCAAAATCTGAGATGTATCCTCTAATAAAATTAATCTCCCCTAGGAAACTTTGCAAATCTATTTTGTGCTTGGGTAAGGAAAGTACAATAATTAAAGCTATTCTTTCAATATCTATGCTTAAACCATGTGTTGAAACTACATGTCCAAGAAGATTAGCTTTATGAATAAAAAAGACACACTTTTGGGGATTTAGGGATACCCCAAATTGTCTACATCTTTTGAACACTTTCTCAAGGTGGACCATGTGCTCACTTGCATTCATTTAAAACACTATTATATCATCCAAATAGACTAGTAAAAACTTGTTAATAAGGCCTTATAATTCCATATTTGTGTCTCTCTAAAAAATTTCTCTAACATTGGATAGACCAAAGGGCATATTTCTATATGCGAATTTCCCCCTCTTTGTAGTGAAGGCTATGTTGAATTGGTCTTCTTCCTTGACCAAAATCTAGTTGTATCCACTATATCCATCCAATAAGGAGAACCTTTCTAAACTTACAACGAACTATAAAATCTATTCCATTTATGAGATTGGATAGTAGTCTTTAATGGAATGCTTATTTAGGTCATGAAAGTTAACACACAGTCTAATTTCACCATTATTTTTCTATACTTAAACAAGGTTTACCACCCAAGTTGAATGTTTGATTGAAAATATAATAGCTAACTCAATGAGCTTATGAATCTCATCTCTCATCAAAGACTCAAGCTTAGGATTAATAGGCCTTTATCTTTGCCCTACTAGCCTAATTTCATCTTCTAGCTCAATGGTGTGTTGAGCTAGACTTGGATCAAATCCCTTGAGATCACTATATTTCCATGTAAAACATCAACAAATCTTTCACATAACTCAATGAAAGATTTTTTCTCTAAATAAGTTCATACCTTACCCAACTTTAGGTTCTTGCCAGGTGAAACTTCCACATTGCCATAGTGTTATTCCTTTGTTGACAAAGTTGACTTATTTTTTCTTAGTTCATCATCACCATTGAATATGTTCTCAAGTGTTACAAATCCCTTGGGCAACTTATTTGTTTCTAGTTGCATAATATGATCACCATACTATTGCAAGTACCTTAATTAATTTCTTAAGGAAAACTCAACTTCCTCTTGAGAGAATATAATAATCTGATATCATCTTCAAATACTTTCTAATTATCATTATTATAAAGGATATAAGGTCTCATAATCACCTTAATGTGTGACTAGACCTTTTCACTTCTTACATTAGTTGGGATACTAAATTGTGCCCCAATGGTAGCCAACCTATCTGTATATATGTTCTCATCTCTTGGTATTGCTTAAATGTTGAAGGCCTGAAACTCTTCAAGTAAGTCCCATACCCTATTTTTATAAGATTTAATAAATGGGTTTTTGAATACATTAAGGCCTCTCACTTGGTGAATTACATGTTTACTATCACCAAAGACTTGTAAGGTGTTGACTTTCCTATTCCTAGCCCATTGTAAACCATGAACAAATGCCTCATATTTTATAGCATTATTTGAATAACCAAATTGAAAATTAATAAAAGACAAGTAAATTTGTTTTTATAGATAAATTAACATCATTCCAACCACATTTCCATGCTTATTCCTTGACTCATCAAAGTATAGTTTCCAAATACCATCATTATACTCATCATCCTTCATCAAGGCTAGAATTAGTGCATCTTTCTCATGCAAGAAATAAACACCAAGTCATTATTAAATTAGCTTATAATAATAATATTCATTTGAGCTAGATTCCTATGCATCAAGGAATAAATATGGAATCCCATCTAAAGGTGACTCAATTTCTTATACATTATCTTCTATCACCTTATCTGAGATGAGGCAATTGGTGTTCACCACACTTAGCATGTATGGTTCTAAATGGAACTATGTAATAGGTTTATAATGTATGGTTTCCTTAGTTACATACCTAGTATTGAACATTAAATATTTCTAATCAGCTAATAAATATCCCCCAATCTTTGAGGTAAAGTCTCTTGATAGACACATAGAAAAGTAGGGGGCATGTCCACCATAACTACAACCTATTAAATGGTAAAATTTAGAAAAAAATGAAGTGTCAAATTTAAATTATTAATTATGCATTTTTTTTTAGTAAACCATCCAATTTCAACACTCATTTTTCATTTGGTTCATAGACAAGGCCAAGCTTGTCTGCAATTTGCTTAGGCATGATAGTGTTACTGGCTCTACTATCCACCATACAATTATGAACTAAGAAGTCACCAAACATCAAATTGAGGTAGAAGGGAGGATTTTTACTTTATTTTACCTCATATTTTCCCCCTTTTTCCATTTTATGTACCTATTTTACTTTATGCTTCACTGGTTAGTCTAAATTAGTTAGGACAACTCTTCATTTACTAACTGATTTTGGAGACACTTTGAGAGCTAAAATATCTTGGATGAGCATGTATTTTTGTCTTGGGATAGTAAAGGAATCCCAAATTTTAATGTTGAAATTTTGTTTCTTCATCTAATCCACTATGCTGAGTGAAGCTCCACTAACCTTTGGATGCACCTTTTGAACCACTAGTTTTCCATAAACCAAAGGTATTTGGGAGACCTTCCTAGATTTTATATTCTAATTTTTTTGTGATATAGGGGAAGCAAGTTGATCTTTGATATTTTTGGAAACAACATTAGAATTACTTGAAGCATTAGTCACATCTTGAGCCTCATCAATGGATCTTCTTTTAGATGTATTTACATCTATAACTTGACCACTTAAACTACTAGCCTCACCACCATGATTGAAAGGAACATAATAATGCATTTGCCAATTTAAATTAATGGCATCAAGTTTTCCTTGAGCTTGTTTATCCTGACCTTGTGATTTCAATATTTCCTCCTGGTATTGAATTCCTTGAATAAAAAACATTTCTTGTGTCATTTATGACCTAGTAATGTTCTGTAATACCAAGGCTTAGCCCTGAGCATCATTGAGATTAGATGGCTGCCAGCTTGACTTATGCATTAAGTTATTTTGAGGTGGTGTGGGGATAATACATTTTAAACTTATTGGTACATTAGGGTCAAGATCTTCATATAGTGTAGATAGAACTATGGCTTTATGCTTAGTAGGGTGGTCTATTTTTCATCAATCCTTGGTAAGGAGGCTTTTGATCTCTAAAAGACTAATAGGAGGTCTAATTTCATTGTCAATAAGGCCTACCCTGGTATTAGTGTCTTTTGAGTTAAATTATGTAATTCCCAAAAGAATATAATAGACTTTTCAATTTTATAATATCACTAACCTGACTAGAAGGGGTTACAACTTAGGCTTTAAGAGATGGGATAGGAGATAATGATGTAAACTATGGAACTTGAGCTGGTAGAGTAGATTGAAACTTTAAGAATATAGGTATTTAAGGCTTGGGAGAAAGCTTACCATCTTGTATCAAACTATTTTATACTCTTATGGTAAATTCATAAGCAATTGGCAATGTGTTACCAACCATGGACTATATCATCACACTGATATCAAAATTAAGGGATTTTAGATAGTATAAGAAGGCATAATCTAGGGATGGTCTGATCACTATAGGAATCCTAGTCCATATCTTTGGGAATCTAAGGTTAAAATTAGACATGAACTCATGAGGAGGTCTCTAAATGGTAGTCAATTATTAAAATAATGACAAATGGTCAAATTTATATTCAAACTATCTAACTAAGGATGCACCTAACTCATCCTAGGTGGTAATGGAATTCAAAGGAAAATTCCTATACCACTCTAATATTTTTCCTTTGAAGGAAGCAACAAGTAACCTAATAACCACATTATCTTCAATAACACTATGAATGAATCAAAGGTTGGAAACATCCTAAATATGCTTAATAGTAGTTATTTGATGCTCTCCAAAAAATAATGGGATACTTTTAAGGGTAGATACAAGAATGTCATCATACTGAGCTAAGTTCAATGGACTACCTATATTAAATGGAATAAACACTTGATTTCTAGTGGCCATTTGAGTAAGGGGATTACACTAATTAAAATAATAGGATTACCAAAGGATAAATATTTCTTCTGAGGATAAGGTCATGTCCTATTAAATCTTACTCTCATATATGAAACAACAAGTAGCTCAATGAATTCAAGGGGAATCCTTTTACTAGATAACCTTGTAATAACATTTGGCATGTGAATGTTGTCTGGGAACTTGAATAATATTTATCTCTTGATGATGGCGGACATATATTTTATATTGTAGATGCTTCTTCTTAGATTATTCACATAAAATGGGTCCCACTAGGTGTGTTATAATTATTGGTGTTCCTAGGCTACACCCTAGCTGAGAAAGGGGATTGTTTGGGTCCTCTTGCTTAAACCTAGTCTAACATAGGACTAACCCTAGGCTATGGGTCACCTAAAATTGGGTTAGAAATATAGAGAAAGCTAGCTTCCTTTTGATGTATATCACCTAAACTAGATTTAATACTAATGCTTTCTTGGAAAAGGGGGAGATATTGACAATAATTTATAAAAGCATGTAAAAATGAGGTGATGCACCAAATTTTTTGATCTTTCTAATTGAACAAGACATAGTATAAGACATATTCAAAATTTTAAAATATCATTTCATTTTATCTTTGATCAGTTCTACATAAGTATTTCACACAAAGGCATGGATTAGTTATCAACCTAGTATGGGAGGGCAATTGTCTACTTCCACACTGATCAAAAAAATATGTATGCACTTAGAATGACCTATGAGAACTACCAAAACACTATATAAAAGGTAGAAAACTTAGATAGAAGAAAGGAAAGTAGATATTCATTTGACCACATCAATTACTTCATGAGACACACTTTAACTTAGCTTGAAAAATGAATGAATTCAGTATTTATTACATCAAATAGGTGTTACAATGTAAATATTGGTAGAGTCTAGTCATGCCAAAGAGAAGGATCCATTTCAAGACTTTGAATCCTATATATATATAGTAGAATGGGAATGAGAGATATGGGCAAACATACCTAGAAGAATGGATAAAGGGTCATTATGATAAAGATTTGAAATTATCCAATGTTGATTCAGTTAGAATGGATTATTTCACTAAAATTTTGCTTTATTTTCTTTAGAAATAATGTCATAAAACATAAAACAAGGGTGAGGTTAGTAGAACTTGGATTTGGTTTACACTCCATAATCTAGGTAGTTGTAGACACTCCTTTTTTTTTAGGGAGGAATGACCTACAGATGATAAATAACTAAATAAATGGTTGATTAGTTAGATAGTAGGGTGGATTGCCTAGTAACCTAGATCCAAGAAGCATAATCTTTCTTGGAGGCTATCAATCAACACTTTTAAATAATCAAGTTATAAAAATGAAAGATAAATTAATTACATGAATAATAGAAGATACTAAAATTAAATACAATAAGTGATTGAAAGAGATGAATTTATATAATTATAGTAATAAATGATTAAATATTAATGCTAAATAAATTAAACATGGTTCAAAATATAGGGTGATATTATGTGATTAGGTAGAAAGTTAGAGAGTGGGATTTGGTCAAGATTAATAGGTAAAATTAACTAGCTATTGTAATTCACATATAGTGACCATCGGTGGTTGGGTAAGACCATCAATGGTTAGGTGACCATTGGTGGTTAGGGGTAAACCACTAGTAGTTAGGTGATTGTCAATAGTTAGTATCAAATTTTTCTTGGGGTAAAGAAGTTTGTTTGGGAAGGCTGGAGAGAAGTTATAGAGAGAAACAAAGGGACTAATTACTAAAATTAGATACTTAACTTTATTATTGGTCTGAATAACATTGAGGTGAGTGGCTAGAAATTTATTGTATATTTTAAATTAGTTTTGATAGAGTGATGATAGCTTGCTATTGATTGATGAGCAATAACACTTTTGGTTTTTGTCTTGGTCACTAGAATATAGAAGAATACCTACACAAGAAGCTCTAATGCACAAGACTCTAATGATTATTTATCTATCTCCTTTTCACCTCCTCTTATTCTCTTTATATATGAAAAATGGAGTGGTGAAATAAGAGGTTAAATAATTAGTTTAATAACCTGTTTAAATTTAACCTTGACATGCATTGATTATGCACATGGATCAAATAGATAAACATATAAAAGTAAGTTATAGTTGATTGGTAGTTAACCCTTAAGGTATTTAAAGGCTAACCATCGGTATTTTATTTTAACTATCAATGGTTAATGGTTGACCATCAGTGGTCAATAGGACAAAGGTGGAATGGTCAGAGTTTGTCAGGTTGACTTAGGTTTGGTAGTTGAAAAGTTGTAAAATGGTCCCAAGGGGGTCTAAGGATGATCCAAGGGTTAGAGAGACATATATAATCATCATGTATGGTTTTATATTGTCTACATTTTCCCTCTTTTTATTGTGTAGTTTATATCAAGTTGCAAAACAAAAAATGAATGGTTGGTCAAAGGTTTAACTACCCTGAGCATGGGAGGAGGTGTTCCCCCTTAAACCAAGAATCAATGAGGTAAAATAGAATCAGATGTGGGTTTTGAAAATGGTTAAGTGGGTCAAAAATTTAGTGAGAGGTTGGTCATTTAAGTGTAAACATATGCATAGAATATGACAGAGTGTGATATCATGGATTGTACATAGACTAAACTACCATAGTTGATTTAGTTGGGTAAAAATAAGGTCAACACTACAAGTAAAAGTGAAAAATAGACCAAGTGACATGTAGGCATGTTGGTTAGGTTTTACTTATAAACACAAGTCTCTTAGACAAGGTCAGTGTATTTTTAGGTATCCAAAGTAAGAAGTGCTCTCCAGAAGACACACATGGTTTATGCACAAAAGTAGCATGAGTTCAAGTTGTTTAAGATTGAAATGTATTTTTAATGGTCAAAGTGACAAAGGTAAGGTCATCAAAAAAGATGCAAATTTTTTTCTAAAATGACCAATATTTAGGTTACATGGTTAATTGTCTGGTTGGTAGAGAATAGGTACTCTAATGGTTTTCAATAAGATTGTTGTTGTGATGTGAATTTGCTTGGAAAATGGTGGGTGGGAGTGAAAATTCCCAAATTGGTTAATCATCTATGGTTGAAGTTGATTATTAGTGGTCAAAAAGTGATTGTTGATGATCATATGTCAACCCTAAAAGGGAAATAGTGAAAAGGCCACTAAGGGTTTTAGTTGATCATTTTGAAAAGTGGTAACCTATGATGCTTATATTCTAACTTGAGTGAAAAAAGAATGGAAATAATTTAAGGATACAAGTTGAGTGATCATGTGGAGTGAGTTGATTATGTGAGGTAGATTTAGATTGATTAAGTGAGGTTCAACCATTAAGGATGTAAAGAGGACAAGGGAGAGCACAGTGTCAAGTAGTGCTAGTTCCCAGAGCTCTTCCACATCAATGATCATGGAATTAGGTAGGGGGTGAAATTAAATTTGGAATGTTAAGTTATAAATGAATGGTTTTTTTATCTGATTATGGGTGGGTTAGACCTAGGGCTAGGGCTAGGTATAAGGTTAGGGTTTTGTAATTTGGGGTTAAAAATGGTACAAAAGGGGAGGAATTTTGGAGGGGTAGTATAGTTAGGGGAGGTTAGAGTGGTTTTAAATTGATTTTGGTTGATGTTTTGACATATTAGTATTCTAGGTTTAGGGTTTATTTGCTTATGCTAACCACATAGTGATCATCAGTGGTCATTATCAACTTTTGATAGTTGATAAGTGACCATTGAACAACATATGCATGGACCATTAGTGATCATTATTGACCATAACCAATTAATAGTTTATCATCGAGCATCCCATGCATGGAATATCAAAAATTGATGACCTAACCATCAATAATCAATTATTGATTGATAATGGTTAAAAAAGAACCGTCACTAGTTGACACTTGATCATCGATGGTCAATGAATGAGATAAAACTTAGTTTAGAAATTAGGGTTTTGTGTGGTTTAAAAAGGTTATGTAATTAGGTATAATAGGTGAAGGTGAAGGTAAGTCTTGGGTATAGGTTGGATCAAGCATATTTTTGTATTTGAGATGAGTAGGTTAAGGGAGGGTATAGGTAGAATTCATAAGCAAAGTTTGATTAACTAGGTAAACTAATTCTTTAGTATAACCTTGTAATCAAGGTAGCATATGCAGATACATGATAGGGTATCCTAGATGTCTGATGAGGTATGTTGGTGCATCATTAATGTAATTGGGATCATATGACTAAGGTGGGCTAGAAGGCATGAGGTAATATCATCACATACCTTGGGATGAAATGTTGTTAGTGGAACTCATTAAGAAATAGGATCTAACCACTAACACATTCTTACTATTGATAGGTGAGATCACCATTTTACCAGATGAGATCCACTAGATATTACAACTACCTATATGAGGTGAGCTGATATACCATATTACTAGTGATGAGAGAGATGAGAAGATGGATTAATTATATGAAGAGGACCTTGTGATCATAAGGTGGCATTCAAGATTATTCCATTATAATCATATATATCAGTTTGATAGGGATATTAGATGACTATTTATGATGATAATGATAACTATTACATGTTACATATTACCAAATTCTAGTAGTAAGAGATTTCCATACTTGTTATTGGAGGTTCTAGTGGATATGTGGTTGGCTCACATGGTGTTTGAGTGGTAACATATATTATTAGTTTAGATCTATTAGGAGCTATGGGGATACCATGCCCATAATAGATACAATATCAATGTTGGTTTTGTATTACATTGTTGGGCTTATGAACACATCAGGGTATTGAGACTTGGGGGACTACCATGGCATATTTTTGTTCATATGGAATATAGGGTCAACTACATAAGGTGGAGATGTGATAATTCTCTCACAAGACTAGGAAAAAGAACCAAAAACCTAGATTGGTATAGAGATAGGCTAGAAGAATTAGTTGGGGGTGAGGTCGTTTAGAACCCATGCATTGGATTCCAAACATGGGTGAGTTATGCCAAACATACTTTATCATTATAGAGCTATAGGTGGGTTTTTAGGAGATGAGACCATGAGGTTAGCCTTATCCTATTTGATAGGGTGAGGAGTAATTTTAGACTTTCCAAGATATTCTAAGGGTGTCCCCAAAATATAGGAGGGAGGAGACAGAGTTCCCATTGCTTGCACTAGATCCTAAAGATGTGTTTATTGATCATGAGGAGCTACCAATGAGTGATGAGATCAATGATGTAAGTGTTACCAATGGGTACCCTACATGGTTCCAAACACATTATGATGTAGCCATTTTTTAGGGTGATGGTGGCCAATATGACATGGATGTGAATATAGAGGTAGGGTTGTGATTAGAGGAATGAGGTTTCCCTAGATAGATAGGCATTGGTTGCCAAGAGGGATCAAACATGGGTGGCACTAGCCATAAATTATGAATCCTTAGTGATATTGACCTAGGGAAGGGATGCAACATAGGTCTAGGTGGATAATATTACTAGAGACAAGGATCAAGCAAGGGCTCAGCTAACTATTGTTACATAGGAGAGGGATTATCTATGATAGTAGGAGGGTGAGTATCAGCACCTATAAGACCACCAAGGACTATCTCCATGGAAAGATATGTTATGAAAATGGAGGAGATACACTATTATGAGGCTTTGGTATTTGCATGTCTTCTAGATAAGCCTAGATGGGATGAGTATAGAGTAGGGATCACTGGAGGGGCCACTAGTATGATACTAGGTCAATGGGTCACATCTATAGGGGGACATGCAGGCTCAAGAGGTGGATAGGATATAAGAGGTAGTGGTGCTCCAGGGTCTTAGATTATTATGAGACTTTGTAATTTAATGTATTATATGACTTTGATATCATCTTAAGAGCTGATGTAGTGAGATGTATATATCCATTGAGAGACATGTATATTACTGTATATATGATCATTATTTTGATTATGAGCTCATGATATATAGATATGATCATGGTTTATGGTTTGTGTTTATGGATGTGATTTTTTTTATTTATGATATGATGTGATGATTAGTATGTTATGGTTTATGTGTACCCACCTAGATAGGCAGGTGATATTATGGCTATTTAATTTATGTTCATGATGATGTTGATATTGATGGATGTTGTTTATGTTTTTATCAATGATATAAATGTGATTAGATGATGTGATGTTATTATTTATAGTTATGGATTTGGTGTTATGATCATGGAAATGGCTATGTTTATTGAGGATGATGTTCTTGATGATTATGTTTATGATGTTATGATGTTGATATGACACTGTTACGCTTATTATGATGTAACTGATGTTTGTGACATGGTTATAGTTTATGAATCATAGTTATATGGATGTGATAGATGGTTAGATGATTATGATTGTATGATTAGGTGATGTGATCTTCATGATGTTATGATATGATGATGTTTGTTATGATGAGATGTTTTGTTGTACATGTGGATGTTTTGGATTAATGAATCTTTACTGCCTTACTTAGCTAGGCATGTGATGGATAACATATGTGGATGATGTATGATTGAAAGGTAATATATACTTTGTGATTAGTTGGTTATGTTGGTTATTTAGATGAGATGATTATGATGTTATTTTGAGTCGAGACATGTTGAGGTAGATTGTATGTGATTATTTTTTGACTTGTGATGTGATAAAAAGTAATGTTGTGATGATTGTATATTATTTATGGTCAACTATGATGGTAAAGATTTTATTGTGAAAAAAACTTAAACAAGGCACAACACATAATAAAACACATAATTGGTTTTTAAATTTTTTTTAATGAGCTACATATGTTTAGATGAAGGTGGTTGAATATATAAGAAACATAAAGTAAGTTGGATTACAAAACTAAATGTGAGAGAGATAGGATAATCAAGAGACAAGCATAATAATTAATGTATCAACAATTTGATATGAGAGAATAATAAGGCACAATGTTTCTTCATTGTCAAGGACCAAGAGAAACTTAAGTTAGATCAGCTTCTGAACATCAGCCCTTCAAATTCTTCACATGAGTGGTCATTAGGTGGTTAAAAGAGTGTCTTGATCTCATAATGTCAAGTAAGCTCAAAATACCTTGTTTATAGAATTTATAAAGGGGATATGGATGAAAATTTAACCTTCTTGTGAGACTACAATGCATATTCTATAGGTTACCAAAGAGCCAATATAAATAAATCCATGTCATATAAGGTGTAGACTGATCGATGTAGAAAGCATACTCATAAGAGATGATTGTGTCTTCCAAATTATTTTTGCTTTTTCTAATTTTGATAATGGGAATTTCAATATTTTGTTATTGCTTGGATGGATGGGGAAGTTGATCGATGTGGAAAGCTTCCAATAAATTTTTATGTTGTAATAAATGCTTTACTTAGCCATCCTTCAAGGGAGTGGTCTAAGTTTGTGAGCCTTGTTTAAGGATTTTGGATAGTTGTCCTTTAAGGTAGTAGTCCTTATATTGATAATTTTTGATATGTTTTGGTAGTTATCCTTCAAGGGAGAAGTCTATGAATGATTTATTATTATTAATATTTGAATTTTTCTATTGATTTTTACTTTTGATGACATAGACTTGCTTATATAGGATTAGAGGATCACCTTTATGAAGGCAAAACTAAAACACCAAAAGGTTGATGATATGTAGAAGATTTTTTAATGGATAATGACTATAGGAATATTTCCTATAAAAGGGGTAAAAATTACAATGAGAATCATGCCATGGGTAGAACCATGGTACCCATGTTCAAGACTAGGCTATGATTATGATGAATAATCACATGACTTAGTTTTTAATCATTTATCCCTAAAATAAGGAGGTGAATGTGGTTTAAAACAAGGGATGAGATTAAGTTATACAAAAGTGAGTTTGACCTTGTTTAAAAAAATAAAGGATGTTGATGTGTAGCATTAAGGGGCTTAGGTTCTATGTTCCCTTCAAGAGAGGACAACTAGTAAGCTACCAATCCATACTTGTACATTATGGTATAAGTTCCAATCTAATTTAAATCAAATGTTCCCCGCTTGAATTTATTCATATTGGTGACATGTTGATTTTCATTTAAGATGAGGTCTCTAATGTTTAATTCTTACACTTTAAGGTGTTTGTTGTAATCATCCTTAATTCATTATTGATAGATATGAATATGAGTAAGTGTAACCAAATGATGTTCATCAAGTAACTCAAGTTGGGTGAAACATTCTTGATGATAATCATCTTTAGAAATGATATCTTGTAGGGATATGTGAAGAGAGGGAATTTATACTTTGATAGGCAAGATAACCTCTGCTCCAAAAGCAAGAGAGAAATAAGTAGCACCCATGGGGGTTAAAATTATAGTATGATATCCCCAAAAGGTGAAAGGTGTAGACACCTAAATTTGGCCACCAATGACCTCCAACCAGGCTTTTGACTAATTTCCTCCAAAATGCATAATTTGGCTTAAAAACACTAAAATGTGCTAAAAGCTTTGAACATAACATATTCAAGTGATAATTTTGGCCAAGGTATCCCTAAATTGGGTAATGTAATTTGTGGTCTAGCTAACTTTTATTAGATTATTTCAATTCAAAATGCCAATTTTGCACCTAGGTGCTCTGGATTGCTCTTTCCTATCAAATCTCTTACACAAGATGCATGCCTTTCTTATTTGACGTTAATAATATCCTAAATGGCATAATATATCTAATACATCTAGCATTGACTCCCAATTCTAATCTAGTTGAATTTTAGACCAATAACAAGGCATTTTGATAAATTTAAATAATTTGTGGACAAAGTGCTTAATCATGCTTAAGAGCTAATTAATCCAAGTTAGAGCCTAATTAAGAATTCCATGGAAACTTGTTGAATAATTTATTTTTAGAAATTAATATTGAATATCTACATCATTAGGTGACTTTATTTCCTAAGAAAACATCCCTAGGCCATAAATACCACAAATATCAAGATTCATGCTCTCCATGCCTCATAAATGCCTTCCATGATGCCCTCCATGCCTCTTAATTTCCCCTTATTAAAATGTCATGATGAGGATAATTATAAAATAAATTCCAAAAATTGATTTAATCTTGAAACACACATCTCAATCTTAGGATGGATAGTTCAGGTTGATTCTAGACATTCTCAAAAATCTATAAATAGAGAGGCCATGAACATCATTTCTAAGCTATTTTGGTGCAAAGTTATAATGCAAAAATATCTTTAAGAAGGCATTAAAATTAGTGTTACCATGACAAATTTATTCCAATCCAAATCCACAAGGTTCCAAGGAGAAGAGGAGATATCAAAGCCTCCTTTGATGAAGACTTCACGAGCATGAATCGAGCAAGCCACTACAACAATCATTTTGGAGCATCCAAGGAAGGTAAAAGAGGGTTTATTTTGCATTATAGTTGTGTGTTTTATTCATGTTTGATAACTAATCTATCCCTAATGTCTAGTCCTAGAGATGTTATGCTAGTTAGTTTTTTTCTTTCATTTTGTTTTCATTTTGAAAATAGCACCATACTAACCATCTTCTCTTGAGTCAAATTCCTAGTTCATATAATGGCACACCCAATGGGACAAAATACATCCCACACATGAAGAAGATCATTATGAAACTTTAAAATCTTCATTTGGATCATTAAAACTCTTGAAATTTTATTTTATAACTTTGCTTTTCCATTTTTCTTTGTCTCAGGTTTACACAGTAACCAACATCAGTTAGTAAAACCATTATTGGTTGCCATAAGCATCATTGGTATAATTGATGTCGATTAGATAACCATCATCAGTTAGTAAGTGTAACTGATGTTGGTTATATAACCAATGTCAATCACTAAATTTTTCTTGAAAACACAAACCTTAGAGCTAAATAGGCCATTTTACAATGCTTGGTTTGGGGTCATACAGACTCTATTTTGGATGATTTTTCTTAAAACCACATGTTTTCTCCTAAATTTTCAAAATTTGACATTAGTTTAGCTTCAAGTTTCATAGATTTATTACAAAATTTTAAAAATATATTTAAAATGTTTCTAATCTAACATATTTGCTTTTGGGGTGATGCCTTAAGGGTAGACAGGTAACCAACGGATTTCAAATTTGATAAATCATGTTTTAGACCACTTTTTGAATGATTTTAAAATGAATTAGGAACATTATTTTGGTCCTTAAAATAAAATTTAATGTGCTTAAATAAGTTTTTTTAACATTAGTTTTCAAATTAATTACTAATACTAAGGGGTCAAATGAACACCACCTCATTTTTTGAATTTGGACTTAAAAATGAACTCACCTTTCCAAGCTTTTTGTGTTTAATTAGTTTTTTAAGCTAGAATTTGTTTGTAAAAAAGAGGGATGCAATGTGTATGATCTTCCATTTTTCCCCTTTAGGGAACCCTTGGAATCAAAAGTGCCATTCCTATTTCAAAAATACTAGTCCAAGGCTTAGAAAGAATATCATCTAAAGCACTCCCCAAAAACTCATCAAAGTTTGGGTGATCTTGAAAATGAACCTAAAGTCTTTCTATTAGTATTTTATTTCATGAAAACTTGTCTTATGAGGGGGACATCATTACCTCTCATGATTTACCTGGGGTTTCATCTCCCAGCATTGACTTCACTTACTCCTTTGGAGTTGTACATGAGATGTATCTACATTTAGACATCACACTACACTGAGTGAACAGTAGGATGTAGTGGTTGTAAAAAAGAGTAGGCCTTCTCACAAATATCCAATGTCATGGTCACTCAATTTTTTTGCTTGTCTTTTACATCATTTGATGTGAAAGTTATTGTGTAATTGATTCCCCTAGAAATGTTTGAAAGCTTGATAATTTACTCAACCCCACATTTCCATATCCTTGTTAGGATTTGGATGGTTATACTTAAATTATTTTGGTCATTTTTACTTGGTATGTTTTGAGACTAAAACCTGCTTGTTTGTTCATAAATTCATGCTAGAACCAATTTGTCTATATGTCACTCTTTTGTCTAAAGAGGTGTTATACTATCCATTTTACACCACACTTGTGCTTTGAAATTTTTTCTAAACTTTTTTGTGTGTGTATCATTTGAATTAAAGAGGGTAGTGTTATGCTACCCAAATCATGTTAAAACCATTTTACCTTTGAGTATTTTGAAGCATAACATAAATCACATAATTCAAGCATGTTTACACCATTAGGCTACTCAATTTGTTACAAGACATATTTTACCTTGTATAAAAAACCATTTGTTTCAAACCATGTCATGTATACCATTTGGACCTTTGTCTTATGTCATCATTTTGTTCGATTTTGTCTAGCTTGTTTGATCAAATCCTAGTTTTCAATGTTGAGTATTCAATTAACCTTTTCAAGTTTGGATTCAAACATTTATTCATTTTTATTTATTCCTCAATTCATGGGGCTGATACATAGATCTTTCTCTTTTAGGTTGCATAACTTTGGTTAATCGATTAGCCAAATTTAAAAACTATTGACGGTTTGTTTGTTTAATGCCTATCCTCATCATTGTTTATGCCTTTCTTTGTGAAAACATAGTATTTATTTAAATATCATTTTGTCTTATGTCTTATGCCAATTGATCATGTTTATGTTTGATTTTGTGTGTCAGATTTATGTCAAAGTTGATTCCAAACTTGTTAGATTAAATCAAATCATATCAACCTTTGTTTCAAGTCTATATTTTTATGCCATTTGGCCAAAATTCCTAGAATATGCATGTTTTTTTGAGCCTATATTTTGACTTTGTATTTGGACAAATGATCTAGTCACTCAACTTTTCCCTTTCCTAGTTTAGACCTTGTTTGGAACACTTTGACCTAGACCTTTGACATGCCAATTTTTATTTAGATGCTTGACCTTTTGTGCATATGAAATTTGATGTTATAAATTTGATGTTAAACTATTTTATGTAAAGTTTTAGCATAAATCATTTTGGAGATACAACTCCACTTTCAACCACATTGGAGATACAGTTCCTCCTTTTGACCAAGATAGACTAAGCTTGAACCATTTGTCCTTTAGACATAGTTTTTTAGAGTTTGTAGAACTCTAAGCCTTTTTATTTTAGATATTTTGTCATTTACATATATATTTCTCACTACACTTATGGTGGAGTCATGTACAATCCAACTTATGATAGAATGGCTACATAAAATCCCACTAGGAACCCATATAGAGAAAGATTTTATAAACAGTTTTATTATTCTCCCTACAATAATCCATATGTGGAACATAGTCAAAATCCAAAAAATTCAAATCAAGACTTGGATTGGTATGAAGAGGCTTGTGAAGAGGACTTTGAATACCTAACTATAGATAATGTTGTTTGGGATATAAATCCATACCCTTTTTGTAATAATTAGTATATGGAACATAGTCAAGAACTAACTTATGAGCTAACTCATGATTGGGATGATATAGTTTATGAGGAGGACTTAGATTCTTTGTCTTGTATAAGAAATCAAGTTCCATGACATCCTTTTTTTATTCAATCATTGACTACCCCTAACCCTCCTTTGGATTATGTGAGATATCAGGATTTGAAATATCTAAGGAATTCCATTACCATGCTTAGGCCTAATCCTTTGGCTTGTGCAATAAACTAAGCTCCATAATTCCCCTTCATCATACCAGGACCTATTCATTTGGATTATGTAGGAAATCAATCTCCACACCACCCTATCATTACCATTTCAAGACTTCATCCTTTGGCTCATGCAAGCAATCATTCTCCCTAATGCCCTACCATTATTTAACTACAATTAATTCCTCATCCAGTGCCAATCCCATCCAACCCTCAATTGATCTAATCCTTCAATGACCAAGTTTTGTTCAAAAATATTATTTTTCAACTCATTAGAAACCAAGGCTAAGAGAACCAACCAATCTGAGATGTTTCTATTGAATCAATCATTTGTGATAAGTTAGCCTAGGATGAATCACTTATTGATCCTATCTTAGTTATTGAGGAGTCTCACTCTAATGATCTAGTCTTTGTTGAGTCACTTCTTAATGATTATAACCACCTTTGGGAAAATCATTACTTTGACCATGTGTCTATTTTTCAAGAGCCTCCTATTGACAAGCCAGTCTCTGAGGAGTTATCTCTTGACCTTTTTCCCATCCTAAAGAATTTTCACTTTGATAAACCAATCTTAATGGATCCCATCATACCATTATAGGCTATTATTTATCCAATACTAAACATTCAAAAAGACATCATTATAATAAAGTTCCCACTAGATAAAGAATTAGAGTTAGAGTTAGGTTTTATTTTTGAACTGACATTAGATTTACCATCAGAATCTGAATTGACATCAGTCTCAACATCAAATTCAAAGTTCCTTGAGTTAGAATTAGATTCAGAAGAATAATATGTTCATGGTTGTAACAACATTGGTTATTCATGCCTTGTAAATCAATTTGAATACATTTGTGATCCTTCTATGGTTTTTGAGGATGAGTAATTCAACTTTGATATAAGTTATCCTAGTATCTTCTATGAGGATTGTGTAGCCTCTCCCCATTCTATTACCATTCCATAGGCCATTACCATCAACCAAAATAGCCATATCATTGACATTCCATCTCCCACAAGTGTTGATTGGGATCAATAGAATCACACTTTATTAAACTACATCTAGGTGACGTAGAAGTTGAAGAAGATTAAGGAAGCCAAGACCACATTCATATAGTAGAATAACACTCTCCTAGTGAAACCTTTTCAAAGGTGCTAAGATATAATCAAATTTTCAACTCAGCATCTTCTAGTGAAACTTTTTCAAAAATACTAGAATAAACTCAAAGTCAAAAGCCAATGTTCATTAGTGAAACCTTCTCAGAGGTGTTACATGATAATCAAGAAAACTTCATTGGTGAAAACCTCTTTGAGGCACTAATAGATGAGCACAAAATTTCTTTACTACTTCATGAAGATAAAATAAAAATATCTTGTTATCTATAGCCTAATCAAATGGTAGCTACTCTCAGGCTCAAACAATAGAAAAATTTGGTGGTCTTATTAAAATAAAAATTCTTTGGCCCTTAATAACCAAAGTTATGTTGAATATGGCATAAACAACATTAAGTGTTACTGAAAGTCATGATCTTCATTTATTTCCCCACCATTCCACATTCTATTATCATCTACCATTCCATTTAATAATTAAACCTACCATCCATTATTTTTCCTTGTTTACCATCCATGGCCACACTTTAATTTTTAGAGGATATAAATATATCTTATCTCAACACTTGAAGGAATTAGAATTAATGACCAATAAAGATCACAAAAGCATTCTTAATGAGTAGTTATTTAGATGAGGTGTGGGATAGTAATTAACATGATCAAGTATTTTTTTGTATCATTTGTTGATTAGTGCATATATCTCCCCATCAACAAGAACAATAGAATCAAAAACCACACCCAGGCCAAAAATATGTACCATATCATTTCATATTACCATACCATTGTCATTATTACATATCCATTTACCATTATTATAGACCATAACCATTCACTCCATCACTCTGGGGAAACCCTCTTACCATTTTATCCCAATTATCAAACCATAATTATCATAGAGCAAGACCATACCATCTTATCATTCCATTCTGATCTAGAACAAAGCCTGTATTTAGTCATCCTACCTAATCTTATTTTGAACTTGGTCCCTTTGGTTCTTCCTACACTTTAATGAGGATATTTCAATCAGTTTTTAACTCTTATAAAATTAATGTTTACAATTATATTCTATAAAATTAGTGTGATTGTTGATCTGGCAAGATATCTTTCATCTTATATCCATGTTTGTTTATGTGAGCCTAATTATAACCGCCTATGGGTAAATCAGTGTTTCACTAATATTGTTACTAATTATAAATACCTATGGTAAAATTAGTATCATTGACCTATGACATTGTATCCTAGTTATAACCACCTATGGGAAAACTATGGGAAACACTTGTTTATTATGCATTATCACATCACCCTGCCATTACTATTTTCATTTGACTGGCCAGTTGTCAATTTTGAAAACTTGTTGGGACCTAGTTGGTTTTTTTCTACATTTTGTGTGGATGGAATTAATATGACTTGAGATTATTTTAAGACTATGTGGGTCATGCTCAATTCATGTTGAGATCACCTCAGTCCCCCTTTCTATACACTCTCACCATTTTGTGAGCAACCTCAGCCAAATGCTCTCACCATTTTTTGAGCAGGTATCTTGTCAGTATCTAATGAGTTAAGATACCTAAAAATTCTAAAAACATTAATAACATTTTAGAAATCAAAAAACATTTATCTTATCTAAGCCTAGTCAATTATCCTTGATCCGCCTTACTAGGGCATGATCATTGTTAGGATGTTTTCTTTTACTTTTGTTTTTAGGATTTTTATTTGTTTATTTATTTAAAGTTGTTTATTTATTTGTTTCTTTTTCTTTTTATTTATTTTTTTTTCACTTGCTTATTTGTTTATTTTTAACACTATTTCCTTGACTCAGTCTATATGTATGCATTGGGTGATTCCTTACACACATTATTCTTGAGTCTATCTATATTCATATGTCAACATTGTCATCATGGTTTTTATCATTTGTACATTATTTTCAAGTGTTTATTGGATATCGAGATTCAATCCTTATGTATTTTTTTTCCAAGTCTTCATGGTGTTTTATCATGAAGCCTACCATCACATGCTATAGAAAAAATTAGCTTCAAAAAGGTCTAAAATCAATAGAGCTATAGAAGTTTCTCTTTGGCACCTTGACAAACCCTTCCATCCCACCCTTGATCAAATTAACCCATTGGCCATTCTAGTTGTATCATTTCTAATCAGGATGAGCATCTCCTCATTGGTAGGTATAACTAAATCATTTTTAATGATCAATCTTATTCCTCTATCCATCTCTTTCATCACTTTGCACCCACTCATCTTTAATCTATATTCTAGATTATATCCTTGAGTTATGCTTACTAATCATCCCTAATTAGGGAATAATCATATTTAGCCAATATAAGTCCTCTTAAATGATTATAAATCATTATTTTGACTTTTATTCTTGATTATAACCACCTTTGAAAAAATTAGTAATATTTTTAGAACAATACATGCAGACATTTTCTTATTTGGATTAATCTCAACCATAGGTTAATTCCACCTTTCTTCTTATTTATTTTTGAGGGACCATCTATCAATATATGTGATGACCACTCCTTCAAGGGGGCATCATCATAGGCTTACCAAAATCATTTGGAGATTTGTTATTTAATCATCATCTTCTTGTTGGCATATAGGCCATATGTCATTATTTGAGAAGACATTACTTTTCTTATGGTTTATAACATCTTCCCAAATAAGGGAAAATTATAGACACTTAATTTTGGCCACCAATGACCTCTAACAAAGCTTTTCACCAATTTCTACCAAAAGGCACAATTTGGCTTAAAACACTAAAATACACTACAAGATTTGAAACTAACATATTCAAGTGCCAATTTTTGCTAGGGTACCCTTAAATGGGGTAATTTAATTCATGGGCCAGCTAACTTTGATCATCTCATTTTGATTCAAAATACTAATTTTGTACCTAGGTGCTCTGGATTGCTCTTTCCTATCAAATCTCTTGCACAAGATGCATGCCTTTGTTATTTGTTATTGACAATATCATAAATGGGATAATGGATCTAATGCATCTAACATTGACTCCTAATTCTAATCCAGTCAAATTTTAGACCAATAACAAGGCATTTTGATCAATTTGAGTAATTTGTGCACAAAGTGCTTAATCAAGCTTAAGAGCTAATTAATCCAAGTTAGAGCCTAATTAATAATTCCATGGAAACTTGTTGAATAATTTATTTTTGTAAATTAATATTGAATATCTACATCATCAAGGGACCTCATTTTTGGGAAGACATCCCTAGGCCATAAATATTAGGATTCATGCCCTTCATGCCTCATCAATGCCTTCCATGATGCCCTCCATGCCTCTTAATTGCCCCTTCTTCCAATGTCATGATGAGGATAATTATAAACTTAATTCCAAAATTTGAATTAATCCTCAACTACGCATCTCAATCTCAGGATGGATGGTTCAGGTTGATTATAGACATTCTCAAAAATATATAAATAGAGAGGCCATGAACATCATTTTTAAGCTATTTTGGTGCAAAGTTATAATGCACAAAAATCTTAAAGAATCCATTAAAATTAGTGTTGCCATGACAAATTTATTCCAAGCCAAGTCAAACCAAATCCATAAGGTGCCAAGGAGAAGAGCAGATAGCTAAGCCTCCTTTGATGAATACTTCATGAGCAAAAACTAAGCAAACCACTACAACAAGAATTTTGGAGCATCCAAATAAGGTAAAAGAGGGTTTCTTTTGCATTCTATTTGTGTGTTTTATTCATGTTTGGTAACTAAGTTCTCCATAGTGTCTAGGCCTATAAATATTATGCTAGTTATTGTGTTTCTTTCATTTTATTTTCATTTTTAAACTAACACCATACTAACCATCCTATATTGAGTCAAATTCTTAGTTCACAAAAGGGATGTGTAAATTCTAATCCTAACTAGATGAATTAACCATTTTAGTTAGCATTTTATTAAGAGTTTTTTTAGAGTCTTCTTCTTGTCCATTAGCTTGTAGACGATAGGGTGGTGAGAAACTTAAATTGATATTGAACACATCATAAAGACCTTGGACTTGTTTTTTTTGAAATATTTTTCATCGTCGATGATAATTTTATAAGGAACATCGAAATGATAGATAATGTGATGGTTGATAAAATCAATAATATTTTTGGCTTTGGTTGAGATGAGAGGAATAGACTCTACTCATTTAGTGAAATATTCTATTTCATTTATGATATAATGATGTCATTATAAATAATAGGGGTTGATTTCACCAAAAATATTTAAACCCCATTGTGAGAAGGGCCAGAGATCCTCGGATACTTAGAGACTATGGCTAGATACATGATGTAAATTGGCATGTTGTTAACATTTAACACACTTTTTCACATAATTATAAAAATATTATTTAAGGGTGGGCCAATAATATCAAAGTAAAATGATGTATTTAGCGATGGGTAGACCACTAAAGTGTCCTCCATAAATCTCATCATACATTTATTTGATAGCATGAGTGGCTTCATGACTGTGTAGGCAACAAAAGAGGAGACCATCAAAGATGCATTTATAAATAATTCCCCATAGTATGGTATAATATAAGGTGCTCTAGATAAATTCTCTTCAAACATTCTTAGAAAGCTTGGAAGGGATGATGGCAAGGTTGAGATAGTCAAGGTATGTAGGCACAAAAGGTCAGGTTGGGTCTCCTCGACATTGAATATGGTAGGAGAGTCTGATTTGATATAATAAGGCTTCATAAGGTGATGGATAATGAAAGATATCTTAGATTCAAAGGGTGTATATGGGATATAGGAAGTGAGAGAATCCATCGTACTAGAAAACTTATTCATAGATCATAGAGTTGTTTAGATGCAGTAGTGTTCAAATGATACTAAGAGTACATTGGCTAGCTGTTTATACTATTTCAAAACATCATTATTTCATTTGTAAGATCCATTTGTTTGATTTAACACAAGTTGAGAGTCGCCAAAACAATTGATCATTTTGACTCTGAAGGCTAATGCAATTTGGAGACCTATCATTAGGGCTTTGTACTCATCCATATTGTTGGTACATTTAAAATCTATCTTGAAGGATAAAGAAAGAGGTTCACTATGAAAGGGCATAAAGATGATGATGGATCCCCCACCATGTTTACACTTATATCCACTAAATAACATGGTCATTTTATAGGTGAAGTTGGCTTGAGAAAGGGTCATGATGGACTCATCTAGAAACTTGAGAATAGGTTGGTTGTCTACTAATGGTGCTTTGGCCAATTAGTCAGTAATGACTTACTATTTAATTAATTTTTGATGGAGGAAATCAAGGTAAAACTCAACTAAAATCATGATCTACTTGGCCATACATTGATTTTGGTATGGCTTTGAGTGCATATACTTGAGTGGGTTGGTATTAGTTATGACATAGTTCTTGTGGTTGATAAGTTAATCAAAAAAATTAATGTCCACAAAGACTAAAGTGAGGAAAAGTTTCTCAATATGAGTGTATTGATTCTCATACTCTACAAGCATATGACTAATGTAGTATACATCTTTCTCTTTATGTTTCTCATCTTGATGAGCTAGCATTGCCCCTAAAGAGTGGTTCATGGTAGAAATATAAAGGTAAAAAGGTTGATCATAATTGGGAGGAATGAGGATAGGTGGAGATAGAAGGTACCCTTTAAGAGAATCAAATGCCTTTTAAAAGTCATTATTCCACTTAAAATATGCATCCTTTTTTATAAGGTGTGGAAAGTTTGGCATTGATTAAATCGTTGAGAGATAAAGAGATGAATAGATTGGAGCTTCCCCTATAAGCTATGGAGTTGCTTAAGGGTAGGAGGATGCATGTTGAGGATAATTTTTATTTTGGTAAGATCAACTTCAATTCCTCAAATGGAGATGATAAATCCTAGGATCTTTCCTGATAGGACCCTAAAAATATACTTCTTGGGGCTAAGGCAAACATGGTAATGGATGAGTCATTCAAAGATAATCTTAAGAATGGCCAAATGATCTTTACAAAATTTTGATTTCCCAAAAAGGTCATCAATATAGTCTTCTATTATTTTATGAATAAGGTAATGGAAGATGTAGGTCATAGCATGTTAGTAGGTTACACCAGCATTCTTTAGACCAAAATGCATGACCCTATAGTATAAGGTTCCATATGGGGTGATAAATGATATTTTGTGTTGATTTTTGGGGAAATTAAGATCTGATTATAACTTGAGAACCCATCCATAAGAGATAATATCTCATGGCTGACTGTCAGATCAATAAGCTAGTCAATGCTTGGCAAAGGAAGTCATCCTTTATTCAAGAAAGGATAATGTCATGAAATTACACATAAACGCAAATTCCCCCTATGTATTTGGTGATAGGTATGATTTTTGAGACCCATTGGGGATAATTAATGTGTTGGATGAAATTGATGATAGGAGTCATTGAAGCTATGTGAGGGTATATTCATCAAAGTTTTTACCTAACTATATTAGCATCATGGTTCGTAATTAAACTATGGGTAGTAATGGAGGGATCAATTCCTATCATGTTTTTATAAGATCAAGAAAATGCTATGTTGTGGTCTTATAGGAAGGAGGGGAAGTTCTGAAGCTCCTCAAAATTTAGTGATTTATCAATTTTGACAATGTGCAAGTTATTTAGAGTATCCAAGTTGATATCCATGGTTTACTCATTCAACATGGTTAAATTATTATGAGGAATATATTTTTGGATAGAGGAATCTTTTGTACCAAGATAGGTGAGAATGGAATCATCATCCTAACACTAAATGGTATTAATGGTAGGAGATTCATCTCCTACCATTTTAGGGTGAGTTAGAGGAATGGTTACAGTCACCCCATATTTTTTAAAAACTAGGGGTCTAAGGCTGATCATGTTGATGAAAAAAAATTTAGGGGGTGATATCAAAATCCTTAGATTTTGATGGTAGAGTGGGTGGTAAGGATGGGATTTCCTCATCAATAACAGTAATGGGAGGTGGGTTGGTTTGCTTTATAGGTGGTGTGAAATTGAGGCCATGTTTTTCATGAGATTTTTGGGTCTTGATTAGAAGAAACTTGTGTGGCCCATGTTCATACCAACCTAGACCAAATCCCTTACAAGCACACCTATAAAAATATGTCTTGCCTAACTATGGTTTACCTATACAGGAGAAACTAGAGGTGAATGGTCAAGGTGAAAAAGAGGTGGCAAAAGGGTCAAGGGGTTTATTAAGTCCCCCATAGATGAAATTGGTTTGACTAGTTAAAGGCCCAAAAATAATAATGGATCTAATATTGGGGTCATATCTGGGTTGTTGTTCAAGGTTCCCATACTCTTGAGGAGTAGGAATAATGTCTAGTATCATAAGGCAATACTCCTCCAATGAAATACATTAGAAGGTTGATTCTAAAAGGTCCATTGTGGGGATTTAGGTGAAAGGAATAGATGAACTAATGAATGATTCATTGGTAAAAGGAGATGGGGCTTCATCTTTTGTTAATTAAGGCTTGTTGGATGGAGGAAGGATAACATCATTGGGTTGGTACTTCATGTTGCATGATGTAAAAGACATGGGTCAACTTGTATGGTAACAACTTGACCATCATATTCAAATTTGATGCATCAGTGTAGGGTGGATAACACATAACCCATGGAATGAATCCAAGGGAATCCCCAAAAAAAATTATATTATAAATCACTTTATACTATGTATAAGAGCTCAAGAAGCATGCAATATCATAGGCGAATGTGAAGGATAATAGTTCCTAAAATTTTGGCCATGGTATCATTGAATGATCGGAGCACGACTAAGGTTTTTGACATAATGTTATTATGTAATTTGAGTTGGTTGTATGCATGGGATGAGATAATGTTGATTCTATCTCCCCCATCAATCATAACCCTCTTGATGTAGGTTTGGTTAATGTGTGAGGTAATGAAGAAGGGAGGATCTAGGGATGGAGGGTATTTTTGAATCCTTAAAGGTAACAAGGTTGGAAAATTGAAGAGCCTTGACAAAGGATGCTAGAGATTGTGGGTCTTCTAGTTGGACCTCTATAGATTACAAAGCATCTATCATCACTTGGTCATGATGTGGTGAGGTATTGATTAGTTCATACAAACTCATCTTCACCAGTGTTTGTTGAATCTATTTCAAAACTACTTATTGGATTGATTTAAAAGGGTTGGATTAAGAGGGACCCAAGATGGACACCTTGGATTTGGTTGAAGGTAAAGGTGTTTGGTGTTGGTTGGGTGATTAGGTGGTGGAAGAGAGATATGTCCATAGAATGGACACCATTGCCTTTCCCTTATCCTTTGGTTGATCATATGATCATGTGACCACATGGATGGTATGGATTTGGGAAAGAGTTGGGATAGAGGATTGATTTAGTTTTACTTCACTCTAAGATGAGAGTGGGGGAGTGGGTAAGTGTTTATTGATGTCTCTTGGTTCTTGGGTTAGTGGTGGGCTCATAGGAGGCTCATATAATAATAAGCCATCCTCTTTATACATTGATGAATTAATACTTGGAGAGAATTACAACTATTTGTATCATGTTCAGGGGTTCCATGGTATGAGCATACTAATTTGTCATTATACCAGGATGGTTTATGACTATGTGGGTCAAATGGTTTGATAGGTGGCAAGGTTAATCAAGATGTTTTAAATAACCTTCTTAGGATGGTTGAGTAAGACTCAAGCATAGGTATCAAAGGCATGGAGGTATTAGGTTTGATAGTTGAGGTGGAATCCCTAATAAGAGTAGGTTTTATGGTAAGAGATTTGGGTGAAGGAGCATTCTTGGTAGATGGTTTTGGTATAGATAGTTTGGGGGTAAAAGGTGTTGGGGTAGATGCCTGAGTAGTAGATGGTTTAATTAAAGAAGGTTGGGTGAAAATAGGTAAGTATAAAAGTAGGAGTGATTTTTTAACCAATAATTGTGGTTGAATTTGGGTTTTGTCTAAGATGGTTGGTTTCTTTACTAGGGTAGAAGGGTGAGGTCCCAAGATAGAAAGCAAAGTATAAAGTAGAGGTATAGTTTTAGTTTGTGCGATATTGGGTGGTTTTACCCTCTTTTTTTGTTTATCTTGGGATTTTTTTGGTGGGCTTAAATCCAAATTTACTGATGGGTTATTAGGGCTCTAAGTAGAGAGTATTCCTAGGTTTTTGATGGGTGTGGTTATGATGAAGGAATCCGCTTGGGCTATTTCAGGTGGAGTTGGTTTGGTCAATTCAAATATGGTTTAAAGGGTAGAGGTTTTTAAAGGTTTGGTTGGGGTGATGGTGGATTCAATAGTGGAAACAAAAGGTTGGGATGACAATGCCATGGTTGGAGGCTCTAACTTGGGTAAAGAAGCCCAAGATTATGCCAAAATGTGGCATTATCTATGTTGGGTTAGGATAAGTACTTCAAGTTTTGAAATAGTATAGAGAAGGGCTTATAAATTGGTTTGATACCTTTGATATTGATCTCAAAGGACACACCCATGGTTGGAGAGAGAATGTGTTACCTCATCCTTTTCCTCAATCAAAGGCTCCAATTTTGAGAAGATAAGTCTCCTATGGGAGAGGTAGGTAGAGTGATATCTTCCTTAGGGATGCTTTCCAAAAGAAGAGTGGATTGTTTTATGATGGAGGACAAGGATATGGTCATAATGGTTTCCTCTTTTGGTATGTATCCCAAATGAGATTTTGGTATCTCAAATACCTTGATGAGTGGAGAAAGGGGAATAGTTGTTTCCTTAGTCTCATTTTTCAAAGGAATGGAGAGTGACTCCACTACCTTAATAAGTGTAGGGGTAGGAAAAGTGGTTTGGGAAATGGTTTCCTTAGTGATAAGTTCACTAATAACTTTTTTAATTGTATTAAATTCATGGTTTTGAGAATATTCCACTCTATTTTTTTCATTTTTCATGAAAGGGGCATGCTAGGGAAATGGTTGTCTAAAGATGTCAAGTGATTTATTTGGGGGTGTGTTGGGGTTATCCAACACAAGTTCCCCTTTGTTGACGAGATTTTGGATGATGTTATTAAAGGTATTAAACCTAATAACATCATTTCTAATGACATGAAGGAAGGCACAAAATTCATTCTCCTTATAATAACTAGGTACAAGACAAGAGGAATTGAATTATTGTGGAGGTTTTATCAGTGGGTGTTGTATGATATTCACTTTCAACAACTTTTCCAAGACTAAAGTGTATGACTCCTCTAGTGGATTAAATTGTTTTTTAGTTATTTTGGTTTGGATTTTTAGTGTTCTAATTTGAGGAACTGTAGGATTTGGGTTGGTTAATAACTAATGAAGGAGTGGTTTTAAGGATAACCACATTCATGGTTTGTTTATTTTTTTGAGTTAGTTTTGGTTTGATTGTTAAGTTTGGAGGAGGGAGTCTCATTTGATTTGAAGGTGGAATTCTTGTTTTTCAATTTAAACTTCCCCTCATCAATGGCTTTGTTCTTTAATTTTTGCGCCATGGTGAAATCCTCATCAAAGGTCTTGAAAGTATGAACCCATAAAGTGGAGGAAATGTTTTTGGTGGAAGCTCAAGCAAAGAATTCAATCAACTCAGGTTTGGGTAAAGAGAAAGACATTTGATTTATCAAGCTTCTCTAATGGGCTATAGAGTCAGCTATGGACTCATCATCAAATTTCCTAATGGAGTATAGATCAATTATGGAAACTTTCTTAGAGATGTTTCTAGAAAAGTGATCTAAGAAATTTTGAGTTAGTTGGGCAAAAGAAAAGAGGGATGCTTTGTAATAACACTGTACCAATCAAGTGTCAACCCTGATAGAGACATGAGAATGGTATAAAGGAGAGAAGCATCATAGTTAATCAGATATAAATAATTCCTAAATGCTCTCAGATGTTGTTGAGGGTCTTCCTTGCTCTAAAATTTTGAAAATTTTAGAAGTTCCCATTGAGGAGGATAAGGTCAAATGGGGATGGATGGATGAATTGGTTCATTGAAAATTTGGTCATAAGATAAGAGGTTATGGACACCAAACATAGATGACTCCAAAGTAGTCTTTTTATCCATTAACATTTTCACAAGGTTTATTTGTGGCTATGCACCCCTATTGTTGTAGGGTAGATTATGTTAGGTTTAGGTAAGTGCAACATATAGATAGCTAGTGAGGGGTTGAGAAGCTGCCAGAAATTGGTATGTGGACATGGGTGGTTGGGAAGATGCCACATATGAATATGTTGATATAGGTGGTTGGGTAGAAGGTAGAGGTACATACCCTTGTGGGTTAGGGACATAGCTCAAGTTTTGTATAATGGGCACTTATTGGGGGACTGACGTAGGTTGGCTTGGAGGTATGGTTGGGTTGGTAGATAGAGTATAGGTGGGTTAGAAATAATAGGAATGGTGGTGACACTAGTAGAGGGTATCTCCATGGTAAGTGGAGTACCAGTGCATAAAGATTAGGTTGATCCTATACTAGAAGGGTTGTTAGTTGGGGTATAAGGTGTTTGGGTATTGGTTGGTTGGGTGGGTTGGTTTTGGATGGTGGTATTGGTGGGATTATTGGTAGAAGATGATGCCTAGGTGATGAAAGGTTGTGTGGAAATGGTGGAAAATCCCCTAAGGTGGGATGGTATACCATAGGGTGGGTCAATAGGTGAAATTGAAGTAGGTGAATGATGAGATATGGTATTGAGATAATTTTGGAGGGATATGGGGTTGTTATATAGAAAGGTGTTGAAATGTGTATCACCTTGGGAAACCATCAAAGAGATGTTAGAACTTCTTGAAGGATGGGGAGAAATTTTTGTAACAGAGACATGCTCCATAAATGAAGGAGAATAGGAAGATGGATGATTAGGAGGCGGATACTAATTTGCTAGGTTTCTTAGTTGTTGCCTAGTTAAAACCATGAAAATAAGGGAAAAATGAAGATACAATAAATCTCACCACTCAAATAAAGAGAAGACAAGAAAAATTTAAGAAAATGAAACACACACTAAATCATGTTAAATCATAAGGTTTATTTTAGTCTCTCTTGTGGCTTATGCCTTACTTTCAAAGCAATTATGAAGGTCAAATTGGGCTCGTAGATCAAGTACTAGAAGAAGATATCTATGGATGGTTTTAGGTAGTTAAAGGCTCTCAATATCTAGAATATAACTTGGTATGTGGATTGATATTAGGGCCTACCCCCTTAATTCACATGTCATAGTGATAAGGGTGTTGGGTGATTAGCCAAAATATATCGAGTTACTAGAGATTATACTCAGCTAATGTACTGAGTTGGTTCTCTAATTGGTGATGAAATCCAAGAAAGATAGTTAGGAAAGGTGACCACTAGGTGATGAAATCCAAGTTGTGATTTATGCCAATGCTTTTATGCTTGATTAGGTGTAATTGGTATGGTCTGTGTGTGTGATAAGAGTGAATCTATGATGAATTAAGTTATGTGAGCTTTAATAAGTAAGCAAAAAATGTATCCAATTGATTTTAAACCCAAAATGAAATTTTTATTTTATCATATGAGCATAAGATAAGAAGAAGAAGAAGAAGCACCTAGATGTAATTATGAACCCAAGAAAAAACCATAGGGCCCCACTAGGCATGCCATAATGTTTCAATAAAATTTTGCTTTATTTTCTTTAGAAAGAAAGTTGTAAAACTTAAAATAAGGGTGAGGTTATTAGAGCCTAGATTTGGTTTGTGCTCCATGATCTAAATGGTTGTAGATAATCCTCTTTATCTAGGGAGGAATGACATATAGATAATAAAAAACTAAAGAAATGGTTGATTATTTAGATAGTAGGGTGGATTGCCTAGCAAGCTAGAATCAAGAAGCACAAGCTTCTTTGTAGGTTGTCAATCCACACTTATAAACAATCATGTTATAGAAATGAAAGATAAATTTCTTACATGAATAACAAAATATACTAAAATTAAATACAAGAAGTTATTGAAAGAGATGAATTTGCCTAATTATAGCAATAAATGACTAAATAGTAATGCTAAATAAATCAGACATGGTTCAAAAAATAGGGTGATATTCTATGATTAGAAAAAAAGCTAGAGAGTGGGATTTAGTTAGGTTCTGATAGGTGGAATTAACTAATTATTAGAATTGACATACAATGACTATTGGCAGTTGGATAAGACCATCAAAGGCTAGGTGACCATCGGTGTCTAGGTGATCATTGATGGTTACTATCAAATTTGGCTTTGGGTAAAGAAGTTCGTTTGGGAAGGCTGGAGAGAAGTTCTTGAAAGAAACAAAGGGACTAATTATTGAAATTAGATACTTAATTTTATTGTTGGTCTGAATAATGTTGAGGTGAGTGGCTAGAAACTTGTTGTAGATTTTGAAGCAATTTTGATAAAGTGATGATAGTTTGGATATTGATTGATGAGTAACAACACTTTTGATTTCTATCTTGTTCATTAGAATCTAGAATAATACCTATACAATAATATCTAATTCACAAGACTCTAATGATTATTGATCTATCTCCTTTTCACCTCCTCCTCTTCTCCTTATATAGGAAAAAGGGAGTGGTGAAATAAGAGTTTAAACAATCAGTTCAAAAAGATATTTTATGTTAACCTTGACATGTATTGATTATGTACATATATAAAATAGATAAAAATAAAAAATCAAGTTATAGTTGAGTGGTAGTTAACCCTTAAGGTAGTTAAAGGCTGACCATCAATGGTCGAGTCTACTCATCAGTAGTCAAGGGTCAACCATTGATGGTTGATAGGAAAAAGGTAGAATGGTCAAAGTTAGTCAAGTTGACTTAGGTTTAATAGTTGAAAAGTTTTTAAATGGTCCCAAGAGGGTCCAACGATGATCCAAGGGTTAGTGAAACATAACTAACCATCATGTATGGTTTTCTATTGTCTACATAGATCATCATGTTTAGACTACTTCTAAAAAATGGCCATAACAACTGTATCAGTCCTTTTACATATAGTTTTAGTCTACATCAGTGCTCCTTATTATTATAATGATGGAATGAAGTCATTTTCCATTTGAATTATACCATCTAAACTATTTACAATATCTAGATAAATCTTGTACAATCTCCTTCTAGCATTGATGCTATTACAATAGCTTAATCAATCCATTATGATCTTAGTGGCATCAATTGTTCCTCATTAGATCCTTACTATTTTGTATTTGGTGTGAATTAATAGAGTAAAGGGGTCATGATCATGTTACTATATTTGGTGATGAACCAGTCAAAACCGATGTGTCTACCTCCATGGCATCCCTTTGCAATATTAGCTCTGGCTAGACCTTGACTGAGTTGGATTTGATTATTAATATTTACCCTTTATCTTGATTTGAGTCCTTAAGATTATGACATTTTTTAGTTTTGAGTTGATCCTTTGGATCATACTATCAATCTATCCACTTCATGCATTCCATTGAGCTTTCTTGGTATGAATGAACATGAGCCATATATTTTTTTGATAGTTACCATGGTTGTGCCACTTGGTAAGAGCTCAATCATCCTTGAGATCCTTTAACTCTTTGACCTTCATTTACCATCTATCTACTTGGTATGATTAAATATACACCATTAGATCTACTTGGGCCCACTGGCCTATCAGTCACCATGTATCATTGATCCATTTGATAAGTACCTAAGATCTTGACACTTGGTAGGAGCTTGTTCATGTTGACCTTTTGACTCGATGCTCACTATTGATCTTGATGGTATGATTGAACATGTTTCATTAGATCTTGGGACCCATTAACATTTTTTAGATCACTACATGTCAGTAGATCTTTGGTATGATTGAATTCTAACCATTGATCTTTATCATTTGAATTCCAATGGATATTTTAAATGGCTTGAACTTGAAGTCGACACGCTCATTTCATTTTTTAGTATTAACTTTGAATCTTTATATCTTGAGATATAAATCTCATCAAGATATAAATTTTATCTAGAATGTTTAGGGCATGAATAAATTCATGTCCATGTATTTATTTTGAATTGAGAGGCTTTCTAGGCATATTTGTAAAATTCATAAATGAGTTGACCAGTCTATTTTTGTGTGACATCCTAATGACAGTCTAGATATTATAGAATTGTTCAAGTCATTTTTTGATTATATTTGAAAGCTTATATCTACACATAGTAATTGTATTAAGGCACCAAACTTGTATGGAATCATTAGGTCATAAAAGACATCATTTAAAGGAACTCTTAAGACCAAATATGCTATGTTTCAAATGATAGGGTGATAATTTGATTTGTGGGGGAAAAATTAACATGTAGTAATATAGATTTTTTTCAATTCTCATATCCCAATCTACTGGCCTATAACACCCCAATGGACCTCAGCTCTATCATGAGGCCAACAGTGGAGTTTGAGCTTTCATTAGAGATAGGAGATGTGTTATAAATTGCATATTTTGGTGTGATGTTCATTTTTTAAATTTTCAATTGCCTTTTAATAATTTCATTTTGTTTTTAATTATTTGGCTTTTAACTTTTGATGGAATTTTCTATTCCTCCACCATAAATATCTAGAGAACCAAACATGGGTGCTTAAAATGACTATCATTTGAAAACTTGAGACATGGTTACTAAGAAAGAGAACTTAGAGAGCATGGTGTCTAATAGTCTTGTTTATTCATCTGAAATAAACAATTTGTCTTGAATTCAACCTTGTTGTATCTAAAGTGGAATGAAAGGAAAATAAATCAAGGGGAATGAACATGAAATAGTTTGAATTACTTCAAAACATAAAAATGTGACAATGTGAAAAGGGATACAATGATAGGTAAGTATGATTCCTTATCATAATAATTAATGTAAGTGTAGATAAACATGCTAACATAATTTATTATGAAAGTTGTATATGTAAAAGAAACAACAAACCAAAGATAATAATATGGGATCACAAACTTGTAACCATTTCTTAATATTATATAAAAGGAACACTCAGTTTAACAAAGGTGTTTTGAAATAAAATGGTGATTTTTTTAGGAGATCCTGGTCTTATCCATGATATTACACTAAAAATCATAAAATAGAAACTAAGTGGGTGAAAAAAAGGTAAATATGGTATCTTTGAGGAGGGCCTAGTCCTATCCATGGTCTTACACTACAACTCACAAAATAAAAACCCAAGTAGGTGAACAAAATATGTGAAAAAAATGGTAAAAATGGTATTTTTGATGAGGGCCTAGTATTATCCATTGTCTTACACTAAATATAAAAAAATATAAACCCAAGAGGGTATAAAAAACATTGAAAGATAATAAACTTGACATGAAAAATCAATGTATCAAAGCAAAAGGAATTTGTGAGGAAAACTGGGTCTTATACACAGTATTACAATGCAAATCATGAGAGAAAGAAACCAAAGGACCAAGGGAAGTAACTAAGGTTTGTGTAAAAATATTATTATATAGAGGGTGAGATATATGTATAAATTTTACATGATGAGTTAGTAGGACAATATATAGAAGTATGATAAGAAGGTAAATATTTAAGTAAAATATTTCTTCAAAAAATTTACATTAATGGGTTCTTTGAAAACATGGCCTTCATTAGTTTGGAGGAAATAGGTGCTAGGACCAAGGATTCCTTTTAATAAATAAGTTCCCCATAATTTTTTGGTGTATTTACCTTCTTTATCATGGGTATATTCTAACTTAAGTATGAGATCATCAAGATTGAAAGTGTGGACTTTAACCTTGTTATTATGTTGTTTAGAGATACAAGCCTTCTATTGGTGGTTATGTTGAAGGGTGGATATATAGTGTTTATCAATAATATCAAGGGCATGAAGGAAATATTCACATAATTATTCATTAGGAATGATTTCATGAACAGATATATGTGAGGAGGGAAGTTCAACTTCTAAGGTTAGCTTGAATGCTAAAGGGATGATCTTACCATGAGAGTTAGTTAGAATACAACCTAACCTATATCCTTGGAGACATTTTTCACTATAAAAGTGGAGGGCTCAGATGTCTTCATGAAAATTTATGGTGACTTCAAGAATCTCTTTGATAACTACTTTAAATTTAGTAGTGTTAGGAATGATATAGGTATCTTCCTGATTTTTTCCTCTAAATCAATAATGAAATTATGGAAGTAACCTTTAAGTGAGATATCTTGATTTAGAACTTAAATATAAAGAATGTTATTATTAGGCAGATTATCTTGGAGGTTATTTATAGTAGATATGGGTACCACTACAAGTTGGTTAGTAATGACTTGCCCTTTGACATATTTTTTTGTAATGATTCAAAGGTAAAATTACATAAAGAGAACCATCCATTTCCCAATTATATCTCTAGGTAGAAATGATTTAGAGAATAAATGATGAAGTGGATCAGAATAGATAATGACATAAGTGGTTTGATAAAGCATATAGTGATAAAGATTTTTAGCTACAAACTAGATAATGAGGCAATCATGTTATAATTTAGTGTAATATTTTTCGTAATCAATGAGGCCTTGACTAATATAGTAAATAGTGTATTCTCTTCTGATATCATCTTGTTTGGAAAGCATTACCCCAACTAATATGGGTGTAGAAGAGGTGTATACAATCAAAAGATTATCATTAGAAGGTGGACAAAGGGTGGGAAGATGGAGTAAATATTATTTCATATTGTTTAATTATTTTTTATAAGGATAATTACATTTTATATCATTACCTTTATTAATAGGGTAATTAATAGAGTATATGCAATAAGCCATTTTTAGGACAATTTGTCAAATTGTCCCAAGTTTATTGATATAAAGGTATTACTCTTAGGGGTATTTTTGTTTGATTGCATTAATTTTGGTTGGGTAATTCCTTTTAAGGATTTTAAATTCCAAAATAATCCTTATTTTTCAAACTATTAGCTTAGGATTGCATCTAGGTAGTTTGAAATTCAAATTTCTTATTTTTCCACCAAAACATAATATTCAAAAATTTGAATTTATTTACATATGTTAGTGTTGAAAGGGTCAATTTAGGACATGTTTTAGGATATGAACATGTTTTTAACATATATAGATTCCCCTTTAACCCATGTAAAGGTTCAAAATATTCAAATGTATGAAAGTCTTATGTTACACTAAACTTCATGCTTGAAACTCACCTTGTGACTATTGGTAAGGTGACCAAGGTAGTTACATCAATTTATTTTCCATATAAAATTTTATATTTTTAAAGGAGAGATATTTTTTCATGTTTTTTAATATAAAATATTTTAAGGAATAGGTAGAACAAGACCCTATTTAATATTTGAGAACATGAACCCATATTCCTATATTCTTTGATTTTGTTTGCAGACTGTATACATCATGTTAGATGAATGAATAATATTGAAAATTTATTTAAAATGTGCCTAAAGGAAGATTGAATTTTTTTGAGAATAAATGTTCCAATAAATAATAAAATAGACCCTTGTTTGGACATTGTTGATATAAATCCTTGTTCGTGTGTATTTGCACTATTGGAAGACTGTGTCTTTGGTTTCTTTTGAATGAACAAACTATAAAATAATATTGTCAAAGATTAAAAAGATTATGTTGAGTGTATTTAATTTTTTATAAGTTAATTTTAAAATTTAAATTTCATTGCATTATTTTATCTTGCTTCTATAGGAATACAAACATGTAGGATACATTATTTCCTACATAATCAAGACATTTTGAGTTACAAACCTTTAACAATGGATTGAAAAGTAGAAACTAGTGCTTAGAGGAGTTGAGTGGGATTTATTTAGATCCATATAAGTTTTAATAGTTCTTATAAACCTTTTTAAATGCTCATAAAATATGTATTTGTGTTCTTAGGCTATGATAGGGGTGAACAAGCACTAATCTAGGGTTTTGATCATAACTAATCTTCCAACCATCTAAAAGTGACCAATTTTTTTATTTTGAGGGGTATTAAGGTCATTTAATTTAATGATAGTGTTCAAGGTTGGTATGGACTCTCCAATATATATTTTAGTGGACTGTGTTATGTTTGGGCTTGAAGAGGCCTAAGTGAGAATGCTTAGTGAGAGAAAGTAGGTCTAGGAAGGGAATTTGAACCTAAAAATTGACACACAAGTGAATTTAAATAAATGGTGTCCATAAATATATTTTTTCTCTCAACTCTTTGTACTTTGTCTGTACAAGCCAAAATATAGGAAAAAAGGGTTAGTAAGAAGGGTGGAGAGTCTAGGGTGATAGATAAAGAAGTCAAAGTTGACACTTATACCAAAGTTACTCTACATAATTTTGGTTTAAAATACAAGAAAGGATACCTAAAAGAAAGTTAGAGAGATTATATTATTTGGAAGTGAGACAAATATGTAATTGTTTGATAATTTTCCTAAGAAAGGATCAAGATGCCACCTAGGGGAAATAGAGTAGGTGTTGTAAGGAATCATGGTAATCAAGATGTTGTATTGGTAGAATTGAGGGACCTCAAATTCATCTAGGTTCCTAGGTTGACTGTAGTAGAACAAAATCAAAGGATAGGAGTCCTAACAGGGGACTTGAGTGATAGAGAGGATGAGCCACAAGCTCATGAAGAACAAGAAGGATAAGAAATAGTTATGGACCTAAAGAATAGGGTACAGAGAAACTTTTGAAGGTGATCATGGGATATGGATATAAACCAAAGGTGTAATTTCCCACCTATGTATGTGGTCTTGATGGAGAATAACTCATGTAATGGTTAAATGAATTAGACAAGTACTTTGAGTATGAGGAGGTACCTGATGAGAAGAAGGTTAAGTTTGAAATAACTAAATTGAAATGGAATGCTTCATTATGGTGTGATTTCACTAAATATGAGAGAAAAAATAAGGTAAATAACAAGATAACTTCTTGTAATAGGATGTTTTCCAAGCTCAAGGGAAAAAAAATTCTAGGTGACTATGAGATAAACCTTTTCAAAAAGTTACAAAACTTGAAGCAAAAATAAATGTCTATGAAAACATATATAATATCTATATAATCTTACCATGAGGTTATGACATGTTTAATAAGACAAAAAAAAATTGTAAATTATTTAAGTGGTCTAAGGTACAATCTACAAGATGAACTAGCACTTGTTTGCCTAAGAACTCTAGAGGAGTGTTACCAATTTTCACTCAAGGATGAATAAAAATTGGAAAGGAAACATAATAAATAGAATACATGAAGGGGAAGAAGTTTTAGAGTTAGAGGATAGAAAATGGGAAGAGGACATTCATAAAAAATCAATTAAGTAGATTCAAGCAATTCACAAGAATAACCCACTAGTTCAAGCGGTGGTTATGCATCAAGGGGTAGATGATGAAGTTTATTTTCAATAATATGTTTCAAGTAAAATAATTTTTCTAGCCATAAATCATAGGATTTATTTAATTACCAACCATTAGTAATACTAATAATTAAAGGGAGAAACTATATTACACAAGGAGGTGAAGAAGAGAGTGTTTGCTCTCCATCACTTATGGAAGAGATTAAAGTTGAGGAATAATTATTCATTAGGAGGGTGTTGATCAAGCCACCCAAGGATAAGGATCCACCACAAAGGAAGAATTTTTTCAAGATGTCTTGAAAATTATAAGGTATTTTTTTGCAAAATGGCCATAGATTCATGAAGTATGAATAATCTTATTTCAGTAGAAATGGTTAACAAGCTTGGATTGAAGAAACTACCTCACCCCACACCATACAAGGTCTCATGGTTTAATAAGGATCAATAAGTCTTGGTGAGTGAATAAAGTTGGGTAGAATTTCATGTTGGAAGGTATAAGGATAAAGTGTTTTATGATTTCATCCCAATAGATGTGTGTCATGTGCTTCTTGGGAGGCCTTGGCAATATGATAGGCAAACCACTCATGATGGAAGAAGGAACATGTACACCTTGATCAAGGATGGAGTCAGTCATACCTTTCTTCCCAAGAAGGATTAAGAAAGTGATCAATAAGTTAGATCACACATGATTTTGGTGATTTATAAGGAATTTTTGAATGCCATGCATGAAGAAGAGTTAGGCTTTGCTCTGGTAGTTAAGCCTATGATTGTTATGATAGCCACAAAGATCAATGACTTACCCTAAGAGATCTAAGATATGTTGGAGTCATATGTAGATATAGTTATTGATGATTTTCATAACACATTGCCAACTATGAGGATCATAATACATCATATAGACTTTGTACCTAAAGTAAGTGTACCTAAAAAGGTAGACTACAAAATGACCCCTTAAGAGAATGTTTAGATAAAAAGACAAGTGCAATATTTTATTGACAAAGGGATGATAAAAAAAATCTTGAATCCTTGTGTAGTACTTATAGTGTTGGTACCAAAGAAGTAAGATAAGTGGAGGATGTGTATTGATTACAAGGCCATAAAAAAGATCACCATAAGATAAAGATTTCCACTTCCTAGGATGGAGGATTAGATGGATTGCTTAAATGGATCAAGTTACTTTTCCTAGATTGATCTTAAGAGTGGGTTCTACAAGATTAGAATCAGGCAAGGTGATGAGTGGAAGATTGCTTTCAAGATAAATAAAGGTTTGTATGAATTGATGTTCATGCCATTTGGTTTGACTAATATACCAAGTACTTTTATGAGGTTAATCAATGAAGTACTAAAATATTTCATACGCAAGTTTGTAGTGGTGTAATTAGATGACATACTAATCTATAGCCATAACAAGGAGAAGTATATTCACTACTTGGAGTTGGTCATGAAGAGGTTGTAAGAAGAGGGGTTGTTGATCAACATGAAGAAGTTTGATTTAATGAAATCATAGTTTTTTTACCTTTTATTTATCATATCACAAGGCATGTTGAATATGGATAAGAACAAGGTGAAGGCAATCATGGAGAGGCCAACACCTAGGATCATAGGAGAGGTAAGAAATTTTCATGGTCTTGCAAGTTTTTATAGGAAATTCATTAGGAATTTTAGTGTAATATGTGATCCTATCATAGAAACCATCAAGGGAGATAATAAAAATTTTATATAGAATAATAAAGTAGAGAAGAGATTGAAATACTTGAAGCAAAGAATCACAGAGTAGTCAATACTAGCATTTCCAGACTTCAACAAGGTATTTTAAATTGAATGTGATGCAAGTGGGGTAGAAATAGGGGTTACACTAACCAAAAGGGAAGATCTATAGCCTATTTTAGTGAGAATTTATGCCAATAACTACTCATCCTATGACGCAGAGTCTTATGATATGGTACGAGCATTGAAGAAGTGGAGGAATTATCTCATGCCAAAGTAGTTCATTATGTACACAGATAATCACTCACTTCATTTCATATCTAATCAGCCCAAACCAAAATAAATACATGTGAAATGGGTGGAGTACATGAATTAATTCACCTTTATCATCAATCATAAACAAGGGGAAAACAACAAGATGATAGATGTATTGATTAGGAGGGTCTTATTTGTGCATGAGATTTAGTTATATAGTGTTGGGATTGAGTCACTCAAAGACATGTATGAGGATGATGAAGACTTCAAGGAATCATACCATGCATGAAATAACCCAAACACACTTAACAAGGAGACATGGTCAGACTTTTTTCTTCAAGATGGACTATTATTTAAAGGAGTACAATTATGTTTGTCAAAAATTTCTATTAGAGTAAATATGATAAAAGAGAATCATAGTGGAAGCATGGCAGGCCACTTTGGGCTTGACAAGACATTAGAGTTGCTCATTAGGCACTAATATTATCCTATAATACAAGTATAAGTAAGGAGGTATGTGGAATGGTGAAATATTTATTAAATGGTAAAAGGTAATAGCATGAATGCAGGTTTGTATCACCCCCTACCAATCCCAAGTAGGAATTGGGAATCCATAAGTATGGAATTTATGATGGGATTAATTAGGAAACAAAGGGGTTTTGATTTTATTTATTTATTTATTTATAGATTCTCTAAAATGGCACACTTCATACCATTTATAACCACTGATGATGCCAAAAAAGTGGCAAAAAAAAATTCAAGGGCGTAATGAGACTTCATGGACTGCCCATGAATATTATTTTTGATAGAGATACCAGGTTCCTTGGTCATTTTTGGATAATGTTGTGAAGGAAATTAGGCATAAACTTGAGTTTCAGTTCAACTTACCACCCTTAGAAAATGGGAAAAATGAGGTGGTTAATATAAGTTAGGGAACTTATTGAGGTGCTTATCCAAGGACCATCCCAAATAGTGGGATCTTGTGTTACCTCAAGCATAGTTTACTTATAATGACTCTACCAATAGGAGAACTGGTATGAGTCTATTTCATGTAATCTATGGCATGTAGCCAAGAGGAGTATTTGAGGTCAGAAACATTAGTCAATGGACAAGAGAAGTGCTAAAGCTAAAGAGTTTATAATGGTAATGAAGGAGGTACATGAATAGCTAAAGAAGCACCTAGAATTTAGTGTTGATAAATACAAGAAATGGGTAGACATGAGTAGAAAGGAGGTTAATTTAAATATTGTCTATAAATTAACAAGTATTATCTCATCTCAGGAAGGAAGGGTACCTAAAGGGTGAATTCAACAAGCTAAAGATGAAAAAGATTGGTCCTTGTAACATTCTCAAAAAAAATTCAAATAATTCATATGAATTAGAGTTGTCTAGTGGGGTAGGTATCTCACCTATCTTAAATGTTGTATACTTTTAACCTTAAAAATAAGTGATAAAATGAGAAAAAACACTAGAGGACACACCTAAAGTTGGCCCAGATTGGGAAATAAAGTTTCCTAAGGCCAAAACAAAAGAGATGGAATGCATACTATACAAAAAGGTGATCAAGAGGACTAGAGACAAGTAGTAATTCAAATACCTGGTCAAGTGGAAAGATCAACTAGCAGAAGAACTCATGTGGATGACTAAAAATGAAATAAAATATCATGGGAGTACTCTAGAAGCACTCATGGACAATAGTCCATGAGTTCTTTTCTCTTTCCCTAGGAGTATGGTGTAGGGGCATTTTTATCTTAAATTTTGGTTTAATTGCATTAATTTTGGTTTGGAGATGCCTTAGAATTTTTTGAAATGACCCAAGTATCCTTATTTATCAATTTGGTCTTAGGATTGCATCTAGGTAGTTTGAAAGTCAAATTTCCTATTTTCTTACCAAAACATAATATTCAAAAATTTGAATTTATTTGTATATGTTAGTGTTTCAAGGATCAATTAAGGAATTGTTTTAGGATATGAACATGTTTTGAAAATATATATATTCCCCTTGAACACAAATCAAGGGTCAAAAGATTCAAAAGTACAAAAATTATATGTTGCACTAAACTTCATGCTTGAAACTCACTTGACCATTGATAAGGTGACCAAGTTAGTTACAGCATTTTATTTTCCATATAAAAGTTAAGGTTTTTTAAGGAGAGATAGTTTTTTCATGTTTTTTAAGAGAAAATATTCTAAGTAATTGAGAAAACAAGACCATGTTGAAAATTTTAGAACACAGACCGATGTTCTTGTATTTTATGATTTTGTTTGTAGACTATATACATCATGTTTGATGAATGAATGATATTGGTAATTTTTTTCAAACATTAATAAAGGAATATGGAAATTTTTTTAGAATATATTTTCCAATAAATAATAAAATAGACCCCTTATTTGCAGATTATTGATACAAATACCTATTCTTGTGTATTTGCATTGTTGGCAGACTATGTGTTTGGTCTTGTGAATGAACAGACTATAAAATCATCTTGTCAAAGATTCAACACATTGTGGTCATTTCCTTGAATTTTTTCTAAGGTTATTTGAAACTTTAAATTGCATAGAATTGTGTTGTATTTCTTCTATAGGAACACAAACCTATAGGATACACTATTTCCTACATAATCAAGACATTTTGAGTTACAAACCATTGAAAAGGGGAAATTAGTGCTTGGAGGAGTTGAGTGGGATTTTATGAGAGAAATAAAAGTTTTCATAGTTATTATAAACCTTTATAAATTCTCACAAAATACTTATTTATGCTCTTAGGTTGTGACAAGGGTGAAAAAGCCCTAATCAAGGGTTTTGATCATAATTCATCTTCCAATTGTCTAAAAGTAACCAAATTTTGTATTCTAAGGGGTATTAAGGTCCTTGAAGTGAATAATAGGGTTACAAGTTGGTATGAACTCTCCAGTATGGATTTTAGTGGGATGTGTTGTGTTTAGACTTGAAGAGGCCTAATTAAGAAGGCCTAGTCAGAGAAAGTAGTTGTAGGAAGGGAATCTAAACCTAAAAGTTGACAAACATGAATTTAAATAAAGGGTGTCCATAAATACCTTTATTTTCTTTCAAATCCTTGTACTTTGTCTATATAATTCAAAATATAGGAAAAAGGGATAGTAGGAAAGGTGGAGAGTCAAGGGTGATAGATTAAGAAGTCAAAGTTGACACTTATACCAAAGTTACTTTGCATCACTTTACAAGGTAAGTGTGAATGTCTAAAATGGAGTGAGGAATGGACATGTTGACTATAGAATTGATTTTAGTAAGATAGACATCAATACCATGAAGGGAGACTAAGAAACCTAGAAGTTTACTAGATGTAATGCCAAAGACACACTTGTAGGGGTTTAGTCTAGATTTATACTTGATTAATCAATCAAAGATTATGTTTAGATCAGAGATATGGGTTGTGAAAATTTTAAATTTGGAAATGAGGTGATCCACATAGTTTTCCACAATTTTATGTACAAGATTGTGAAAAATTTAGGTTATGGCACATTGATATGTAGCTCTAGCCTTTTTAACATTGAAAGGCATTTTGTTATAGCAATAAGTGCCCCATTCTGTAGTGAATGTTGTTTTTTATTTGTATTTTGGGGCTATGTGAATTTTATTTTAGCCTAAAAAACCATCCATCAGTGACAACATTTTGTATCCAATAGTTGAATCTATGATGGCATCTATTAAAGGTAATGCAGTTATTATCTTTGGGATAGATGAGGTTAAGATTATAGAAGTCTATACATATGTGAATAACCATGGTGAATTTTTTTCAAGTGAGAAAAATGTTTGAAACCCATTTATAATAATCCATAGGTTTAATAAACTTGGGATATAATAGTTTTATAATTTATTCATGGCATAAGGTGGAAACTTTGAGTGTAAATTTATGTTATTTTTTCTAGATGAGTTTGACATCTGGGTATGTAATTATCTTATGTAGAATGATGCTAAGTACAATACCTAGCATTTCCTCATATGACCAAGTGAAAGTATCATGATATTTATCAAATAATAGGCTAAATTTATCATGCTTGGTCAACATGATTTCTCTCGTGACTATGATGGGTTGAGGACATAAGGGTGTACCATATTATATTCTCATATTTTCTTCAATGAACATAGAATTTCCATCTTAAAAATGATATGGAGCATTGGGAAGAGAAGAAATGGGATTGGTTTTGGTATCAATTCTATAAATGAATGTATTAAAATGAGAAATATTTCATTAAAATTCCCAAGTTTATGATGTTGTCATGGAAGTTGAGGTTCTATGTCATGGAGTAACTCAAGTATAGCTTCACCTCTAGGTAGTGTGGGTAAGGGTCCATAGTATTCCACATATACTTCAAGATAAATGATTTTATTAACGTTTTGTTCATATTCATAATGTTTTTAGAATATATTTATTGCCTTGGCATTAATGTAATCTTGGGTGCAGGTGGAATTATTGAGGAAGGTTGATTGGATTCAGTTGGATTGATAATAGGTGTGTCTTTGGAACAATTAATAGGGAGGGGATTTTTTAGAGTTAATATTTATTTAAAATTTATATAAGGTTTTTTAAGTTCTAAATTTTTGAGATATAAGAGTTTTTTAAAAACCTAATGGGTATCAAGAAGTGGAGAATTAACTAGAGGTATATGACCTTCAAGTTCTAACTCAATATTCGTGTAAATGGCATAAACATATTGGTTCAAATCATGTATTTTAAATAATATTTTATGATAATGTTGAACATCCATGTCTCATTATTTATATTGGACCTTATTGTAGTTATCATTATAGATGTGAGAAATAGTACATAGTTGTGTCTTTAGAGGAGAATCAGAAGGAGATACACCTAGATCACTAAATTTGCAAGGTGACATGGTTAAAGTATCTTAGAATAACTTTTCCATTACATATTCATTATAGGTGAAATAATGTTCTATGTAAGATTATTCATGTGCATTACATGGAAGAGGGAGGTTAGCGATATAATCTATGAGAGGGATGGTATGATCATAAGGTAACAAGGAAGGAGGGAGCCACTCCAAAATGTAAGGAGGTATCTTGGTAGTATTGAAAGTGTTTTGAAAATTGTTTGGCTCATCATCATTAGAATTACAAAGAGTGACCTATAAATTTGAATTCATATTGATGAATTCAGGTGAAGGTGCACTAGTAATTTGTGGAATAGTTTGAATCTGATACCAAGAATAAGGGTTGGGAATCTGAATAATCCATAGATTAAGATTGACCCCATCTTTATAACCTTTTCTGTTATGAAAAAACTTGACACATTGGATACTAAAATAAGCAATATCCCTCATGTGATGTGTCCATATGTGACCTGGGAGTATATTATAGGATAATGGTAAGTCAAGAACCATGAGCTTGGTACATATAGTTTTGGTTCTAATAGTGAGACAGATCCAAATACAACCAAGTTATTTTTTATTATTATTTTAAAATACATGACATGTTATGTAAGTTTTCTTGAGATGATCTTTATTATACCCAAGTTGTTGAATTAGCCAAAGACATGTCACATTATTCCCAACCCTTCATCTACTAATACTTTTTGAATAAGGGTAGTATTAATGGAGATTTTTATGAAGAGAGGTGGGTATTTAACTTGAAATATAATTTCATCATTGATCATGTCTTCTTCAAGGAACTCTATGGAATAATTAAAATAAGGAAAAATAATTTTAACAGTATGAACTTATGTCAGTGAAGGCTCGTGAAAAGTTTGTTCCACTTCTAGATAAAATGATTATTTAATTTCTTATAGTTATTGCATTACTAATTTATGATGATATAGAGAAGTTTGAACTAACTCCATAAGAGGTATTTTACAAGGTATAGATTTAAGTTCATCTAATAAATCCCAATGAGTTTTTGAAGATGTATAACTAGTATGAGACTTTGAAGGTAAAATATTTTTGGTATGAAAAGAGTTTGATGTTATAAATGTGAAAGTGGTTCCTCATTCATTTCAAAAGGTATATTAGTGGTATTGGTATCTTTAATAAGTTTCTCTTTGAGTGATGGTTTCTTTGTCTTTATGACAGGATCTTTGTGGGTGGGTTTACATTGATAATTGACTTCAGTTGCATTCATGTATTGAGAATTGGTATAGTATTAATCATAGTCAATGTTAATTACATAATTATATTTACTTGAATGTTTTGGATTGGAGGTAGAAAAAAAATTAGGTTGTTAGAGTAAAAAGGCTTGAAATCTTATTTCTTTTGAGAAGCTTTAATGACAACATATTTTAATCATAGCATCATGATTGAATGTATCTCCTAGCATAAAATAAACAAAAAAAATTATAATCCCATGAAATGTTCCATGGGAATGACCTATATCAGCATGGAACAGACAAAAAACATTAGGTTTGTACCATGTAGGTGGGTTATTAACATATGTGAATGGTTTAGAAGGTGATAAAATTTGTTTCATTTATTTATAATTTAGTGACATATGGGAAACTTGGGGATTGTCCATTCTATATGTTCTTGGTTTTGTTGTAGGAGTATTACCATTGATTGCATTGGTGGATTATTGTAAATATCCCTTGATGGTTTTAGTGTTAGGTTCAAACTATTTCATGAGAAAGTCTTGTCTATGAACTTGATTGATAACATTATTTAAAGTTTGGAGAGAAAAATCTCAAACCTTGTAATGGAGGGAAGGTGTTAAGGAAATTATGAGTTTGAACAAGCCATCATTAGTTATGTTGTGATCGACTTTGTGAGCCAAATATTTCCTATGTTTGATAAAATCATGAGTTGATTTAGAAGAGGATTGTTTAGCATTAATGAAATGGCTAAGATAATTTTCAATAAGATTATTGTGTTGAAATTCCTTAACTAAAAGATTGACTAAATCCTCAAGTTAGCATATAGAATGTTGGGGAAGTTGGTTATACCATTATAATACATCACCTATGAAGGTTTTAACTAAAATTTTAGTAGTGGATAAGGTATTAATTTGAATCTACTCTTTATAAATACTATCAAATGCTTTGAGAAAATAATTGGGGTCTTTATTCCCTTCATATTTAATAGTTGGATATTTATTACCAATATCAATAGATATAATGAAGGGTATTAAGGGTTCAATTTGAATGTGTTGAGTCATCTTGTTGTGCATTACAAGTTGGGTAATAATATTTCCCATGGAATATTTAAGAGGTGGAAGGATGAAATTTTGGTTATTTTGGGAAATAAAAATAGGAGGTTGATTATTCATGTTTATCAAATTATGTTTTAGTTGCATCATTTGAGAGGTATTAGATGTTTGCGTGATATTCATTTATTTTAATATTTGTGAAAGAATTTGAGTGATATCAACTAGTGGATTGGTGTTGGGAGAAGGATTATTAGGATTGGTAGGAGGATTGTTCCACAAATTGGTATAAGGGGAGGCTTTCTAAGAAGTGGATTTCTAGGAGGTAGGTTGTTGGTGTTGATAATGTTTCCTTTCAGGTTATTTTTTAGGCATGTGTTAATTGCCCCATAGTGTAATAAGGTGCCTTAAATAGATAATTATCTTGATAAATGTAGAATGTATCTAATCTATCAATCTCATCAATTGGATTAATTTGGACCATGTTACAATCCAAATATGAGGGATGAGAAAAGGTCCTCCAATAGTGAAGATCCTCTTGGGTAGAAAAGGTAGGGAGGAAAGAACATCCCATATATCATCTAAATGGATTTAGGTTGTCCAAAAATATTTTAATAGGGTATTTCATGATTTTTAAAGGAAGAATCTAAGATTGATAATAAAGAGGAAAAAGAGGAACAAAGTTGGCCAAATATAAAATGGTATCAGCCAAGAAGGATGAGTCAACTAGGTCGATAAATTATGTAGGAAATATAAACAAAATAGGATTGAAAAGATATTCAAATTGTTTGTCTATGTTCTATAGATAGTAAAATTGAGGTAGTTTAAAAACACACAATCAGATAGGTCGACTATGTACTAAAGATAAATTAGACAAGCAGCCTATCAGAGACTGAGTCAACAAGATCAACTATGTCTTGAAGACAGGGAGAAATTTTTCAAGATAATAACTAAGAAAATATAATTGATCACAAAATTAATTAGATAATTTTTTGATCTAAGTGTAGCACACATCAAAAAATTGTATCAACAATGGTTAGTACAAGTTTTATAATATAAAATATAATAATCAAAGAGCAAGCAAAAAATTAGAATGTAAATACTAAGTTAAGTGGTGAGTTTTGTTAAGTCATAATAAATTTTTAAATTAATATGATAGTGAGTTGGTTGTGAGAAGGAACTCTAAAAGCAATATATGGATAGTTTTAGGTAGTTTAGTCTAAAAGGGGTTTGTACTAGTGATGGTATTGGTTTGGCATTGGGGCCTACCCCCTCACTTCACAATCTTAAAATAATAAGGGTGTCAGATGATTCTCCAATATATACCATCAACCACATGTTTATACTTGTCCAAATAAACAAGTTGACCTCCCCCATGGTGATTAAATCCAAGTATGTATACCTTGGGAACAAAAATGTTTAATGTCTTTTAGTATTAAGTGATTTGGAAGTGTGTACAAAAGAGAAAAGTAGTGTGACTAAATTTTTAAATTAAAAACATCATATTTATTATATTTTTGTTACTCTAATAAAGAAAGTAATATAAATTAAAATTGAATTAATTACTAGCAATATAGGTTAATCCCTTTATTTGTGAAGAGTACAGAGGTAAGTGACACTATATGTAAACATTATAGAATATATTTGATAGGGTCACTACTATCTATGGAAGTAAGATCTAGAAGAACATAATCAAGTAGTTCAATTGAGTCTTCTAGAGAGAAATTAATCTATAGAATTGTGTCGAGCTAGTCAACCTAGTTCTTTATAGAGATATAGTTTATAGACTACAAAGTGTGAAAAATAGGACTAAAAATGAAAAAATAGAAATGATAAATAAGATAAGAATGAACCTAGATAATTTTTTAAGATAATTTTATGATATGTTACTCAAATTATAATTTTTATATTCTACTAATTGAATCAATTGGATTGACAAAGTCCACAAAATATGTATGCTAAAAATAAGTTATGAATAGAGTTGACTAGTTCAATTAAGTCTCCAAAACTATGTGATGAAGATAAATCTATGAACAAAGTTGATTGGGTTGATAGATTATACAAATCTATGGCTGAAAAATATAACTATTTTGAGTTGGTCGATATAGATATCTAATGTTATAGAATACCTACACAAAAAAAATAGAGTTGATTTGGAGTAACTATGTGTTAAAATTATGCACACAATGTTAGATTGTATCCATAGGTTTTGATATAGTACTATATAAATAAAACTATATAAGATGATAATAAATGAATGTATGAAATAAAACCTACAAGGGTTAGAATCAAGTTGGATTCACTAGAATGTATACAAGGGAAAGTGAATTTGATCTACAAATCAATCTTAGCTCAAAGAATATAAATTACACTTACCCTTTTGTTTATTAGTACATTTAGACAATCAATGTCATGACCAAAATAGATTTGCTAGACCTAACCAATGGGTCTCTTGTCATGATACTTTCACTAGAGAGGGTTCAAAAGCCTCTAGTCAAGCAACACCATAGAATAAACCTAGTTAGTTCCTCTATTTTATATATTCACAAAGTAAATACAAAGTAAAGTAAAAGATAATATAGTTCTCACCAAAGCTTGTGGCACAAAATGGGCGGGTAATAAACATAAAAATAAACATACGTAGAATAATTATAATTAAGCTAGTAAAGATATAACCCTAATGAATGGAGATATAAATACATTCAAAAGACATTATTTATGCTACTTATATCTAATAAAATAGAGGAGTAATATTTAGAGATATTTATCTTGAATATGAACCCATTGAAACTCAATTTGTCCCCTAGCTAAAGGTGTTTTGCAAGAGGTTGTTATGATTTGTAAGGATTACTAAGATAAGCTAAATCATCCAAGCTTTTTACACAAGAAAATATTCTTATCCAAGTATAAATATTAAGAAATTACTCCTCAATTATAATGTTGGAAGAGAATATTGTAAAGAAGTGTAAAATAATAATTAACTCTATCTTTCTCTAAGAAATGGTGAAAAGGATGTGTATATATAGTTTAATCTAACCCTTAACACTTCTAAAAGTTCAGCCAAAATTTTCAAACCAATTAACCCTATACCATTAATTAATAAAATAAATTTAGGTATTAGTCTAGGTTGGTTGAGGTTCAAAAATACCCATAACATGCTAATATATTTTAAGTACAAAATTGGCCCAAGCCTACTTTGTTTGGTAAATGTCAAAAAGAATTCTTAGCTTAGGTAGGGCTTGTTTAAGATTGCCAAATTATTTGGAGGAGTGTGTAATGGACTTGTGAAAGCTTAAGTAAGTGTATATGATATTTTTGTGGTAATTTTAAGTGGTGGTATTAGGGGCAAAAATATTTCAAAACACCAATTGTCTGCCCAACCCTTTCCTGGTGCACTATTTAAGGCGTGTACTCAGATATTGAGTCTTGAAAGGTTCTTATAAGAGAGAAAGCTCCAGTAATTAATAAAATTTGAAAATATTATATGTATATATTTTCCTCTATTCAATATTGTTTTGATATTCTAAGTGCACCTATGATTAGATCTGTGAGGTCTGTTCCCATGTGCATGAGTTCTAAAAACCTATATATTGTTTATTTTGACTAAAATTGTAAGTAAACCATAATTATCCATGTTTTTAGGGAATCTAATTGATATAATATGAAAAGTGTGTTTTTAATGGGGTAATTTGGACATCCTCAACACCCCATTATGATGATATTTTCCTACATACCAATACTTTGAAGAGGGATCAAGCTTGATGTAGCTCTCCCCACCTAAGTGTTGGTGAAAGTGAAAGTGAAAGTGAAGCTAGTATGATAGTTGACTTGAGTGATTTGAATGTGCTCTAGACTATAAATTTTGGTAATCTAGGTTTAGTAAAGTTGTAGATGCTAGTATGCAAAAGTAGGGTAAAATAGGGGTTGATAACCTTGATTGTGCACAACAGGTTATAAGTTTGCATATGTATTTTGCATCAAATTTATATGTAGTGGTTAGAGGGATAAAAGTTAAGTATTTATACTATTATAGTGATTTTTCAAGTGCTAAAAGAGGTTTAGACCAACCTAAGAGGTTTTCATTTTTTTTAAATATCTATTTATGAAAAGAGGATGAAAAGGATAATAGTATCATTACTAAGATATTAGTGCCATGTGGAGATACTTCCCATATTATGGTTCTAGTGTGAAAATGGTAAAACACTAGGCATGAAGGGCTAGGGTGCAAGAATGAGGCTCTAATAATACTTTAGTTATGCCTATGACCCACATAAAGTCTTGATAAGTATGAAAATAGGATATAGGATAGGTATAGGGCTAATTTAGGGATATGAGGTCTCAATTATCACTCTTAGCACTTAGATTTCTCTTTTGAGTTATTACATTCCCCCCCCCCCCACTTTATTCTAAAAATGTATAAAAGTGAAATGACTAGAATAAAATAAAAATAAGCATACCTAGACTTAACTAAGAGGTAAATAAGCATACTTCAATATAATATGCATACATAACATCAAAATTGAAGATAGTCTAAGACTAGGTTTTTAATGTGTGATGTATGTCATGTCTAAATTTTCACAAGGGTGTTAAGATAGATATAAAAATATATGTAATAATAAATTTGAGTAATAACTAATTAGCTACCTAGGGGTATGGGGCATGATGTCCATCAAGGAATCCAAGTAGGAAGGGGAGATGCATGAGGTCTCTCATGACATCTAAAACTAGAGTGTGTAATCATCAAGATACAAGTTTCATGGCTATGATGCATATAATAAAGTATATATACAACACACATGAGGCATGAAAAGTAGGCCAAGGGGACATAATACAAGGGACATGGGCACATATCACTATATCTGAGAAAAATAAATACAAGTACATGCTCATATGTCCACATGTACAATGAGAAATCAAGTTGGCTCAGATCCATATAGAAGGACATGTTCAAATGTCCACATACACAATCACAACGTCACACATAAGGATATGGTAACACTTTCAAAGCATACATACTTTGAAAATAACTATCATAGATCCAAATATCAATGTCATATTTAAATTCCTTCAAATATAATAATTATAGAGATACAATCAAATCTAAACTAGGAAAGTTATAAATTAAAGTATGCATGAACATGTAATAATAATCTATGTAAGGATCAAAATGTATATATGTTGAGTCTAAAGTAGTATTAGCTAACAAAAAATATAAGTTAGTGTAACATTATCAACATCAAGATATAAAAATGCTAAATTTGTGATGTAAAATATATAAATATGGAACCTAGTAATTAAAACTATATATAGGGTGCCCCCAAATGGGTGAATGTGTCAAATGAAGAACCTGTGTATTGGTGTATATGCCCCCAGTGGTTGGATGATAAAATGAACTAAACTAAAACTAGCTATACTAAGATAGCATTTATGTATGATAAAAATAACTATACTAAGATAGATAGCATATGTAATGTCTAAAAAATATAAGTGTAAACATGGCAATGCATACAATCTATAATTTTGAAGTTTTTGAGTAAATTTTTAATTTTTTTGTGTTTTTTAAAATATTTTTGTATTTTCTTGATATGAGATATGTACAAGCAACATGAAAATGAAACTATATACAAGGAACAAGAAATAAGGAAAGTATGTACAAAAAGGGAGGAATAATTCTAACCAATGAGTTTCATAGGAGACTCACTATCAATGTGGCCTATGTAAAATAAAGGAATAGTGATTATGAGTGCTATAAGAAAAGGTAATTGTGGTCCTAGAACATGTTGTAGTGATTGATAGATAATTGGCCCTACTTTTGAAGTGGTGTAAGGAATTTTTGACACTGAATGTGGTGTCCTATGAACTGTATGGGTCTTAGGGACCCATCTAGTAGATTTTGTAGATAGAATATGTGCCCTATGCTAAGAACCTAGAGAACTTATTAATACTAATCTTAGAAGAAAGTGAGTAGAGAGAAGCCCTCTAGAATTTTTCACATATTTTTGATGTAGGGGTCTCTCTAATAATGGTCTCCATGAGAGAGTATGTGTACATGGAAACACTATAACAGTAGACCTCACTTGCACTGGTGGATCTAATAAACTCTATGGTGTAAAGATAGTAACAATGCTTAGAGTTGTAATTGGTAACTATGATATAATTGGTAATTATGTTATAACTAGTAATTATGATGTAACTAGTAACTATGATGTAACTAGTAACTATGATGTAACTACTTATGGGATAGGTAAAGGATACTCATATGAAAGACCTTCAATTATGATCACCTAATTTTCATGTATATATTTTATGAATATATACATGGTGGATGTATCCATTGCCTACCTAGTAATATGTCAAATATGCCTGCACTAGGTACTACTAAGAATCTAGTGTCCAAATGTGTTGTTCGAACCTATAGGGGAAGTACAAACTTCTCAATGGAGTTTTGAATATGACCATAGAAACCACTAATAAATATGTCTATAAGAGATATATCCTTATTTAAATACCCCAAATATTGTATAATTTTTATAGTGCACATGTTAATGCTTAACCTATTTTTAACTATAACACTTTAAATAGGATGATGATCTATGTAGGCTCATATAAATAGGCATATAAATTTGAATCATCATCAACAATCTCTTGTTCTAAGAAGGTGATAAGTTCTCTAGCTAGAACTATAGTATGGTAAATATTAATGACATTGTGTAGTGAGTGTGCCTCCTTTGTAATAGTGTGGTGTGATGTTGGTGGTGGATGTGCCTAATACATGTAGTGAACACATAAAGTATACTCTACCTAATTTGTTGTATGCTTTAAAAACATATTTGAGAATATTTTTAATGCCTTAGCTTCTATTTTTTGAACTTTGGGTAACTTTGTGGGTGTTCCCACATCAATAATGTTAGCCTCTATCAAATATTGTATCTTATGTTTCAAGCTAATGCACATATTGGTATTATGGATTGGTGCCCTGTGATATTCATATAATGCATTAGAATCATATATTTTTGAAGAGGCCATATAGTATCAACCTTTTTTATGGGAAGGAGATATATGACATTACATTTTAATATCTATCGTAAAACATGTTATAGAAATGTAATGTTGGTAGAAGACTATTTGAATATATCTTGGATCTTTTTTTCTTCCATGGGGATAGTCAATCTATCCAATATAGTGTTATATCACAAGATGTATTCTATAATAGGCTCATTTGATTTTTATTTTAATTATTCAACTTGAGCATATGATATTTTATCATTGATTTTTATGGATAATTGTGCTAAAAACATGTATGTCAATGGATTGAATGCGGTGACAGACTAATTCCATAGATCATAAAACCACTTTAAGGCATAATCCTTTAGACTATGTGGAAAGAATTTATTGAGGAGCCAATAATTGGACACGTAATCTAAACATGTGTGAAAATATCAAATATGGTGATTTAGGTCACCCTTACCATCATTTAATGTAAGCTTAAGTGCCATGAATTTAGATGGTAAAGGAGTTGTTGCTATGTGCCAAAGGTGTATGTAAAATAACATGAGAATCCAAGGCATGTTATGGCCTATTGGATCCATACTCAATATGTAAAACCTTACCTATAGAGTATGAACCTCTTGTATAAGGGATTGTACATCTAGAGTAGAGGAACTAGCCATAAGAGGTGTATTGGTCATGAAGGTTGAGTTACAATTAGTTGTTGTGATAGCTGATTTGGCCCCAATGTAGGTGGGGGAATAAAATATTGACCATTATTTGATTTTTTATTTATTTCCATTATGGATTATAAAATATGTGCATGATTAAGGGGTTATTCCCTAAATCTATCTATAAAGATCCATATAATCTCATCCTTATTGACAATTAGGTTTTCATTGTTAAGTAGGGAGTCTCCCAATTCCCACCTTGTGTATCATATTGATCTTTATTATATTGTTCATCATCATATGAATTGTCATTTAATTCCACATAATCACATTGTGAAGGATCAATGATGGGATTTGTAACTAGTCCCTTGTCCATGGTATAGGATTGAATGGAAGTAATCTGAGTATGGTCAATATGATTTCCAATAAGCCTAACACCTCTTCTTAATGGAAGAGATATATGTTTTTTTATATGTAATATAGTAAATAAAGTGAAATAGGGTTGCTAAAATAGAATGTATAAAATATGAAAAGATTAAAACAACCAATGAAAATAGGAAAAATAAGGATACAAAACCTAAACATCTAGGGTTAGGGTTTGAGAAATTTTTGAGGTAAGTTGGGTTCACCAAATGTTTTAAACTTTTAGGACTTAATATATGTAAATCCTATCTTAAAGAGTTAAATATAAAAAATTAGGCTAATAGTATCTAATAAATATAGCCATTGCTCTGTTACATAATTGACTAGCTTTGACCTTTCTAAAAATATTAATAAATAATGCAAGTAATAAATTAGCTAAAAAATGACTGAGATAGATGATCTAGAGGATGGAAACTAAGGTAAAGGTTGGTCTGAGTGTCAAAAATAGGATCTCAATGTTAGAACTTCTCTTACATTGTACCACCCTAATTGGATAGTATTACCTTAATTGGACATGTGGTTCTAGTGTCCCTATTTTGAAAGTAATATCCTTTGTGTAAGATTATCCCAAAATTATAGGTACACCTTTGTCTAGATCTATGAGATCTATTCCTACATGCACAAATTTTGAACCCCTATATATTGCATATTTTGACTAAATTTGTGATCAAACTCTAATCCTCCATGTTACTAGGGCATCCAATTGATATAAGTTGAAAAGTGTGTTTATTAGTGGGCTAGGTTAGACATCCTCAACACCCCATTTTGATGATAGTTGCCTACATACTAGTACTCTAAAGATGGATCAATCTTGATGTAGTTCTCCCCACCTCAGTGTTGGTTCAAGTGTAAGTGAAGCTAGTATGATAGTTGACTGGAGTTATTTGAATGTACTTGAGACTAGAAATCTAGGTATTCTGAGCTTATGAATGTTGTAGATGGTAGTAAATAGAAGTAGGGAAAAATAAGTATTGATAACCTTAATTATGCACAACTAGTTCTGAATTTGCATATGATTTCTATCTAGTGGCTAGAGGACTAAAAGTCATGTATTTATACTATTTTGATGCTAGTGTGGGTGCTAAAAGAGTTCTAAGACAAACCTAGGATGTTTTAGATTTGAAAATATATCCATTTGTGAAAAAAGGAAGGAAAAGATAGTAGCATCATTATTAGGACACTAGATCCATGTGGCACTAGTGTTTAAATGATAGAACACTAGGCACAAAGGGCTACGATAGAAGAATGAGGGTATAAGACTACTTTAGGGATGACTACAAACATTTTTGGCCCACACAAAGGTTGGATACGTGTGAAAATAAGCCCTAGATTAGGTCTAGGTCTCAACTAGGGATAGGTTGTCTCAAGTATCACTCTTAGCACTCACATTCCACTTTTAGGTGATTACACTAAGAATAGTTATATACCAAGAGCTCCATACTAGTCAATAGATCTGATATATCACTTAGATGAAACAATCTTATTCAAGTGTTCAATGTCATATCCAATATATTTGAGAAGTGTCATGTTATATATATTGGTTTCATAGGTGTTACCAACCCTAACATTTGTATATTTATTTCCATCTCTATTAGGGTTAACAATCAAAATCTCTAAATATGATAAAGACTCTATAATTATCTACTTATAAATCATACCTGTGTCATTAGTTCTCTTAGGTACCTCTTACTTTTGAACTTTAGTCAAATTAGAGTTATTAATTTCCTCTTTCATAAGTACACTTTGTTATTTTTATCCTATGCTTCTTTTTGTAACTTGTATTTTAGTAATTTCTATTAATATAATTTTTCTTGTTGTAACCTTAGTTTTTATAAATGTAACTTTTATTTTTTCAATTGGTTGTTATGTAAATTTTTATTTTTCTAATTGTTCCTTAGAATATGTAATTACAGTCTAAGTAGATTGCTCAATTATAAAATGTGTTCTTGAATCTGGTAGTGCTTTAATGGTTGTATCTAATGTAGGATCACCATTGTCAATAATATTTTGTATTTTTTACTTCAAATCATAACAAGTATTTATATGATTTCCATGCATTCTATTATAGGAATAATAATATTTGGATTTATTAACAAGATGCATAAGAATCAAAGTGATCAAATATATTTTGAATTATGTCCCTTAGAATTTCACTTGGATTCTTATTAACTTTATATAAATTTTTTGAACCACCAGTTTTATTTCTAGTTTTTAGATCCATTCTTGAGATGAAGTCTTTTGAGGCAAAAATATAGTTTACACAAACATACATTATTGTTAACATGTGTAATATTTTTATCAATTGATGTAACATTTAGACACATTTACCTATGTAACTCATGTATAGACTTTTTTATAATAACTATCTGATCTAGAATAGCTTCACATGCACAAAACCTAGGCACTTCTAATTGAATATGCATACAAAGGTCATCAAGAGGTTTTATAAGATGTTTAAGGGGATGAGGAGGAACATTTTGATGACATATAATTTTTACTATAATATTGGTAACATTACCTATTGTGATAGTGATATCATAGACTTTCATAATAGATGGATAATAGTTATTAGAACCTTAATGAGGGATGGAATAAGTCATCTATGGAGGTACTTGGGATTAAACATTCATACAATATTCATTACTAAGGAAATTTAAAAAGTAATCATTACTAATTTCAAACTTAGTTTTATTGCACATAAATTTTACCCACTTGATTACATAATTATGAAAGACATTGTATATTTTAGGTCAAAAATGTGTAATTATAAAAATCATTGCTTGAATTATAAAATATGCACTATGAATATCCATTATATCCATCGTCAAATGTATAAAATCAAGAATCAACTATATAAACAAAACCATGAGAAAACTTTGGAAAAAAAATTAGGTTTTTGATAGAAATAAATAGAAAAACAAAACTTAGAAAGTATTTTGAAAATAGATACATCTTCTACTCTCTAGGATGAATTTACTAAAAATAGTATATCCTGATTCTAAAAAATTGGAACAAAATTTTGGAGAATAAAAACTTGTTTTTTATCAAACTTATACGACTAAAAAAACTTTGGAGAAATTTGAAAATATGGTCATTTCAAATTATATTTCAACCAAACAACAAATAAACCTTATAGAAGAATCTCAAATAAGAATAATAGGCATGAAACCCTAGGAAAAAAGAGAAAAACCATAATATTTTCAATTATCAATATGGAAACAATTTTAAATTGAGTCTAAAACATAAACCCTAAAGTATAAATATAAAATACTAAAAAGTAGGATGAAATGCTAAGTTGAAACTAGGGTTTGATGTTCTCACTACATAAATAGATTCACTAACATATTTTAACTTATTTTTTATTTAAGTGGTCTTATAGGATAAAAATTTGAGACAATTCATATTATTTAATGTATTAAAATAAAACATGATCTAAATTTTAAAACAAAATATTACTTGAATAATTGCACTTGATATTTATGGAAACTACTAACTGAATTTATATACTTGGCATGTTACTGATTTATGTAAGTCTGAGACTAAATGAAGATAATTAAAATGGGTTTAAAATGAATTAAAATTTATCCAAATCAGGAACATAAATGTCAATATATATATAGATGATTCTATTAGGCTTAGGGTGATATCATCTAGCATAGGCATATGATATTTTTGATTATCTTATGAAAACATTCCTCATTGTTTTGGCATAAAATATTATGCCTACTTGAAATATGTCTTCATGTGTGATATGAAGTGTCCTTTATGTATGTAAACTCAAAAAACTTATCTCCTTCACTTTGAAATCCTAGTTCTTCTTCCAATACTTGGTTTAGAATTTCAAAATGAGAAGAATGTGAATTGAGCTAATCTCAACCAATTCCCAATCAATGACTAGGTGTTGCCTATGTATCCAATAATCTGAAGAGGGAATTAAAAACACACTTATTTCTCCACATTATATGTATGTGTAAAATATTGAGACTTTTATGAATTCAACATGTAATTTAGCTTTTGACACTTGAAAATGAAAAACTTGGTTTGAATTAAGTGTTTCATACTTGGCTAGTATATGTTACTTGTAACTAATTTATGAATTGATAAGTTTAGGTCCATCCATTTTAATGTGCAAGTGAAAATAGGTTTTCTTAGTGTTTTATTGATAATTCTAGATGATGATAGATAGCCAAATAGGCTTAAACCTATTGTGTATTTATATGAGAATATTTGTGTAACTTTTCATGCCACTAACATGATAAAGATATGAGACAACACATGAAGATAATTAGAATTTTAAAAATTACCATTTATTGTTTTGGGTACATGTCCATTAGAGTTGGTCAGCTTTGGGATTCTTTGAAAGGTAGGATTACTAATCTGATGATCTATTTATAGCCTGGGTATGATAAATAACACTTGAGACATAAAATAAATAATTCTTGTAGGTAACTAATAATAAATTGGGAAGTTAAGACCCATATAAAACACATGGATAGAAGAGAAGGATGTACAAGATCCATATGTGCATGCACAAATCATATAAGGTAAAAGTGGGTCAAGAATGACATTGTTAAGTGTTTAATACCATATTTTAGTTTTTAAAATATGTTATTCATTTGTATTCTAAAGTAGATTTGATTTATACACTTTATTGTTGTATTTTTAGATTTATTCATTAATGAAATTTGTGATGTACCTTATACCATGCAACATTTATAATTACGCATGCAAAAAAAGAATGCAATAAAATGTAACACAATAAAATTTTATTTATTTAATTTAATTAATATAAATACATCTTTCACACACACTATAAAAATATTAAATCTCAAATGAGATGTGTTACAACATCAAACCTTAAAATCTCTACTTACTAACTCACAGTCTTTATACTTTTAGCTATCTTTAATCATATCACTCATTGATATCAACTAATTTATCCTTTAATAATAATAATAAGGTAATATTTATATAGGTATAATTCCCACCTACTTAAAATAGTTCATCACACCCAAAAAACTCACTACAAACATTTAATACAAGATATAGTCCCAAGAAATCGTAACGTATCATGCCCATAACACATCACTAAGTGCCACAATCATTAAATACCCATTATAATAACAATGGTATATAACACATCAAAAAAAAAATTAAATTCACAAGAACATTGGACATTAAAAAAATTACACTGAGCTCCTCATACTTGGGCAAAGACATCTAAACTAGCTCATGCAAAGTTTCACAATTTTATCTAAGACTAATAATTTTTCCATTTCACTACCCAAGATATCCACACAAAAATTGATTCATGAAATTAATTCACTACATGTGTGGACAAGGGACACATAAAACATCATAAAAAATATTATGCATTGTAAATGTAGGCCTACATAGAATTGTAAATTGTTTCTTTATTTAAACTAGGTATTTTTGTTTGATGTATGATTAATTTGAACATAGATGATCATGTATTAGATACCCTCGATAGAAAATAAAAATGAACTCATACTCATGTGAATTATAATATCTCTTTAATAGGTACTTTATAATTATTTATTTTTGTTTCACTCATCCAAGTTGCATCTTCAATATCTCCACCTTTCCACTTTACTAGATATTTTGTAAACTCTTTTTTGCATATCATTTTAATGGTTGTTATGCCAATCAACCTATTTACTTTCTCCTCATATTTCTCAAGTAGTCTCACTCTCCAATAAACTTCTTTATAATCTATTAGTGCATTATATTCACTATTTTTCCCTTCATGATAAGTGTACAAATTGTATATATTAAAAATAGAAAAAATATTTATTGCATTTGTCACAAACTTTCACAACATTTTACATGGTCCAATCTTATTCTACTTCAACCTGTCATAATTTGTCTATATAATATATATTTCCTCATATTCACTAAGACCATATCTCCTTGATATTATGTTTCTCTTCTCTTCACATAAGCATGCTAATTATATATCACAATGCTTCTTTCCAAATGTTACATACTCATTGATGTAAGTCATGCATAGATTTAATAAAATATTTTGCTTCAAAACTCTTCTTTCACTCATCTTTGATGTCATGCTTGAAAATCCTCTTAGGCTACTCATATAAAATAAATAAATTGTATCCTTTTAGTAATCTTATTAAATACATTATTTTAAGCAAACTCCGTTTGTACCAAAACTGAATCGCATGCTCCTAGCTTACCTCCAATCAAACACACAACATATTACTAAGAATTTTGTTAACTATATTCATATGTCCATCTATCTAAGGATGATATGTTAAACTGAACTGTATCTTGGTATTCATAGTTTTCCATTGTGTGCTCAAAAAATTTCTAACAAATTTCAAATCCCTATCTCATACTATGTTATTTGGAAATCCTTGAGGTATTACAATATCTGTGAAAAACTAGTTAGCAATGTGTGTTGCATCACTAATATTTTTACATAAAACAAAATGTGTTATCTCTAAAAATCTATCCATAATTACAAATATGAAATCATGTCCTCTATATGTTCAAGGCATTCTTAAAAATATATATATTCTAGTATCTTCCCATGGTTTCTCTAGAATAGGTAATGGTTAAAAATTCCCTTCATTTTGACTTCTCCCCTTTACCAGATAGAAAATTGTGTACTCTATTGAATGCATGTTTAGGCATGCCCTCATTCTAGTGTCAATCTATTGATGTGTCAAGATACTTATCACACACCAAATTCATAGATAAGGGGTAAAGAATCAACCTTGACTCCCCTTAAAGGAAACAACCCTTCCCTAAGATCTATATCACCAAGTCATGACATTCTAGATAACTTAATGGTTGATGTGTTTATTATTCCAGTCAATGGGAATTCTAGTTTATAGCTTTATCATAATAAAGGAAGCTTTATGAAACTTGCCAAAAATAATCAATGCATTAAGATTCATATAAATAATTATAATTGATTAACGACTACCATTTCATTGATATTCCTCAACCATTTTTATATAAATAATGAAAGATAATGAAAATAAAAATATTTAACTTTGGTAAAATAAATTATAATTTTTAGTCTTACTCTAAATCTAGTCTAATAGAGATATAAAAATGATTTTTTTTATGAAGACAAATCTGATTCAGTTGAGTAGACATATCCTTTTGAAAAACCAATCTTCTATTTGGACATCATATTCACAACCAAAAATAAAGATGGTATTGGAGTCTGAGGATCATTTTAAATATATAAAAAGAGAGGGAAAGTCACCCTATACATGCAAAGGTAATGAATGTCAATCTTCACAACCTTTAGATTAAACATGTTTTAGGAAAATCTTGGTTTGGATTAATCAAATACTCAGTTAAATTATAATATTATGTTCAAACTAGTATAGTTCACAAAAAAAACTAACTAAAAAAGTAATAAAAATGCATTAAAAAAGGCTAAAAATTACTTGGTCTTCTATTTATCTCTATCTATTTTACTAGCTATCTAGCCAACAACAATTATATCTTTCATGTTAGTATCATATAGACAATTAGCCTAAAATGGATATTAATCATCTACCCTATAGGTGATTTCAAATACTCAATGAGAGACACCAATTAGGGATCATATTCAATGTAGATCATGATAAATTCCAATATCATAAACACTAGGGCCATACTGATCAAGTTGAAAAACATTGGTGGTAAGGAGTGGTTAGGACAACTCAAATAAATAAAGTGTCCATGCTATGACATTAATATTTAGCTTTTTTAATGTAAGATTCATCCTCTTTATCTTATTTACTTATTTCTAATGCACACATCATGGATTGAATAGGCACTGGAGATAAGTCTTCCTTAAATTATGTGCCTTCCCTAATCAATCACCATTATGAGATAAAATCCATTTTGTCAAAGCTAGATAAAGAACACAAGAAATTATTGGGATTGAAATTTTTAGGGGTGAAGATAGCCATTAATTCTAAATTTAATGTTGAGAGGATGGTTTGGTAGTTAATCTCGATAGTCAATATCCACCATGTCTCTTTTACTTGGTGTCTTTGCCATGTGTAAATTTCTCACACCTTTGCGATGATTTCCTTGATTTGTCACTTAGTGGGCTAAGCCTTTAACACTTGGACACCATCATGTCTCTACCTATAGTGGTGTTGTTATGTAGAAATTGCTCGATGAGTCATAGTTCAATTTTGGATCATAATGCATTTTTTTGTCTTTGGATGATGATTATGCAAAATTACACCATGCAACATGCTATGATTGGTTCATAGATTCTATTTTTTTATTTTTTCAAACTTACTTTGATGTTATGAGGATGCATGGCTTGATGTGTAGTGTTGATTTATAACTCAAATATTGTAGAGGGCTATAAAAATTTGACAAGTGTTAGTTCCTCACATTATTTCAATCTCATAGACTTTTACATTAAGAAGACTTGCACTCTAGAGTGTGAATATGTGAAAATTCACCATGTGGCTCAGCTTGATTGGCTCATAGTTAAATGCCTTTGAAAAATTGTGAGTTACTAAAAAGAAATGCAACTAAGTCCAAATCTACATGAAAAAACACATATTCAATGACCATGTTTTAATAAAATTGGCTAAGTAAAGAAATCTAAAAAAGTTAAAAGGAATAAAATTATATATATGATAAAAAACTTTGTAAAACTTATAGTTATCTAGCTAAAATAAGTGTGAGAATGAGCCAAATCACTAGGAAAAAGTTACGAATAAGCTCTAGACAAAATTAAAACATTTATATAAGTCCAATCTTCACATAGACCATAAGATAAATATTAGATCACATTAAATATATCTATAATATATAAAATATAAATTTCACTTAAAATAAAATTAAAAACTAACTCCATAAATTCTTAGATGTTTTTTTTAGACCAATTACTTATAATGAAAATTTACTGCTCAATCTTAGTTACAATAATGAAACTTATTTCAAGTCTTGATTCTACATCTAATAACTTGTTTATGCCAAAAAGACAATGAAATAGGTGAATTCACAAAACCATCTAAAATCAAGACCAAACTCCAAAAATAAAATAAGGGGTACCATGAGTTCTAATGAAATTAGGGAGAGTTGATAAAAAAAAACAAATGGTGACTCTATAGGAAAATACTCCACAGTATTTGAAAAATAAATAAACATATTTAAGAACCTATAATATCTAGCTTAAGGAGACAAAAGAACATGAACAAATTCATTAAAAAAATGATTTTTCATAAGACAACATTTAATATTCATCTTGACCATGGTGTGTGCATAATGTATTCATTCCTTTCATGTAATTTACAAATACTAGTCATCATAGCCAATTCTTTCAAGCTAGTATTTAATTTTACCCGTAATTGATTACCTAGACATTGTTTCGCTATCACCCATGTTTCCATATCCCCTATATAATTATCTATGATCCCACTCAAGGCCTTGATCTATTTTAAGTTGGACATCCATAGTCCTAGTAGAGGTTACTTGAATCACCTAGATGACTAAGTATTTTATATCTCTCTCTTTGTCTCTATCTGTCTCACTATCTCTCTCTTAACAATATATCAATTCTATGTTTGGGACCACCACAAAAATATAGAGGGAAAAATTTTATATTTTTTCTTGACATCATTATCATAATAATTTATCTATAACAAACCCAAAATTTATTAATATATGTGTTTTGTACTAGGTTTCAATAAAATATCTTTAGAAATCATAGTTTGGCCAAACTTATCAAAACATGAATAAATTTAAAACATGTGATGATCTCAAACATTTAAAAATAAAATTATAAAAAAAAAATCAAATTCAAAATATTTAAATAACAAAACACTGTTGTTATTACCTACCACCAATAGTCCCCTTTTATTATTTCTGATCAACAAGTACTCACATGATTCAAAACAAGGTTAGATTTTAAAGCTAGAGATAAATATCAATGTCAACCAAAACATAAAAATGAACAAAAAAAATTAGATGAAAATAACAAATCAAAACAAAATAGGAAATGAATAAAATAAAAGAAAATTATGTACAAGGGTGGTCAAACAAACTCAGGATTGGAAGTAATGCTTGAGAAATTGTCCATTCACTACCAATAGGACATACTCATCAGGTAAAATCTTGATCCTGAATGTGTTCTCTCTTAATATTTCAAAGAATTAGAAAGTACCCAACCAAAGAGAATTTGATTTACCATGTTGACCCTTTATCTCATGTGTCTTATCCCATGTAAATACTAAATCATAAATCCTAAAGGCTTTTACTTTAGCTCTCTTATAAAACTAGTATTTGACTACTTCTTGATGCTTACTAAAATGCAATAGGGTTGTGTTTCATTTTTCTTCTAAATACATCATATTGAGTAGCCTAACTTCAATTTTGTCATCAGTTTCAAGGTTATCTTTCATGAACTACAAGGTAGATATTCTCATATTTTTGAAAACAATAAGATTTTTACCATATAATAAGTGATAAGCAGGCATGCTTATGGATGACTTAATCCTAGTTATATCATACCAAAGTGTATACTTTAACATGTTATGCCAATCTCAAGGATTCTTGTCCAAGATATTCTTAATCACTTCTAGCAATTTTTTATTTATAGACTCAACAACACCATTACCTTATGGATAATAATTACAAGAAAATTTAAGAATAACTTATTTTCATAGGATTATTTAGTAAATTTAAAAGAGAAAAAGGGAGGGCCATTATCATATAATATAAAAAATGGCATTCCAAAGTTTAGAATGATGTGCTTCTTGGGGATGTTGATTATAATTTTAGTTATGCAATTTTTAAATGCTTGTACTTCAATCTAGCATGTGTAGTAATCAAGTATTGTCAAGATGAATTTATACCTAGCTAAATAATTAGTGTTGAAAGACCCAATGAAGTACAAACCCCATTTTACAGAAGGATGTACTTAAAATAACAAGCTATAAAGGCTTAGTAATGTGTTTAAACTATAATTATTTAAAAATAAAAAAATAACTCTAATTTGGAATTTAAACTATTGAAATAGGATTTAATAAGCTAAATAATATAGAATAATAGTAAATACTAAAATCTACATAATTTATTAAAAAAAATTAAATTGATAAAAATAAAAAATTAGGGCTATGGTTAGATAATTGTCTTTGTAGATAATGATTTAAAAATAAAAAGTTAACTCTAATTTGTAATTTAAACTATTGAAACATGATATAGGAATCTAAATAATATAAAATATAGTAAATACTAAAATCTACATAATTTACACAAATTTTAAATTGATAAAAATAAAAAACTAGGGATATGGTTAGAGAATTATCTTTGCATCAAAATTAATTCAAACTGTAACATATTTTTGTAAGTTGTGACTACTTTAAATAACCTGAAAATAAGATGCATTAAAAAACATAGATCCAATGTATATTGGGATAAGGTCATAGGAGGTAAACAAGGTCATAGTGCATTTTTTGAGCTTGTTTTCATTTATTTATAGGTGAACTAGTTTTTTACATAACTCGATTTGATGTATGTAAAACTTGTTAAGTTGATGTATGATTTAGAGAAGATGATGTGAATGCAACTAACAATATTTTATAACAATTCTTGAAAAATTATTCCCTTAATTTGTAATATAACAATTTTAGGCTTAGCTAGGGACTATGTTATTATAATAAAATTTCAATACTAGTATTTACAAAGAAGATAAATATTTTTTATCAATGAAAGATAATAAGATAACCAGGGGATCTAGTGTGAGCTTTGATGTGATTTTATAGGTCAATATTTGAAATTTTTGTGATAACCGACCTATTGGTTTGCATGAGATATCCATTATGAAGCATGTAATTTTGAAAATATAACTGTTAAAGTACTATGGATAAGGCTGCACTATAGGAAAAGAACACATTGCATCCTTATCTAATGGTGCACTATCTGACAAAAGGGACAGATGATTCTAAAATTTAATTGATAGTGAAGTATGTGTTGAATAGGGATGAATAATAATAAAATAGGTAAGTCTTGTAAATATGCATAGTAATTTAAATATTTTGAAGCCTTTCTTAGATATTATGTGTTATTAGATTAGTGAATTGCCCAAGCAAGGTAAAGGTGTTAAGGAAAATTATTTTCAAGAATTTATTGATTAAATTTTAGTGTCTGCATTCCCCCTATTCTAGTGATGCATAAAATTACTAGATTAAAGGATATTTGATACTTGATTATGTATACACATTGTCTTTGTCATGAAGATGTGCATGCCCCCTTATTAAGGCATGTGGAGAATTGTTGAACCTATGATAAATTGAGAGTGATTAAGTCTAAACTTTAAGAATAAATTATGATGTTTGAGTTGGAAAAATTATATGCTTTAACCCTCATAGAGTACTTTGGGATGCTTTTGAAGAATTGGTAACCAATAAATTGGTTCGTTAAAGTGTAACCAAAATATTAAGCATCGCCAAGTTCAAAGATGACTCAATTATTGAAATTAAAATAAGAGGTGGGAACCAATACATGGATTGTTAAATTATAACTAAGACTTGGAGCATCACTAAACTCAAATGTGGGCCACTTTCAATATATGAATCACATTGCTACAAACATATCTAGATTTAAACTATAAATTATCCAAACTTTGATTGCTTGAAAAATATAAATCTAAATTTTTTGAAGTATTATCTTAGACACGAATGCATAACATGCCCCATGTACTATATAGAGTGTTATTTTTATTTTTTGAATATAATTTGAAACCTTATAACTATTTTTATACAAGTGTATATGTGTTTAAATAGTTGTAAGAGTGGAGTGCATAAGCAAGCCAAATTCCCCCCTAATAAAAAAAATACATATTATAAATTGTAAAATATGAAATGTATTTCTTGTGAAAACTTTTAGATAAACCTATTATGATTCATCCTTTTTGAGATGAGGGAAATTGCCTACAAATCACTTATCTCAAAATAAAAAGTGATATCATTTATGAAAGATGTAATCAATATATAACATGTGAATATTTAAATTTTATTAGAATCTAAAAGATCTAACATTTAAGCATATGAAAATTTTGGATATTTAATTTCATCATTGTAATTGACTATAGAATTTAAGTAGTATATGAATAATCATGTTAATAACTTGTAATTTTTGTATATATATTTTAAGTATAGTAATGAGTAGATTAAGCATTTAAAACACATATTTAGTATGTGCATGTTAAGCATCATGGAACCATATATATGTAATTAAATACTTAGTAATGCATGATAGACACCATGACACCACAGTAGTAAGTAACAAATATGTAATCAAAGTTACACAATTTCATGCAAGAAGACATAAATGCCACATATAAGGGACATGTGATTTGTATCATAGAGTTATAAAATATTGCATAAATGTCACGCATAATTCCCAAAGGATTATTATAATGGACATATGCATATCACACAAGCATATAAATCAAAATGTCACACACACAAGGCATGATGTTTTCATACAACTAATAAGGTGGATGTTGAATATACACTAGGCCAAGGGTCACATACAAGAATCAAAAAAATTAAATCATGTGATGTGAGGAAAAAAATATCTGAAATAAGCACAAAGAAATTGAAATTAACATATTTTGAGTATGTGCTTATGTTACTATGAGTTAATAACATATTCATCATGGTACATGTAAAATATGAAAGAAAAAGTGACATCTTTTCATTATAGATCAACATGTAAAATAGGTTTTGGATGAATGAAACATGTAAGAGTGTTTGTATAGAATAATGAGATATCCCCAACTTGAACAATGTTTTTGGGTAGAAGGCTAGCCCAACATTGAAACCATGGAAATGTATACCTTAATATTGAAATTTAAATGATATCTAAGCATATTCTCTATATTATGATGAAACCCTATAGAAAAAAATCATGTGATTGTGTTTTAGTTGAAATTTGAAATGTAAAATTCATAGGGATAGGAACATAGTTGAGGTCAAGGATGTAATTCATTGTTGTCCACTTGGTGTGGTTTTGTCATGTTTAATTGTATGAAATATTTGTTATCAAAACAACTTTATCTATGCAAGAATATATATGTTTTTTCTATAAAAATACCTTATTTCACACTCAAAAATCTTTTGAGAAGCATTATGTATTAAAAATTGAATGAAATATTTTATGTACTGAACAAAATGATAGATGGAATATGCAAATAAGTAATTTAAAAACATGATAGTATGCCTATCGGTCATGGTTTTTTCAAAAAAAAATTGCAAATATTTTGATTATTTTGTATCTTTTAACATATATAATTTTTTTTCCATATTTAGAAAAGTAAATTATGAATTAAGTGTGAGAAAGTTATCTATATAAAATAACAATTTGGATGCATAACATTCATAGGCTTTTTGATAGGTTTTCCTTTAAGTGTAGTTAAATGATAAAATTTAAGACCAATCTTTTTGGTGACTACAAATGGTCCTAAGAAATTTGGTTTGAATTTTACTTTACTTTATTTATCAACATTTGTATTCTTTTTATTTTCTTTGAGTACAAGGTCACTAATTTTAAATTCTCTATCATGAGTTTTCTCATCATATACTCTTGTAATGCATGTTTGATAAACTTTTATTGGTTTGAGAGTTTGTATGTGTTTGCTATCAAGTATTTATAATTCCTATAGGTGTTTTTTGAAATATTCATTATCTTTGATAATGTATTTTAATGATACACATAAGGAATGTATTTATATTCTAAAAAGAAGTATTTTTTTCTTACCATAAATAAGAGATTAGTGCATGGATTTTTTTGGTGTAAGAACACTTTTGAGATGGGCCAAAGAGCATAGATAATTTGATTATGCTAATCAACACCATGCTTTGCAATAGTTTTTCATAATATCATAACAATTATTTTATTAGGTCCCTTAGCTTGTCCATTTCCTTATGGGTAATAAGGGGTAGAGAAAGTGTGTTAAATTTTAAAATTAATGAAAAATGTTTTTATCATTTTGTTCTTAAATAAGGATTCATAGTCTGTGATGATTACAAAAGTTAACCCAAATTATGTAATGATATATCTAAGGATATATTTACAAATATATTCACCTTTAGTAAATTTTAATGGGATAATTTCAACCCATTTTATAAAATATTTAGTGGTACTTATGATAAATTTATGTCTTTCATAAGATTCAATATTTACTTTACAAATTAGATCAAATCCTCAAATAGAAAAAGGCCATGGAGATATGATAGGTTGTAATGACTTGGATGGAGTATGATAAATATTAATATGTTTTTTACATTAAAATTATAAGGTAATATGTTCATGTCACTCATTCTCCATTGTGAGCCAATAATATCCTTGGTGGAGGAGTTTATAAGATATGGCCTTTCCACTAAAATGACCACCACATTTACTATCATAGACTTCAAATATGGTTTTTTGAGCTTTAATATTATTTAAACATTGAAATATTTATCCATAAAATGAGCGTTTGAAAAAAATCCATTGGTGAGAAATGGCATTGTAAGCTCTTTTTATCTTCACATGTAGTATTCTCTAGGAAGGTAGATTTATAGAGATAATTATATATATTTGTATACCACTCAAGATTATTATCTCTTCTAATGACCTCAATTAATTCTAAATCATTGATGTCTACTAAATTATTACAAAGTTTTTATAAGGTAAACATTTCATGATCATCACTAATATCAATTAGAATTAAATAAGTAGTGTTAGCCACTATATCAACATGATGATTATCTTTCTAAGGGATATTTTTAATATAAAAATGAGAGAATGATGTTTTTAGTTGTTGGACCATTCCTTTGTAAGGAATAAGCTTGTCTTATTTTATATAATAAATATTTAGGTCTTGTTTAATGATGACTTGCGAGTCTCCATATATACATAGATATTAGATATTCAATTTTTTAGTTATTAATAAGCCAAGAATGAGAGCTTAAAATTGAGAAATATTTTTGGTGCATGAAAATACTAAGTGAAAAGAGAAAGACATAGGTAAACCTTGAGGAGTAATGAATACAATTTTTGATCCAGTCCATGTGGAGAATTTAGACCATCAAAATGCATCATCAAAGTATCATTATCAATGCTATGAGAGGTGAATTCATCTTAAAATTAAGCATTGATTGGTGTTAAATATTGTAATAAATAAATAACTAATTTATCAAAAATAACTTGTCCTTTAAGATATTTTTTATGAAACAAAATTTAAATTGAATTTATTAAGAAGCATTACTATTTTTTTTATATAGCTTGATAGATGGGTTTTTTCCATAAGATATCAAAGAGGATCCACTTTCGTAATAACATGAATCTCATTGTGAAATAAATAATGTCATGATTTTAGTTATAAAAAATAATTTCTAAAAACAACTTTTAAATGGTAATATAATTTTGATCTTAATTAAGTATTGTGTGACCAATATAATATAAAGCACATTCATGGTTAGTATCGTCATGTTGTGCAAATAAAGCACCCAAGGCATGATCAATAACTAAAATATATAATAAAATGGGTTTATCTAAAATGGGAGGTATAAGGAGTGGTGAATTTATAATATATTCCTTAAGTTCATGAAAACTTTGTTGGCAACTTTCATCCCACTCAAATTTGGTATATTTATTAAGTAAATATGTAAAATATATCATTTTATCTATCAATTGAGCCACAAAACATTGTATAGCTTGTATGTGTACTTGTAAACATTGAAGTTGATTAAGGTTAATTGGTTGTGGCATATCAAATATATATTTTAATTTCTTAGGATCAAATCATATACCACTTTAAGAACTAATAAAACCCAATAATTTATCAATTGTAACTCCAAAATGCATTTTTGGGGATTTAAACACATTATAATTCCTCATTATTTCAAATATTTGCCTCAAATAAATAGCATGATCTTTTCAATGTTTGACTCTTTATAACAAGTTATCCACATAATCTTCAATTGTTTTATGAATGTAATCATGAAAATATGAGTCACAACACATTGATAAGTTAATCCTACATTTTTTAATCTAAAACACATGATAGTTTAATAAAACATTCCCCATGGTGTGATAAATTATTTATTTTCTTGATCTATGGGATTTATCTTGATTTGGTTATATCCAAAAAACATGTCTATAAATGATAACATCTCATATTCTGTTATGGATTCCATAATCTTATCGATGCTTGGATGTGGAAAGTCTTCTTTGGGACAAGATTTCTTGAGGTCTCAATAAATTATAAAACATTGAATTTACTCATTTGGATTTGTTATTGGGAATATATTATAATCCCATTTATGATAATGTACAACATGAATAAATATAACCTCTAAAATTATTTCAACTTCACTTTTGAATAAAAAAGCAACTTTTGGATGCATTTTTATTATTTTTTGATGGACTAGTTTGGCATCAGGATATAAGATAATATTATGCATAATTACTTCAAGATCAATACCAAGCATATATTTATGTGCCCAATCATATAATTCAAGGTAATCATATAAATTTTTCCAAGTAGATTTCCTTCATCATCCTTTAACATGGTGGCCAATAGTACTAGTAATAGATCATTTTTAGTGCCAAAGTGAAATTTGATCGTTTATTCATTAAGGTTGATATATCTTCCATAAATTGAATAGTTCCATTTAATTATGTTTATTATATAGACTCATCACTTTCCCCAAAATAATTTTGTGCATTGGTTTTAGAAGTAAATTATATCTTACGATGAAAAGAAGGTAGATCTTCATATGCACCAAGGTATTCCAAAAGAGATTCATCTAAAAATGCATCCAATGTTAAATTTTCAAATGAAATGTTATAGTCAATGAGCTTAGGGTATATTAATGATAATACTGATGTATGGTTGTTTTGAGAATGAAGCATAAATTACTCTTTATTAGTAGATAAAAACACGGGTAATGCTTAACATGATGATATAAAATGTGGTGCAAGTAAATTATCCTCATGGAATAAGGTATGGTAAAGAGTAAGGTTTTATATACAGAATGTGAAGACCATTAGGATGCACAAAGGCACAATACTTGAAAGTTTATTTATCTATAGGACATGTATATATGTATCATTAAAGACCAAACTTAAGACATGCATGAAATATTGAATTAAAACATTCATATCATTAATACAAGGTCATCCTCATAGTAAGTTATAATTAACATCATTAAGCATAACTTGATAAACCATAGCAAGGGTATATGGGCCTAAGGTGATATTCAATGTAATATGCACAAGTGCTTAACATGGGATATTATTTAATCCATGAATATTCATATCTAAATGGTTGAGATCATTTGTTTTTATGCCTAATAAATTTTAAAAAGTATATATTATATATCTTCAATCCATATACATTATCTACAAGTACACGTTAGACCACTTTATTTTGTAGAAAATATTGAATATACAAGGTTAAATAGTGGTTGATAATATGATGTGAGGAAATATCTTAATTTTCAAATGAAATAATTTCCCCAGTCTATTAAATAATATTAATGATAGAAGTTACATAGGGAGGTTCAACATTATTTGACGAAGAATAGTATGTAAAGCTTCATATAAAATACCCTTGTACATTGGTGTCTTGTTGAAAAACTCAAAGAGGGAAAATTTTGCATTAGTATTTTTTAGTTTATCTAAAATATAAAAGCCTTTTGGTTGATTAACTTTCCCATGTGAGGGAGGAGATGTGTATGGATTTCTACCTGATCTAGGATGAATAACATGAACATTAGATTCAACATCATAACAAAATGACCTAACATGTGAGGTAAAATATTTACAAGTAACATTGGAAACACCATTGTATGTAAATAAAGAATGTATATATTTGATTTCATCATGAATTGAAAAAGAGAATTTACAAGAAATTGAACAAGGCTGTGTACAATATAAAAGAAAAAATATGTTAATAAACCCATTTTTATTAAAATTAAAAGATAATACTATTTATTCTAGTGTTATATAATGAATTAATATATTTATGACTATGTATACAAAATGAATCAAACATATCTACAATATAATAAGATACTCTAAGCAAAAATCAAGGATAAATAGTGATCTGGGCAAGGGTTTGAATGATTTTTATGCTCTTAGATATACTCATTTATTTATTAATTAGTATTGGCCTAATAGTATAGATCACTAACTATAGATGTATCACGACCTCGGTAACCCACTAACCCTAGCATTTGTGATAAGTTGAGAGTAACTTCCCTAGATGATACACTTATCTCAAGTTGACCACAAATTAAATAGATAAATGAAGCTTTCTATTGGTGTAAATAAGGGAATCCTAGTTATTTATTATATACCATGAGGTAAGTGAAAACTAAAGTCTATGTTTAGCTATGTACTATGGCTATGAGTATTGGATTAAAACCTCTCACACCATGACATCTATAAATAAAAAACTATGTAACCCTTCATAATAGTAGTTAGGTAGTTTTAAAAATGTCAAAATAGAGTTTTTAAAACAAGAAAAAAATGACATATAAAGGGAAAACAAATGTGAAATATTTTTTTAATATGACAACAAATTTAGCTTGAATTTGAAAGAAAAAGCCTCTTCATCAGTATTTATCTAAGGTGATAAGATAAGTCTTTTTAGTGTTAAATTACTCCAAGGTCTAAAAATTTAAATCAATGTGCTATGTATAATGTCTAAGGTTAAGGATTGTATTATTTTAGTGTCAGGTATTTACATAATTAAGCTAAAACTCCCAGCCAAAAATAAAAAAGAAATAATAGTATTTGAATTAAAATATGAGTTCACCAAAAAATTTACACTAGAATTATTTGGAATAAACAATTAAATATAATTTGAAATGTAAACTATTGAAATATGATCTAGGGAGTTAAATAATACAACAATACAATAAATACTGAAATTTATAAAATTTATAGAAGTTGTAAATTGTTAAAAATAGAAAACTAGGGTTAGGATTAGATAATTATTATTGAAAATAAATTAATTCAAACTATAAAAACTTTACATGATTTTTGACTACTTTAAATAACCTACAAGCATAGATGCATCAAAAAAACAAAAATCCATTATATATTAGGACAAGGTTGTAAGAGGTGAATAAGTTTGTAGTACGTCATTATCTGATATTATGACTTTGTCTAAACAAATTATGTGTTAAATATAAAAAATATTGTGTGTTTAACCCTATCAGTAAGTGAACTATTTTTAGGAAAATCTTGTTTTGAATCATGGAACACATGTTAATTTTATACCCTAGTTCTATGCAAACACACAAGAGAGATCATATGCAAAAAGAGAAAAAAATGGACAAGTGAGATATGGCTAAGCTATCTTCAAAAAACCTCTTGTTGACTGAGTGTTTCTTGCATTGTCAAAGTGGATATCAGATTGATGTATTTCTTCCTTTAGATAATATCATGTGAATGCAACTAATAAGATATGATTAAAATGCTTAACAAATTATACCCTTAACTTATTATAAAATAATGTTAGGCTTGGTTAGGGACTATGGTATTATATTAGAATTTTAATAATAGTCTTTACTCAGAATATATATGCTTTTTGTTAGTGAGTGATATTAAGAGAATAGGGGGATTTGAGTGTGAGCCTGAATGTACTTTTATAGGTAAAAATTTTAAATGTTTATAATAACTAAACTATTGGTTTATGTGAGAGAGTCATTATGAAGTATGGAATTATGAAAAATATGATCATTAGAGAATTTTGGACAAGACCACACTATTAGATAACAACATTATGTGTCCTTATCTGATAGTGTGCTCATTTCCAAAAGAGACAAAGGCTTCTAGAACTAGAGTGACAATGAAGTATGTGTTTAATAGGGATGAATAAAGATAAAATAGGAAATTTTTAGAAATATGCACAATATTTTTGAGACTTTGAAGGCTTCCTTAGATATTTTGGGTTATCATATTAGTAAATTGACCAATAAAGGTAAAGGTGTCAAGGACAAGTATTGTTGAGTATTAAATTAGCATTATTGTCAAGTAAATTCCATTGTATAGCTTTATAAACATGGTAATTTATCATATGTAAGTGAGCATATTTAAAAATATGAGGCCAATAATAACTCACATTGAGTATTTAGTGAATTATATTACTTCTTGAACCATGTCCAGCTCCATATTTTTCATGGAAATAGTTTAATACTTCAACACCTTAAACCTTATTTAAACACTTCAAGTAGATTCCCTCATGGTTCCTTCTATATAGTGCTCCTGATTTGACCATAAAATGGCTAATTTTTAGGTGTAACACTCTTATTTTAGTGGAATTTAAGTTGTTTGGGAGAGTGTTATTCAGCAAGTGGTTTACTATGTCATAATGCCACTCATCATCAATGATGGATTGCATCTTATATTACTCATAAACAATAGGAGAGTAAATTTCAACCATTAATTTACTCAATATTTGTCTTCTCACAATTTTCATTGGTTGAATATCTAAATCAAACTCTTGTAAAATAGTCATTCATTTACCTCTCCTTTCACCCATCTCATTTTGCATCAATATTGCCTTTATATCAGGGTCAAATATAAAAATAAACACTTTGTTTAGTTCATCATTTTTTATTAGAGAGCTCATGAATGACACTGGTATTTCATCTCCCACTTCCCTTTTTTGAGTTAAAAAAACAACACTTGAGTGTAATGAAGAAAAATAATAGATATAGAAGAGATATGTATAATATATACTAATAAACACTAGATTATTGAAAATTAACTTCTAAATTTCTAAAAAATCAGCTTATGCTTCTACAATCCATTTAATTTTGGCATCTTTCTTAAACATGTTATTCAATGTCCTAAATTTATTACAACAAATACTGAAATATTTTTTTGTAAAAAAATAATCTTTTCAAAGAATGAATTCATCTTTTTTTTACTATCAAGTAAGGGAATTTTTAGAATTATTTTCATTCTATCCCAATCTATTAATATGAAAATTTTAGAAATGACATGGCCTGATAAGTTGTCTTTCGTGACTTAAAATATGCATTTATTTTTATTGAAATAGATTTCATGTTCTCTACATATTTGCAACACTTTTTTCAAGTCTTTTACATGGTCTTCATGATTCTTAGAAAATAGTGTTTTGTTATCCATATAAATGATAATGTATTACCAATTAAATCATTGAACTAAATGTCCATAGCACACTGAAAAATAGCACCTATATTTATTAGATGGAATAAAATTCTTTTATATGCAAATGTTCTCCATTTTATTGTGAAAGTTGTCTTGATTTGGTCTTCATAATTAACCATGACCTTATTATAACTAGAATAGATATCCAAGATCTACATCATTTGGAAATAATTCACTATTTGTAATACTTCATGTAGTGAGGGAAATAGATATTTGTCCTTATATGAAGTTCAGTTCAAATTTCTAAAGTTGACACACAAATGAGTTTTTCCATTCTTTTTCCAAACTATAACAAGATTGGTGACCCACATTGAGTGGCTGACTAGAAAAATGATTTTAGCTGAAATAATTTCTGAACTTCTTTAAAAATTAAAGTCTCTAGAAAAAGGTTCATAGGTCTTTGTCTTTGACAAAAAGTCTTGACTCCAAGCTCAAGAGGAATGATGTGAGTAAGGATAAGGGTGTCAAATAATTTAAAATATTCATAAATACAAGCTATGACATCTCTATAATCCTTCAGGGCTTATATAATTATGTGCTTCTCAATTTTGGTATAAGTTGTGCCCAAAATAAATTTCTTAAATCATTTTGCTCCCCAAATTAAAATAATCATGGGGCATACCAATATAAGGGGTTATAGTTTCTTCATCAACTTAATAATCCATGTCAAATAGTATTTATAATGAAATCATATCTTTCAGTATGTTTTTTATCTTTAGGTTCATCATGCCATCTTCATCAAACTCAAATCCATCTCTATCAGCTTCATCTATGATCTAGGATTCAAAAACATCTGAGTTTATGATGAATTTGATTATATGTTGATTATCATTAAACACTTAAAATTTTATGACATTGTCTAAAATGGAAGGATTAAAGACCAACAACATTAGAAATCTCTTTACTTTGGATTTTGTAATTGGATCCAAAGTACTTAGTTATTTCCAGGGTACTAGTTGTATGATTTATTCTACAAGGAATAACTTGTATGTCAAATGAATAAAAAATTTCTATTAGATCTCACACTTTTTTGTGATATCTTAACAATAATTTATCATTGAAATTGTATTGGTTTCTAACTTATTTAACCACTAATTATGAGTCCCCTGATACCTTCAATCAATTGAGTTTCCTTTTGAGAGTAAACTAAAGTCCATGAAACTAGTGCTTCATACTTAATTGCATCATTTGTGAAACTAAATTATAACTTGTATGTAACCAAATAATATTTTTATCTTGTATTTATGAGCTCAATTATAACACCATATCCTTATTTGGATTTAGAACCATTATTAATTTCAAAGTGCACAAATGATTCTCAATAGTTCATTTTTTATTTTATGGCATAAGCACTTCTATAATTTTATAATCATTCTTCTTAGTTTTTATATCAACAGTGCACACACTTTGTTATTCATTTGGCAATTATCCTTTGATCATAAATTAATTAACTAGAGTATAGTTTAAGCTATATTGAATAAAGTCTCTCTCAGATGTAGACCCAGTCAATTTACCCTTTTTATTTAAATTGTTATGTCCAAGGATGCTTACTTCTTATAGGGATAATGTATTAACATTCACATTTTCATAAGTCATCTTGTCTTGAATAATCATTGTGTTATTTAATTAGAATGATAATTATTTATTTTAACTAGTTATTACTAGTGAAGTGATTATAGCAAACATGATTTATTCAACTTTCATTCAACCTCCCATCATGTAGACTTTGAGATCTAATTTTGTATACAATATCTCATTGATATTGTTTTATTTTGTGATTAAATGTGTCATTTTTGGATAAATTTAAATATTGATTTGACTTAGAAAACCATGTTATGAGATCCATAAATGATATAAATTGGTTGTCATATATCCATTTAATTTTTTGAACTAGTCTCTATTGATTAATATGTCATATGCATTAGATATATCCACCACTTGAATGTTGATGAATTGTTGCACTTTAGGATATGAATCTAATTGCATGTGAATGTGACTAAATTCACCGATCACATTGACATTTATTTTTTCTAATTGGACAAAGTTTTTGTTTAATTTTTAAGGAGTCAATCCCAGCCTTTCACATATTGAAAATGACATGACATTTATTAAGGAACCTAAATCCACCATACAATTGTGTAAGTTTTTACCAAAAAATGAATTATTAAGGGAAATGAAGGATTTCAATATTTTTTTATAAATAGAAACATGAGAATTAATGACTCTATTAATTTATTTTCCTTTTGGAGCAAACAATGTGTTAAAAATAATTCCTTTTGATATAATATTTGGAGCAATTCAAACATTGAAATATTATCTTTCATTTTCTTTAAGTCTTCAGCAATGTTTTATCCTAATCTATTTTGCTCAAAAGGATTATCAATTTATGGAAGTGGGACATTGTTATTTAGTTGTTATTATGCAATATGTCCTTTAGGTAGAAAAGGGTTATTACTAGAATTTTCATCAAGGAGAACTTGAGTATTATTTGGAGGATAAAGGTTGTTGAATGTGTGTTCACTTTATTCTTCAATGTGTAATTGTTTCCCCATTTAAATTTTTGATATTGCATGAACTTCATCCAAATTGTATTTTAATTCATTTTCAATTTTAAATGATAATTCATGTCTCCAAAACTAAGTTGGTACATGGATTTGCTCTGATTTGATTCAAAATAGTCTCAAGTGTAGGCATTGTCTATATATTATCCATTTATTTTTTAAATATTTTTGAAATTAATTTGAAATTAGAATAGTCAATTTCAACATGATCAGTTTTATATGAAATATAAACTAAGTGGTCAATGCCAAATCTACTAAGTTTAATGAGTTTTTAGCATTGCTATTAATTTTATTTGTATTATCAAAAGAGTTGGGAAACTTTCCATTATTGGGCCTAGTATTCCATTGACGATTTCTTTTTTGGAAATTGAAGTCTCTATTTTGGGGCTTATTCAGGGGTTTATTTTTATGTTGAGAAACTTTTATTTTTAAATCAACCAATGTCATCGTAAGTATTTATACCATCTATTGTAGATTTCTAATTTTTGTGTTCAAATTTAAACTCTGACTATTTCTAGCTTGTGGAATTTTGCTAATTTTAGGCATAAAATGTTAAATAAGGATATGTTATTTGATTAAAAGTAGTGTTAGTAGGCATTTTTTTATTTTAAAATGTTTTTCTAGCTTATTGATTGCTAATTAAACTAACATGACCATTTTTATAAGGTGTAATAGTAGTGTTATTTTAAGATGCAAGGATAATTTGTTGACCATTTTCTTAGGGAAACACTTGATTCAAAGGCATGATCTGATTCAAAGGTATATAACTCAAATGCATTAGGTTATATATGTAGTTTTAGTTTGGATGTGTAGCACCTAACATAGAGTGTTTTTCATAAGCATTTGATTGACCATTATTATTTGGTTATATGCACCTAGTTATCCTAACAAAGGCAATGGATCAACATCATATCTTTATTGGATAATATTTTTAAATATTTATAGAATTATAATATGTTAAATACAAAGATACAAGAGTTGATGGAGTCATTTTGACAATCATATAATTCATTAGATCCAAATCTCTCAAATAAGTGTGAATAGTGGAAGATTATGTTTATGTATAGGGGTTTTTTAACCTCATATAATTTTTGAAACTAAGTATTAAAAACACTCATGGACTCATTTGGTTCTCTATGGGAAGTTGAAAACTGATGGCATAAGATGATAGGGTCAATAGGTACTCTAAAATGATTGACAAATATAGTCTTAAGGTCATTCTAAGATGTAATAGATCCATCTAGTAGATGGAGATACCAACCATTAGCGATTTCATCTTAAGTGTAGTGGAAAAATAGAAAAGACATATCCTCATGTTGAACCTAAGTTTTTATTATGACACCTTCAAAAAAAATTATATGTTCCTATGTGATTTAAATTATGTCATGAACATATCTTAGATATTATTTCTCAGGGTTTTTAGGTAAATCATGAGTAGCTCTTGGTATATTCATAGGAAAATTACCTTTTCCAAGAAGTTTGGTAGCCATTAGAGGATTTAGATGGATAAAAAAGGGATTGACAAAATGAACAATAGAAGTTAAAGAATTATTAGGTAAATGAATATGTCTAGTTTTGGATTTTCCTTTGTTCATTTTGTATGCTCTATGAGGTGTAACAGCTCAAAGTCACATTTGATGGACTTTGTATTCATATTAATTTTTCTAATTTAAAGTTTTCTACTTAGAATTTCTCAAGTTGAGAAAGGATTGTAAAATGATAAATCTTAAATAGGCCTTCCTTCTAGTGCCAATTTATTAGCTACACTTTTATGTATTCCCTCCTTCTAGTGCCAATATTTTGATGTGCATAGATGTTTGGCATATGCCAACTACCTAGACAAGGGGACATGTATTTACTATGCCTCTCCTAAAAGGAAATAATTTTCTCCAATGTCTATATTATCAGGTCATGACATACTAGATAGCTTGGTGGTTGATGTGTTTACTATTTCAATCAAGGGGCCTAATGGTTTTAAGATTAAATAGAATAAATAAAACTTGATGCAACTTGATGAACAATTCCCAAAATATTTAGCTCATTCAGATTTAGAAAAATAATTATTGATGATCAAAGACTACCACTTCATTAAAATTCATTAAACATTTATATATTAATAATGAAAGACAATTATAATCAAAATATTTAACATTGCTAAAACAAATTCTAATTTTTAGTCATATTTTAAGATAGTCCAACAAAAGTATTAAAAAGAGAAAAATACAAGGTTAATAAGAGATAAAAATGAGCCTATTTTGTGGATAATACAAATTTTATTACATTGAGTAGACAATTTCTTTTTAAAAACTAATCTTCTACTTGGCCAGCATATGCACAACCAAAACCAAAAATAGTGTTGGAGTCTAAGGAAAAATTTTACTCTACAAAAAGAGAGAAAAAGACACTATATATATGTACAATAAATTAATATCAATCTTTGTAGTATTTATATTAAATGTATTTCATGAAACTATTTGATGGGACTCATCAACTACTCACTTGAATTAGAAGATTGTGTTCAAAACAATAAAGCTCACAAAATAAACTAACTAAGAAAGCAAGAAAAATGCATAAGGGGTTAAAACCCATCTGATATTCTATATATCTATACTGAAATTACTTAGATGTTCACACAAAATGATTATATATTTCATAGAATAATTAAATATGAGAGATCACATGGCAATAATTGATAGCAAAGTAGAATATTGGATAACATAGCAAAGACACTTTGAGGGGGAAACCTCAAAAATAATGAAATAAGAGTAGAATACTTACTATGATGATTAAAGACTAACCACTACCTCCTATATATAGTCTACTTAGCCATGGTTATTCCATAGGCTGACCTAACTAAGAACATAGAGAAATGTAATAAGAATATCAAAGAGGTATGTAAGCCACAAGTTGGCCACACATATCCCTAGACATGCCAAAGGTTAAGGGTATAACAATATATCTATTTATTTAATAATCCAACCAACCAATAAAAACCTTATTCTATCTTACTTTTTTTTCTTATATAGACAATCAACCCAAAAAGGCCATTAATCATCCACCCACCAAGTGGTTATAAATATTCAAGGAAAGACACCAACCAAGGCTCATAGTCAATAGAGATCATGTTAAATCCCAAAGATATATTTATCAAGTTGAAATTTAATTTAGGGACAATAAAAATAAATTAAGTGGTATGCCATGACAACACTATTTGGTCTATTTATTGCAAGATTCAGTATATTTGTCTTATTTTATTTATCCCAATATACACACTATGACATGATTAGACATTGGGGATAGATTTTCCTTCAATTACATGTCTTCCCTGATCAAACAAAATTATAAGACAAGCTCCATTTTTTCCTAACTAATCAAATAACATAAGTAATATTTAGGTTTGACATGTTGACAAGTGAAATATGGTTGTTAATTTTGACATTAATGTCGATGGGTTGGCTTGGCAGTTGAACTTGATAGTTAGGGTCTACCATGTCTTTTCTACCTAGAATACTTGCCTTATGGTAATTTTTATCATCTTTGAAATGATTTCCTTGATTTATCACTTTGTACATCGAGCCTCTAACACTTGGATGCAATGGACATCATTTTATCTAGGTCTGTAGGGGTCTTATTATGTGGAAGTTACTCATTGAGTCATAGTTTGAATTTAGATCATAATGTATTATTCCACCCTTGGATGGTGATGTTAAAAAATTATGACACATGTCATACTCTAATAATTCTTTAGTATTACGATATTTTTATTTGTGAAAAAATCCTTTGATGCTATAAGGACATGAGGGCTTGATGTGTGGTGTTGCTTTATAACTTAGATATTGTGTGGGGTGGGGTGGCTATGAAAATTTCATAGGTGGGGGATTGATTTATCAAAATATCACAAAATTTTACATGAAGAAGACTTGTTCTGCAAAGTGTGAAGGTGTGAAAATACACCCTATGGATCATCTTGATTGGCTCATAGTTGGTTCCCTTTGAAAAGTTATGAGTCGCCAAAAAGAAATGCAAGAAAATCCAAATATATTTGAAAAATAATACATTAATTGACCATGTTTTAATAAAATTGGATAATTAAATAAATACAAGAAATTAAAAATTCATATAATTATATTTATGATAAAACCCTTTGCAAAATTTCTAGCCCATCTAGCCAAAATAAGTGCAAAAATGAGTTAAATCACCAAGGAAAGTTGTAAATAATGTCAAAATAAAATTAAAACATTTATATAAGTCTAATATTCACATAAGATAAGTACTTATAATGAAAATATTATAACACATTATAAGTAGCTATAAGATAAATATTATAGCACATTATATCTAGCTATAAGATAGCGAGTACAAATTAGACTTCAAATAAATTCCCACAATTAACTCCATCAAGTCTTAGAAATTATTTTCAAACCAAGTAATTGTCATTATATTTACCTCTCAAACTTGGTTAAAACAATGGAACCAATTTAAATTCTTTATTATACATATAGCAAATTCTTATGCCAAAATAATAATGAAATAGGCAAAAACCACCAAACTAGCTAAAAGCAATACTTGACTCCAAAAATTAAAAAAATTAGTACTATGATTTCTAATGAAATTAAGGCAAGTTGGGTAAGAAAAAACGCACTCCTAAACATACTTTCACATATATACACTTATATTAATCCAAAATTAACTTTCATCCACTTGTGCATATATTTTTTTTCATAACCAAAATGATTTGGTAGACCTACATTATGTTTCTCTATAATCATTTTTTTTACATCAAACCTTTGAGTATACGCAATTACATCCTTTTTGAGATAAATAATATAACCATGGTGTTATGTCAACACATACTAGTTTTATGCATGCTTTTCATGCACCTCTATAATCTTCATATACTACATATAATTCCTTCATATAATAAAATCTTATGACTTATACTTACATCTCGTTCAATAAAAAACACCTCTTAATCAATATATCTTCAACTCTCTTTCACTTATCAATCTTATGATTTAACATAAATTAGTAAATATGATAAACCATTTAATATGTATCTATTTCATTTTACCTTAAATTATATATGAATTATAGTGCTTGATGGTTTACATACAACAAAAAATCCTTTATAAATAAGTAATACCTCCACTTTTTAGGCACTTGCACTATGGCATTTAACCCCTAATCATACATTGAATAATTTATATTTGCATCATTGATTTTTTTTTAATTAATACCCAATAAACATACCTTATTGACCTAAAACCACTCTAATTGTTACACCACTTGTAGCACAATCTACCTAAAATAATTTTAATTAAAATCTAGAAACACCAACACTAATTATTCAGTTACTTTTGTTTTAAACTCTTGAAATTTATGTTCATCTTACACTCTACACACAAAAAATATTATATTCCCCTCATCATTTAAGTGATATCTACACACATCCCATTGAATTTGTGAATGAATTTCCTATAGAAACTCACAAAACCATGAAATCTTTGTGATTTAAATGTGCTTTTAGGTGATAACCACTAAATGATAGCTTACACCTTTCAAAAATTCATATTAAAACTTTATTTGGAAATTAAAAAACTAAAGTATACTAATTCCTCCTTCATGAAGGTTCATTTATTTTAAATCAACCTCTAATTTCTCATCTCATAATTATTTAACTTGTCATATATGCACCAAGTATTTTTGCTTTGTCCCATTGAAATCAATATGTCATCCAAATATACAATGAAAAAATATCAAGATATGTTTTCAACCCTTTGTTCATGAGTTTCATAAATGTACTCAATACATTATTTAATCTAAATGGCATGACTAGTCTCTCATATAATCCCTCCTATATATCTAATACAATATTCCACTCAACACTTTCTCTTATGTGAATTTGGTGGTATCCACTCTCCAAGTCAATATTTGTGACATATTGTGTTCCACTTAAATGATATATCAAATCATTTATGTGTGGCAATTGAAATATGTAATTAGTAATAATCTTGTTGATGGATTTGGAATTAGTGCACATCCTTTGTTCACATCATTACTTAGGTGCTAACATTACTTGAACTATGTGTGGGATTAAACTTCCTCTTATCAACCCTTTATCTAATATATCGTGTACATACCTCTGCACTTATGCATTCTCCTTAGGTATCAACCTATATGTCAAATTTTTAACTCCAATTTGGAATCAAATCCATATGATGACTTATAATCCTCATGGATAGAAACACAATTATCAGATTATTTGAAACAATCTTTACAAACTTGTTCAAAAAATCATTCACTTCTTATTGAGGTGTTTATTCTTCTCATGTTCTCTTAACTTGCATGGGCTTAGCTATGACCGTAAATCATTTTCTCTTTTATGCCCTTAGTATATAATGTTTTTGGATGTGTGGTTGATTTATGGTGATCATAACCTTAAATTAAGTCATATCATCCTTTATATAGCTTCATATTGGCATAAGTTTGGCTTATGATGTCTGTTGAGCCCTTAATTTTGAATCTATTTTGGCTAAGTAGTTTTTGAACACAAGCAGCATGGAAGAGAAAGTGCACAAATAATACCATGGTGTGGAAGACCATGGCATGGAAGAGGAAAGTCACATGGAATAAGGAAATATGAAACACAAAGAAATAAATAATGTCATACTCAGATAATAGCAAGAGACTTGGGCAAAGGTATGAAAAGTGGAGATAGTTAGGGAATAGTTCACATGAACATTAGAGAAGAATAGGCAATCATGAATATAGCACTATTCCATAAGAAGATAGGTGACCAATGACAAGGATATAACATAAAGAGAGCATATAGTGGAAGTTATGCCTGAGTGCTTAGGAATTTAATGTAACAACTTACCATGACTCATTGTTATTAATGGTTTTTGGTGAGTCAAGTTTTTGTAATTACTTTTGTAACTGAATGGTCTAGGTAAACCCATGTATAAATACCCCTTTATTTTAATTAATTTTATTTTTTATAATTATAATCTTGGAGCCATATTAATCTTAGATATGACATACGAATGTAATGAAAGGAAGTTTATGTGTTGATGAAATACTCATGTAGTTTGTTTATGAATATAATGAAATTTTTACTATCTTATTCTTAGTTTACGCCCAAATTTTTTTCTTTGGTTAGTTAATTATGAAAGGAATAGTTAAGATTTATACATGGAACTAAGTATAAATTTATAACTAAGTTCCTATTTGAGTTCCCTAGCTAATGAAACTCTATGAATACATCTTCATGTGATAAAACCAATAGGAACTAATATTAGGTTGCATGTTTTGGGTGAGTGCATGAGAATATTTACTCATGTGATGTTTTGATGAATTATCTTGTTATAAATTTTATTTTATTAGGCACACAAATAGGGAAAATATATTCTATAATAAAATAAAAGAGCACAACATTTTAGTTATATTAATGGGATATGAACCTGGGTCTCTCAAGTGAGAGCTGAGTATCCTGATCAACTAGACTATTCTAGTCACCCATAAGAGGAGATGTATGTTTAAATACTTGAGTGTAACCCTACTAAGGAAAAATGATCCATTGAGAATCCTTTCAATAGAGGTTGCTAGCTACCAGTGCAACTCCTTCCGTTCACACCTAATATAAACATATTGTGTCGAATGACTTGTATATGTGGGAATATTTTCCCAAAGATAACTCAATCGAATAGACTTGGTGAGAAATTTATTTTCATAATTATATATATAATTAAGAGTGTCATTATTAATTTCATGTGGATAATATTAAAGTCAAAATTCCTTGTAGGAAATATATGTAAAATATAATAAGAGGAATCATCCATAGTTCATTGTTCTATATTAAAATGAGTGTGCATAAAGGATAACAATTGAATAGGAATTAGAAGAGGTCAAGTACCAACTAAAAATAATGATGGTGACAAGAGTGAAGACTCTAAAACTCTAAAAGTTTATTTTTCAATAGGATTCAGCCCTTGTGGATGGATTTCCTCTCAATAATGAGGTTGTTGAATGATTGGGGACACTAGTGGAGTTATTATTGAAAAAAAGTAAAGAATAGGCAAATCCTCAACAATAGAAAACTTAGGAAATGGATTAGTTCATTAAGCTCATTAAAGTTTTTAAGAGTTTTTTATTAGAGTGGGTAATATGGTTCCTATCCTTGATGGGGTTTTTATCAAGCTAGCATGACCAGTTAAAATTTTGGAAGCAAGTCTTTAAGTGTAATAGCTTCAGCACTAATAATTAGCTAAGAATGTATTAATAATAAAGGTTCAAGTTGAGTCCATTAAATAATTTCAAGATGTGGAGGCATTAGAAAAATAAATAAATGCTCATCATCAAGAGTTGAACACTATTTTTATAGCACTCCAAGGACATGTTTTTATGGAGGTTACATTGTTGGAAGTCATTCATAAGGATGTTTCTACATCACTTGAGCATTTAACCATTCAAGCAAGTTACTTTTTGGAATTATCTAAGGAGACTATGTGGCTTAAGGTAGAAGTCAAGGAAATAACTTACAAGCTCTATAATACATTAAATCATTAGGAGGAATTATAGTGTTAGGTTGAATAGATTGGACCTAAGTTTTTATCAAATAGAGGGATCTAATCATAATGCATAGTTTGGGATGGATAACTTAGTGTGGGGTGATTTTGGGATCTCAATTTTGAATCTATTTTGGCTAATTACTTTTTGAATACAATCAATGTGGAAGAGACATGATGAAAAAAAGACCATGCCACATAATACCATTGTATAGAAGAGGCAAGTCACATGGAACAAGGAAACATGAAACACAAGAGAAACTAAGAACATAAGACTCAAACAATAGCAAGAGACATGGGAAAACACATAAAAAAGTAGAGATGGTTAGGGAATGTTTTGCATGAACACCAGATAATAATAGTCAATCATGAATCCAACACTAGTATATGATAAGATAGGTGCATGATGATTAGGATATATCATAGAGAGAACATATAGGGGTAATTAGGCCTAGGTACTTATGATTTTAGTAATAGCTTGCCATGACTCATTGTTATTAATGGTCACTAGTGAGTTATATATTTGTAATTTAATGGTCGGGGTACCCCCATGTATAAATACCCCTTCATTTTCTTTAGTTTTGTTGTTGGTCATTATAATCTTGGAGATGTAGTAATCTTGGATATGACATATGAATGTAATGAAAGGAAGCTTATGTGTTGATGAAATACTTATGTAGGTTTTTTATGAATGTAGTATAATTATTATTATCTTATTCATAGTTTTTGCCCAGATTCTTTTTCTTTGGTTATTTAATTAGGAAATGAATAGTTAAGAGTTAGACATGGAACTAAGTATGAATTTATAACTAAGTGCTTATTTGAGAACCCTAGTTGAAAAAACTTGATGAATACACCTTCACACAACAAAACCAATAGGAATCAGTCTTAAGATGCATGTTTTAGGTGAGTACGTGAGAACATTTTCTCATGTGATGTGTTGGTATGTTATCTCATTAGAACTTTTGTTTTCTTGGGCATGCAATTAGGGAAAGATATGCTAGACTAGAGGAAAATATCCCAATAATGTATCCATAGCATAAGTAAGGTATGTATATGAGGTTTTAGTTATTATTAGAACATAATATTAAGAATGTTATTCCTATTTTAAGGTTTTGGAGGTTGCACCTTTAAGTGGCTCATTACTTATTAAAATATTATACTCTATTTCAATCATATTATGATTTATTATTATTATTCTACTCAAGTGGTATACTAATTTCATTACAAGTGGTATCTAAGTTTAGATTTGGGAAAGAGTGTGTTTGAGACCCTAATTTTAAAGAACTACCTATATCTTGTAAATTATTGCAAATTTCTATATAATTTGTTATATAAAGTTGGTGAATCAGTTAAATAAGATATAATTAAAAAATTAGATTTTTTTGACCATTTTTAATGAGTTATTAAATTTTTATTTTGCTTCATAATTCAATCTACATGGTGTAATTGTATGAATTACTTTTATTTATTTATTTTTTTAGGAAGCTCATAAAAATATAAAGGGGGTCTATTATTTTAAGTATAAAAAATTGAGGCTAACCTAAGTCTAAAACTAGTTGGTCAAAGTTAGGTCAAATAAAATTCAGCATTATCAAGACTCAACATAACAAGGCCACAAATTAGAGGCTAATAAAAAAAATCATACACACGAGGAGAAAATCCTAACAAAGAGGAAATAAAATCTGAGTTTGGATTGGGGAGGATGGGGAGGAGGTGGGAAGGAGGAATTATAATAGGATTTTATAATTACTGGATGATAAAGTGTTTGATCTACAGGATAATATGCATAATGAAATAAAAGGAGATATGGATAGCATTAGTACAAATTTAACTACTATCATTGATTTGGTTAATATATTACCCTCACATGCAACTCAAGATGGATGATCTAAGGGACAACCCAATCTTGATCAAAATGTTGTATAGCCTCATATTGTGGCTAGCACTAATTTTAAGCCTTGGACCTGATATCGAAGGTGGACATGCATACATTCAATGTAGATGATGTCTTGAACTAGATCAACCAAATGGACATTTTTATCTATATTAGATCTCATGTGTGCAAAAGGTTACCATGACATCCTCATATATAGAACCTAAATAATTCATCTGATATTGATGATTATGTACTCCAAATAATAAGCTCTTAATGTCAATTGATTAATTTTTATAGAGGAGTTGTAAATGCACTATAATAGTAGTGTGACAAATAATTACTTCAACCAATTAGAGATCCTACAACAAACTTAATCAATCCAGGATTATATACATCAATTCTAGAACATGTCCTTGTGAATGAAGATGATTCCAAATGAGAACTTGAACAAATTTTCAATGCTCTCAAGGACTAGATTCAACATGAGGTACACATGTTTAATCCATTTAATGTCTTTAAGTCTATTATCATGGTGGGCATGGAAAAGAATTTTTTTATACAAGTAGACATACATTTACTAGCAACAAAGATAATAACATGTTAACACCATCATTTTATTAACCAACATGATTAACGCCCCATAAAATCAAAGAAAATAAAATTTTCATGATTTAACTATGATGGAAAATATAGTAAGGGGTGTAGATGTGCCAAGATTAGTTATTCTACATTGAGGGTGCGTATGTAAAGGAAAAGGGTGAAGCAAAATCATTAGTGATTTTTGACAAGCTAGAGGAAGAATCAAGAGATTTAAACAATCTTTAAACATGCATGTTTAGGTATTATTACCCCACAAACCCTCAAGTTAGTGGGTATTTTGAAAAAAAAATGTGACAATATTGATTAACTTAGGAAGTACTCACAACTTCATCAAATATAAATTAGCTACACAATTGAACTATTTTGTTTACCCAATTTTATAAATTAGGTCATGGTTGCATATGGCAGTACAATTAGTTATTCAAAAAAATAGCATAATATCAAACTTGACATGAAAGACTAATGATAGATTTCCCTATGTTTTCTATTCTCATAGGTGGAGTAGAAATTATTTTGGGATTCCAATGGATCACTACATTGGGAATGATTGAGATGAACTTCCAAGAATGATTCATGTTATTTTATTTAGAGGAAAAAAAATTTGAATTGAGATGATTGTGTGCAAAGTACCCATAAATTATAATCTCACATAAGATGAAAAATATACTTAAAATGGGTGTAGATGGGGTTGTGATGCAATTGTTTGAATTAGAGGCACAAAAAATAAAGGTTCATACACCACCATATTAGAAAGAAATTATAGATGGACTCTCAGAAGTTTTTTTGTATATGATGAAAGAATTTATACCTAAAATAGACTCCTCTTCCAAGATGTCTCCATTTAGGAAATTGTATGGTTACAAGCTACCATCCATAATTTCATCCTTAAGGGTAAAACATTGGGTTTGAGTAGTTTGAGAACACACTCAACACCAATATAAGTTACCTTAGTCAACAAAAATACATCCAGTCTTCCACATTTTTTGCTTAAAAAAAGTTATTGGAAAAAGAGTTTTATTTCAAAAATAGTTACTAAATCTTGATAAAGAGGAAAGACTCATTTTATAACTTATGTAATACACTAAGAGGTTGAGGAAGAAATTGATTATAGAGTATCTCATCAAGTGGAATAATTTTTCTAATGAAGATATGATATTGGAGGATGAAACATTCATATAAAATTATCTAATGGTCATTAACATTGAGGAAAATTTTGGTTTGAATGGGATAAACATACTAAACCCTTATCATATAGTGCATATTGGGACATGTGTGGCTAATTTATGGCTATAATATCCACTAATTAAGTCATATGATAATTTCTATAGCTTCATTTTAGGAGTAGACAAACCTAGGGTATCTCCATAACATGTGTAGGGTATATATAGGGGGTAGTGGTTAGTATTAAATCATGATATTATGAATTCTTTTCTTAGTGTAATCTTGTGGAGGTTTACCCCTCAAAGTGTCTCATCATTTATTCAAAAATTCTTCTATAACTCAATCATCTATAAGAATATGATATATTTATGTATATGATTTAATTAAAATGTTGATATATAGAACACATGCCAATTAGTTAGTTATATGAGTCCAATATATTAGGATGAGTTACTTATATAATTAGTGTATTGGGTAATAGTCACCCTAGATCATGATTATGAGGTTACCCATCCATTATTAGTTAATTAGAGGTCTATATATAAGATATGCATATCATTGTAAAGTATATCAATGAATCAAGTAAGTTTTGAGTCTTTTATTTTATATAAGGATATTAGAGGTTATCCCCTCAAAGTTGCATTGTGCAGTTATTCATTCTTGAAGGAGTAGTATATGGTGTTTCCATAACATAAAGGTATTGTTCTATTTCTACATATATTAAATATTTTGGCATATTGTACCACAAATATCCATTGTGTTGTGTTTATCTAAATTCTATTATGCATTATTCATAATTATTATAAGTGTGGATCATAACAAGTGGTATCAAAACATCAATTTGGGAAAATATTGTGGGAAAAACTCTAAGTTTAGAGAATCACTTATATCTTACAATATGTTTTAAATTTTTCTAAAATTTTTTTTGGTGTTGAATAATACTTCAAGAAAGTCACTGTAAAAAATTTGAGGTCTTATGATCAGTTTTATGGGAGTTATTATTATTTTAGGTTTTGTAATAAATTAGTAATATCTATTGAAATTTATATAAATTTTACACAAAATTTTTACTAATTTGGTATCAACATATAAGAGAGATATAATCAAAAAAATTGAATTTTTAGACATGTTTTTTGGGAGTTATCATGATTTTATGATTTTCATAGATTTAGTTTATGGGTCAAAATTTTTATATTTTTTCATTAAAATTTCACTAAAGTTGTAATACCATACATGGAAGCCACAGTCAAAATTTTAGACTATTTATATTAGTTTCACATGAGTTGTTAAAATTTTAGGAATTTTCATTAACCCTAAATTTTTATGTGGATCATGAAGTGACAAGTATTTTTAAGGGAAAATAATATTGATGCTAGAGAATGGTGGCTTATTTTTAAGGAGTATAATTTTTGAAAAATTTAGTATCAAATATGTTTCTAAAATATTCTTTATGGTCCTACAACACTTTGGTGGGATGAGTTGGGAGTAAAATGATACAAGTTTTCCTAGATCAATAGGACAAAGAAGCTCAAGAAGAAGAAGAAGGTAGATGAAAAATTAGTGAAGAAATAATGACAAAAAGGAAAAGAATTTGGGTGATGAAGAGGAAGAATAAATAGAGTATATTACTGATGAGGAGGCTAAAAATGGTACAGAAGGAGAGGTGGATTATTTTGAATAGGAATAATAATTTAATGATAAGGGTTTGAATAGTTTGGATCCAAATAAATCAGTTAATTTTTTAATTTCATGGATGCATTCAAAATAAATAGGTCATCATTTCCATAAACTCTAGTCGTAAGTATAACTTCATCAACATGGATATGGTTTAACACCTACATGTTTAATAAAATAATATCAAGGAGGCTCAAATAGATGGTTGGAATATTCAAGTTTTTGAATATTTGAAGCTCACTATGGAAAAATATGTTTTGCATTTATATTTTTATGTTTTGGATATCTATGGTGTGGATATATTTCTTTGATATGTAGGGTTAGAGACTTTAGGAATAATCAATATTAATGTCCAAAAGTTCATGAAGTTTTGATATATGAAAAAGAAGGTCACTTTATAGGATATCATAGTTGGAAATGCATAGATAAAAATCAAGGTAAATTATGAAGATGAGATTGAAGAGGGTGAATAAAAGCATGAGATTCAGATGAAGACATAGATGAAGAACCAAAAAAATTAGGGAATAACACTTCATCTACTCAAGAGACAAAGGAACTACCAATGAAAAGATAGAAGAGGTAGAATAAAATATTGATAAGGTCAAAGTATCATAAAAATTTGAAATATATACACACCCACATCATCATGAGAGGCAAAAATAATTAAACCATGTGAAGGAGTGTCATAAAAAAACTCACTTTGGCTATATAATAAATCAAACTACTAATCATTATGGATACATAAGGAATCAATGGATGAATCACTATGGCTATGCATGGAAGACAAAAAAGAACTACTATAATCAAGTATAGAATCAAAGTAATATAATATCATATAAAAAATGAAATCAATGGAGAAATTACTATGATTATGCATGGAATAATAAATACTATGGTCATGTATGGAATCAGAGTAGCATAGCAGAATATGATACATCGAATCAAAGGAGGAATCATTATGAATAGACACCAAGGTAGTATAATTATGATCATGAATGAAATCAAGGTAGCACAATGAAATCTAAAAACAAGGTTGGAGAGATATCACCTGCCAAGATCACATATGGGTGATTTGATAATCGAGCTTGGAGATAAGTGTGTAATGATTTAAATCACACTTATTATTTGGTTTCTTCTTATATTTCAAGGATGAAACATGTCAAGGAGGGATTTAATATTATGTACCTAGGGATATGACATATTAATGTAGATGGGTTGATAAATATGGTAACATGTGGCAAACATCCCCTTAGTTAGTTATATGAGTCTAATATATTAGGATAAATGAGTAATTTGTGGAATTAGTGCAATGGGTAATGGTCAACCTACATTGGAATTAGGAGGTTACCTATCCATTGTTAGTTAATTAGAGGTCTATATAAAGGATATGAATATCATTGTAAAGGATATCAATCAATAAACTAAGTGTTAAATCTTCTATTTGGTAGAAGGATATTAAATTTTGTCCCCCTTAAAGTTGTATTGTAGAGTTATTCCTTTCTAAAGGAGTAGTTAATGATGTTGCCCTACCATAAATGTATTATTTTATTTTTGCATATATTGAATATTTTAGAATCTTGGCCAATAAATATCTATTGTGTTGTGTTAATATACATTATATTATGAATTATTTTTAATTATTATAAGTGTGGATCATAACAAGTGGTATTAGATCATCTATTTGGGTAAATATTATGGGTGAAGCTCTAAGTTTAGAGAATCACTTATATCTTTCAATATGTTACAAATTTTTTTAATTTTTTCTGGTGTTGAATAATATTTTAAGGAAGTCACAGTAAAAAAATTTAGGTTTTATGAACAGTTTTAAGGGAGTTATTTATATTTTAGGGGTTGTAATAAATTATCCATATCTCAAAATTTCTAGAAATTTTTTGTGAATTTTTTACTGATTTAATATCATCATATAAGAGAGATACAATCAAAATTTTGGAATTGTTAGAAATATTTTGTTGAAGTTATCATGAGTTTATGATTTTTCATATATTCTCTCTATAGATCAAAAATTTTGGATTTTTTTCTTTTTTTAAAAACTGAAGTTGTAATACCATGCATGGAAACTAAAATCAAATTTTCATACTGTTTAGATCATTTTTGCATGTGTTATTAAAATTTTAGGGTTTTTTCATTAATTCTAATTATTTTATATGGATCATGAAGTTAAAAGTATTTTTGGGGAGGATGATATTGATGCTAGAGAATTGTGACTAATTTTTGATGAGTATAATATTTGAATAATTTGTGGTAAAGATGTTTATCAAATTTTCTTTATGGTCTTGTAGCACTATGGTGGGATGAGTTGGGACTAAAATGATGGAATTTTTCATGGTAAAAAATGAACAAGTTTTCCTAGATCAATGGGATAAATAATCTCAAGATGATGAAAGTGAAGAAGAAGAGGAAAATGATGATGATAATGAATAAGATAAGGTAGATGAAAAATTAGTTGAAGAAAATAATGACAAAAATGAAAATCATTTGGGTGATGAAGAAAAAGAAGAAATAGAGCATACTACTGATGATGAGGCTAAAAATGGTGTAGAAGGAAAGGTAGAGTATTTTGAATAATAAGAATTATTTGATGATAAGGGTTTGAATAGTCTGGATCCAAATAAATTGGTCAATGTTTAAGTTTCATGGATGCATTAAAAATAAGAAGGTCATTATTTCTATAAACCCTATCAGTAATTATAACTTCATCAACATATATGTGGCTCAACATCTACATGTTCAAGCAAAGAATATCAAGGAGGCTCAAATAGATGGTCAGAATATTCAAGTTTTTGAATATTTGAAGCTCACTACAAAAAAAATATGTTTTGTATTTAGATTTTTATGTTTTTGATATGGATATGGTTATTTTATATCCATGGTTATATACTTTAAGAACAATAAATATTAATGTACATAAGTTCATGAAGTTCTGGTATAGGAAAAATGTCACTTTACAGGATATCATAGCTGGAAAGGTATGGAGAAAAATCAAGGTAGAGCATGAGGATGATATTTGATAGTGAATAAGATCATGAGGAAGATAAAATGAATATATATATATATGAATAACTAGTAAAAGTAAGGAAGAATGATTCAACTAATCAAGAGACAAAGGAACTATTGTTAATCAGGATTGATACCCTTGTGAGAATGTCTGCCACTTCCCACTCCTACTAAAATATGAAATCTCTCCCAAGTGTGGGTGAATTTGAGATGGATATAATATCCATATATAGGGTTGGTCCCCTAGTTCACTCACTAAATTTCTATCTAATTCTACTAACTACTGATAATGCTTGCACTAAATATGGATAATGGTTGCACTAAAATTGACAAAAAAAAACCTAAAATAAAGATGATGAACCAATATTTATGACCAGTTTTGCTCACAATTAACACTCTTATGAATAAAATTAACCTATAAACATTCTCTTCACTTTAGTTATATGGATTCTATAGCATTATTTCATAAAAAGGACTTGACAAAACTCACACTTTGCATGAAAGGAATGAAAAATTATTGAATTCACATCCAAACATAGACTAAGATTAAATCTAGACACTTATTATGACTTGTATAAACTCAAATATGTTGTAATAAGGTACAAAAACTAGACATTAACATAGGAAATCTATTGATTCTTAATTTTATATCAATGGAAATCAGACATACACTTCACACAATAACCTTAAAATGGAGGAAAATAACTTCTTATTTCTTTAAGAGGTGTAGTATCCAATTTTAATAGCCCTTCATCATATCCAAAGAAAATATTTATATGATAATTATAGAAAATATTATACAAATAGAAAATAGTAGGAGAGTGAAGACAAAGCAACCCCAAAATAGGGATGAATAACTTTGTCTTCAAACCCTTCAAATCACTATTTAGTGTTTCCTAGATTTTATCTTCCCTTTCTTTCACAAAAGTGGCATAGGCATAAAATTGGATTTGTCTTGAAATTTTTAATAAGTCTTAAACATTTATTGGTCAATCTTAACCACTTGAAATGCCTAAATCTTTGCTTGCATACCCTATATACTAGCTTACATGTCCTTCTTAAAGAATAAATCACATACTTAAATAGGTCTTCAAGTATCCATTAATTCCTCCATTTAAACCTTCTCATATTCCATTATGATATCTTCCCACCTTGAAAGGGCCGTTATAATAATCTTTAAACGTCTTTGACCTATTCTCCTTGAATTAGTGTAGGAGAGGAAAAGATCTCCTTGAGGATGTTCTATCAAGTATTTGAATGTTATTTTCAATTGAATTTTGACCCGTTATTGTCCTAAAAATGGCATGGAAGGTGAGAAGTAACATTGAAAGGATTTTTCAATAGCTTATATGCATTACTTTGGTTGGTTGATCATTTGAACTCCTCTTGCATCATGGCGTACAAAAGAGAAAACTTAGATTTGTCTTCAACAAACATTCTACCTCAATGGATGGATAATAAACATCATATAAAACCTAAAAAAATGCACTTACATCCATAAAACCCTCCAAAATATGTGATTTTGATCCATTTACTTATTTTTCTACCTATTCTTTATAGCCCTCAAAATAGGTAAACCTCCTTGTGTAGAATAATGTATGGATTGTAATGGAAAACTAAACATATATTTGAGGACTTGGTCTCCCCTTAAAACTCTATTATAAGTTTCAAGACCTAAATCTGAGTGGAAGTGTCCCTTTTTCTACCATTTCTCTCTCTAATTAGGCCTAATTAGTCCTCCTAGGCCTAGAAACAAAGATTTGGCCCAATGGCCTCACATAGGTGTGAAACCTCTAAAAAAAATTTGATTCAATTTACCTAGCCTAATACCATGATCCATGTCAAATTTTAAGTTTTGAGGCCTTGTGTACGAGGGCAAACTAATAAATGGCTATTGGCAAGCCTAGTTGCTTGTGCATACTTGAGAGGTAGTTTGAGTGTGTTTTCATGAAACTTGTAGGTTCTGAGACTTGGAAATGAATTTTTGAGACCTATAAAACCATTATACAACTCATTCATTTATATTTGGGTCTCTTATTACACTCATAGGCCTTTATTTGGGCTTCTTAGCTTTTAAAACTGGGTCTTCTTCACCTGTTAACCAAGTGGCCAATTTGCAGATCTGATATAACATTTTGAAAGAATTGGATGACTTTTTTTATGATTTTATAACCTTTTCCAAGTCTCACTTGAACTTTTCACTTGATTTGGGAATTGTTGCCTACTCTATACCTTCACAAACAAGCCTTCAACTATGAATTCTACCCATTTCATACGGTATTATACTTACATATGTAAACCAATACCATGCCATGGTGATAATGAGATAGAATAAGGTCAATTAATTTTTTTTTTGATATAAAAACCATTCATTTAAATGCATTTTTAAATATTTCTCTTCCATCAGGTTGTTATGAAGGGTTTAGGGAGGGTTTTAGCTATCTCTAACTCTTAAGGATTGTTCATAAATAACATATCCTATTTCTTCTTCCTAATAGCACAAAGTGGAAGTTATGGGACCTCTCCACCACCTTAAAACACCATTTGGTCCCATACACAACCTCATTAATGTTCCAAGTGAAAGTTGGTAGCTTCTTGAGTAGGATAGACTGTGTGAAAAGGCCAAGAAAGGGTCTTAGGCTTAAGAAACCTTTCTAAATTATCACCATTAGTTAGAGTGACCTTAAATAGGTATAATAAAACCTATAATATTCTTTTCAATGATATTAAATGAGTAGTGATCTTCAAAAAAGGCTTTGTAACTTGAATTACTTGTCATGAGGTTTTAAGATCAAACTAGATAAAATAACCCTAAAGGCTTTATTCAATCCATTTCCTCCAAATTACTCTAGGTTTTAAGTTTATGTAAGTCTCTACCTATGTTATATAAACCTATATATGTAATGTATCCTTTAATATTAAGTCTTATTTGTATAAAATGTCAAACTTCCATAAATAGGCTTGAACATTCGCATTAGACTTGAACGTGTAATTGTGGAATTTTGGTTGAGTTTTAAGTTCCTCAAAGGACAAGGACCCTTAATTGTATTCACCATGACTCCTAAAACTCTTGAATACTTCACTCTATACTTTAGTTCATCTCAAACCTACCTAAGATATGAAACCTTCATGTCTTCCCTACATAACTGTATATGTCTTATTGACTATTAAGGCCTAGAAATAATATTCAATGAGTTATTAGCCTTCAAAACATGTACATACTACCAAAATACCCACATAAGTCATCCCTCACACATATAAAATATTTTTAGCATCGACTCATTCATTTGTTCATAATGAAAGCTTCTTGATTGTAAGTATATGTTAGGTACCTTGACTGCAATTGTTACTTAGATCTCTTGATTGGGCTCAAAGAGGTATATTTTTAAGTTGGTTCCTTATCTGATCTAATAAACCTATAGTTCATCTTTAAACACTTAATTAACCTGATTGAGACCTTTTTAACCCCATTATATACCCATAAATGCATACTCTTGTAATGTTTACACATGGGCTTGTATAAGGTTCACTAAATATCCTGAGTTGTAGGTGACTGCAAGGTTTAGAAAGTCTTTTTGTCATCTTCCTCTAAACTATTTTAGGTTTATTTAACCTTTAAATGACCTCTTATACTATCCACTTACCTAAGATAAATTCCAAACCTCTTCAAGTGCACTCTATCTTCTTTCCAAACTTGGAACCAACCTAAGTTATCTAGACCACCTAAAAGTGACTAATATTCATTGGAGGTTTTTCTTATTATCTTCAATAGTTTCCAATACCCTTTTCTATAATTTAAAAATCTACCTTATTTTATTGAAATTTATACTTTCCCTTCTTTTCTTGAAACTCAAACTCTACCTTCTTGTCATTAGGACTACACTATTCCTTCTTGTCATTAGGGTTGTAGACACTACCTTTTTGTCTCTCCTATTGGATCCTAAATGGCTCGGCTATCTATATGTGTCTATTTCCTCTCCTATTCTGTATTAAATGATGTTTATAACTAAATCTTCTTTAAAAAATAGTTTTTTAGTTCAAAATGAGGACCTATAGGTCTGCCACCTAGAAGTCTTCATTTTTCTTGCCTATTTTTGTTAAGATAGTCAATTCAACTCTTTTCTAATTCCCATGTGATATGTTTCAATGTTATTTAAACTTAAACTAAATATCATGACATTAAAAACCTACTTATATATATGCACAAGCCTGTAGGTCTATTAATCTTGGTTGTAGGTAGTAGTTTGATAATAATCTTGAAAGTTTACTTAGAAACTTAACCTTATTAGTTAGCTATTGGAATTTGACACACATTAAAAATAATGAGGATTTTCACACATGATTATTCCTCATATAAACCCAACTCTAATGCAACTCATTCAATCCTCATATTATTAATAGGCTAGATTGTATCATCATGGTTCACAATGCAAATCTAGGTGGTTATTTGGCCTCTTTGGCCTCTTTAAATATATAGGGAGGAAAAATAACATTAAATCACATGAAAAATTTATATCAAGACTTTAAATGACTAAAATTCACCTTACTTGTTTGGATAAGCATCAACCTGATATTAAAAAGTATTGATTAGTATGGAAACCAAAAATGCTCTTTACATTAAAAGCTGCTAAACAACCTTAAACAATCCAAAAAGATGAATGGAGTCCTTGTTAGTGTTTTTATAGTGATGAGAATTTGGAGGAAACTTCTGTAGTTATGACATAAATTGACATGATCTTGAAGAATGCCTTAACCACCTTCAAATCCTTTCAAACAATGAAACTATCTTGTTACCTTGAACTATGCTAACAAACCTTAAAAACTACTAAGATGTGTCTCAAAGTCTTCTTTAATGATATTTATTTTTTCCTTGGTGTCATCCTAAACATCCTCATCCCTCAAAGGTTTATATCTCCTTTAAACATACACTTAACACCTTCACCATTCACATCTAAGTGCACACAATCCATCATAAACATTTTATAATCATAAAATATAGGCTTGATTATGTCATTAAGCACACAAGGCCTTAATTCAATATTTAGTTCCCTTGAGTAGTAATTTTCACCCTAAAGACTCTTAATATTAATATGAAACAACCTCATGCTCCTCCAAAAACCACTATACCTTCATGATTCAATTTTTATGATATTCAACAATAGGAACTGATGAATTTATAACTGAACTTTACTAAAGAACATCTCACATGGCTATCTCAAGGAAGAGATTCTATAATATCAAGGTATAAAATTTTTAAAATTAGGATGTGTATTATGACTAAAAAATTAACTTGAGAACCCATGAAGATGAGGACGCTCAGTTACTAGATCAAACATGCTTGAAAACTATTGACTTTGATAATCAACATAGATGATCAGTTTCCTACCAAAAAACCCATTATCAACACAAAGTACATAATTAGTAAAATATGAAAAAGATCATATTTGACCTTTAAATCACCCAACCATGACCATTTTTCCCCATTGAATTTATAAGTGAATAAATGAAGGTAAACCTAAACCTTGTCTGGATGACTAGGATATAATGAACCCCTTATACTCTTAGTGATTGTTCATAAAGATGGGGAGATGAATCTTAAAACCAATGCCACTAAATTTAAGGTAATTATTTTACCTATCATTTCCTAATAACTTTGGACATGAATCTCTCTTTCCTTGTCATACTGATTAAAAAAGATGGTCTTTCTTGAGTTGCCAAAGAAGTCGATAGGATAGATAAATTGGTTTTTTGCATTTTAGCACCTAAAACTCATTTTAAACCATGGATTTAACCTTGAAATGAATAAATGAAGTATTGAATATTCCTTGAAGTCAATTTTACCTTGAAAACATGTATAGAAAGCCTCAAAAGAGCCATTTTGGCAAAAAAACTATCATGATCACTTAAATAACTTGATGAAACTACTAAAAAATGTGTTCATTAGACCTTTCCATGTCTAATTAGGTTCATCATGACCTTATTCTAATATTATACTTCCATTATCATGCAAAACTTGCTCTATATTCAATAAAGTAATCCAAAATAAAACCAACTAGGTTATGACATTAGCCAAGAATATCACTAACCTATTTGATCTTTATTAAATCATGTCATGATCTTTACACCTAATATGAGATTTATCAAGACACCCTAGACTCCTTTTAACACTTGAAACCCATTGAAATAGCTCAAGAAGTGGCTAGATAAGCATATAGCTATGATGAACAAAATCTTAAACTCATCAAATTTACCTTAAAGTTTGATAAAAATAGGTTTAAAATGAACAATCCAATGACATGACAAGAAAAACATCATGATATATAGGATAAACAAGCATGATGATCAAAGTTTCAAATTTTAGGGGTGATAGTTTGACCTGTTAGGTCAAAATTGTAAGGATTTTGGTGACTTAACTAGGAAGCATGTCTATTATGCTTATGAACCAAATAATTGACATCTATTTTGGGCTCATTAAATCTCTCTTACATTCTAAAATGAACACTAATATACCTAACTAATGACTATAAAACTCTTAAAATTAAAATAAGAAAACTATTTTCTCCTCCAAAAACAAGAAAAGGAAGACACATAAAACAAAGGAAAATAGATAACAAGACACATGTGCAAACTAAACACTTATTGAAAATAAAACATATGAAAACTAATGTTCTAGGATAGAAATTATAAGAAAACAAAATAAACTATGTACAAAATATCTTATCTCTCAACAACAATGTTTCAGATGTATCCCATTAACTGGGATTAGAAGCTCCTCACCATCTATCTTAGCAAGTTGGAAAGCATTATAGGAATTTTAGTTGGATATTATGTAAGGGCCACTCCAAAAGGATTCAAACTTTATATGCCTTCTTGGTTTATCTATGTCCTCATCCCACTTGAGAACCAAGTCTCCTTATTTGAAACAACTTAAATATGCTCCTTTATCAAAGGTTCTATTAACTTATGCTTGATGTATTTCCATGGACTAATTTTTAATTTCTTCTAGATCAATAAGCTCAACATACCTCACCTCTATTCATTCATTCTCCAATAACTTTAGTTGATGCATTAGTTCCAAAGTAGATAACTCAAGTGAAATTAGTAACCTTGCTTCCTTTCCATAGACCAGCTTATATGGTGAATTGGATGTGGAATTTTTGTAGGTGATTCTATCAACCCATAGAGTTGACTTAAGCTACAAATACCATGTTCTTTGATTATCTTCAATGGTCTTTCTTATGATCTTCAATAAGTTATTATTGGTGTATTGAGTAAGGCCATTACATTATGGGTAGTAATTTGATGAAGTGTTGAGGTATACACCATGTTGAACATCTCATTGATTGATCCTAGCTCCCAAAAAATCCATGACATAGTCTAAAATAATAGTGGAAGGAATGTCAAATATTTTAAGAAAACCTTCATAGAAATATAACACACTCAATTTGTTTGTTTCCTTTAAAGATACTACCTTTTTCCATCTGGTGAAGTAGTTTATGGTAGTAAGGATCCATTTATGATCCAAGATTGAAGGTGGATTAATGAGGCTAATGAATTCCAAACCCCTTTGGATAAAGGGTTGATCCACTCAAATTAGTTGGAGAAGTAAGATAGTAAGTCTTTATTTTCCTGTAAACATGGCACATTTTTTGCACTTCATCACACCAAGCATGGCAATCTTTGAATATTCTTGGCTAATAATAACCACCTCTAATGATTTTAAGGGATGTTTTCCCTATTTATAAATGGCCTCCACCTTGTCCATCATGGAATTCCTCAAGTATTATTTTTATTTGGCTTGTCTCTATGCACCTTAACAACATATCATTTATGTCCTTTAAAATCACTTCATAAACAAGGAGAAAAGGAATGGACTACAATCTAAAATACCTAATCCTTAATGTATTTAAGTTTATAGGATACAAACCATCTTTTAGGTACCTTACCAAGTCTTGAAACTAGCTTGAAGATGATATATGATCAACTGAAATCTATTCATCATTTATCACTAAAATTGTCTCAGTATTCTCTTGCAAGTCTTGGGTTAGGTGATCACACAATCCTCTGCCTCTAATTATTTTAGTCACCTTTATCTCTGTTAGGAATTATATTTTACATTTTGTATGTGTGGGTATTTACCAAGAGGTAAATAGTAATTAGTTTGTTAGTTATTAGGATATTGTTATATAGCAATATTATGATAATAGAATATATTATTGTTTATATATATTGTTACAATAATGTATGTATATAGGTTTGCATAATCATGTGGATGAAAAAATTATGGAGAGATTATAGGAATCATATTCCAATATATTTTTAATGTGTCTCAAATGATTAATTAATAAGAGTGAAATAATATATTATCAATGTTTAAGAAACTTCTTGTGTTCGGCTCTTTGATTTTTTGTGCTCAGATCTGTACCATCCTCATCATCTGATATCAGAGGGGAATAGTTATGGAATGTTAATTTATGAATGGGTAGATTTATTGCAAGCTTTGGTTAACCCACCTATGAGAGTAATTTTTAGTTTTGAGAATGAGAATTTAATATTTAGATTCTTTGTAGTCTATGGCTTTGAAAATAATTATAGTTTATTTTCTCACAAATTTTTAGAGTTATTTGGAAGTTTGAAGTGACTAATGTTGTTGTTTTTTTAAAAAGGAGACATGCTTTGGATTCTAAGAACTTAATGCAGATATGGGACTTAATACTTGTAATATAGTAATCAGATATTATTTGTATCATTATGTGTTCATTTCTTAGTGTATGATGTATCATGTATCTATTGAATGTGTATTTTTTATCAATCTCCCTTTACTACTTTGATCTCTCCTACAGTGATGTCTAACTCATCCTCTACTTTATTCAACACTATACTAATATACATTCTAATTTTTGCATATATGTGCATGATCTAGTGGATTATGATTGAATTTACTAATGAATGAGAAACTGCAATTGGTGAAGCAATGATAGTGAATGCATTTTCAAAATAGTTATAACTTCTAGCACAACATTATTAATGTTTTGTTACTTATGCCTATACATATTTTCTATTAGATTACTTGGTTGATTATTACATTGTGTGGATCAATGGACTTGTTTGCTATGAATGACTTGAACACCAACCACTCCATTCTTCCAATCATATTCATCATAGATCTGCCACATCACCACCTAGTCTTCATAACCTTGGTTGCAGATATTTAAGTGGATTATGTTGTGCCAATTTTGGTATAATCTATAGATGAAACTATCTAGCCCACCTGCACCACTCTACATGCACCACATAATCCTTGTATTCCTTCTTATCTTGAATGAGTTGAGAGTTTAATTAACTAAATGTTTTATTATTTAGCTGAGTCTTTTCATTACATTGAGAGTCATGGTTATTAGTTTCAAATTCATAGTGAGTTAAAATTATTTAATGTGTTTTTTTAATTTAAAGTTATCATATTGAAGTTAAAATTTATGGGTAGTATTTTGATTAGAATAATAATAAATAAATTTGTGTCATATAGTCTATTAGCTTTAAGTCACCACATATGTTTGGGTTAGAGTATTCTCATTTAGTGTCATAGTTTCTAGTCATTTTTTGTAAAAAGTCTTGTAATATGGTAAAAATATCAAAATTCAAGGTTAAATTCAAAAGTCAAAATCATAATTAAAAATGTTCAAATGTATAATAGATGCATTATCACTTGAATTCAACATCCTTAGTCAAATTTCAAGTGTGTCAATCTTGTGGGGGGGATTTCCCTCAAAAAAATTAATGTATTTGAGGTACATCAACATATCAATTAAGTGAAGAAACTTCACCTACTAAATGTTGGAAGATACATGGAGGAAGGAGGTTTCCATAGTCTCTCATCAATCACCAATGATGAGGCCTAAAATATTTTGGTGGCATTTTGTGTGTTGTATTTTTCATTTCCATTGTGTGTTTGTGAAATAAGAGTAGAAGAATATTCATGTTCAAGATTTTAAATTTATTTACAAATTCTAAACATAATTCCCTAAGGTGAAAACATTAAAAAAGGAGAGAAAATAGCAATGTAAGTCAATTCGTAGATCTTGAAAGGGTTTGTGGTAGAGATCCATAAAATCACAAGAGATGGATAGATGGTGTTCCTATCATGGTTCTCACACTATTAGGTTGATGTGTTCCCTTGGTGAATGATTTATGGTAGAGGCTTGTATTCATTTCAAGGTTTTTCTTAAAATTGTAAAACCATGGGAGGATTTGATGTGTTCCTTTTTCTCTTTATATCAAGGTCATGAGCCAAAAAGTGCATGCTACAAGGGGTGAACATGTTGCAGGTGAGAGTGTGAATGTTTTTACACAATGTAAAAACTAAGGGGGAGAATGTTAGGAATTAGATTTTACATTGAGTATTTATCAAGAGGTCAATAGTAATTAGTTTGTTAGTTATTAAAATATTGTTAAATAATATTATTATGATAATAGAATATATTATTGTTTAGATATATTGTTACAAAAATATATCATATATAGGTTGGCATAATCATAGGGATGAGAAAATGATGCAGAGATTATAGGAATCATATTCATATATATTTTTAATGTGTCCCAAATGATTAATTGATAAGAGTGAAATAATATATTATCAGTGTTTAAGAAATTTCTTTCATTTGTTTCTTTGATTTTTTATGCTCAGATATATACTAGCCTCATGAATTTCAACATCATAATCCATCACTCTTGTTATTAAACCTAACCTCTTCTCACTTATGTCCTATTTCAATAAGAAATCCTTGATACTAGGATGAGAAATCTTTAGATATATCTTGTTGTTAGATAATAAGTGTCTAAACTTCTTAATACATATAATTATTGAAAACACATCTTTCTCAACATAGGTGTACCTTATCTCATAATACTCCAAGCCTTGACTAAAGAAAGATATGGGTTACTCCAAAGCTTATTTATTTTGTTGCATGAGTATACCTAAAATTGTGTCCACATTAGGATATGTATACAAAGATGAAATCTCTTAAAAATTAAGATTAACTAGGGTAGGATCACTAAATATTAATTGTTTGATATATTTAAAACTCTTCATTCCCTCCTTAGTCCAACTAAATTTTTATTTTTCTTAAGCATGGATAGAAGTGGTTTTGCCAAAGTTGCAAAATTAGATATGTGTCTCCTTATAAAATTTATTTTGCCTAGAAAACTTTGTAATGCCTTCTTATTTTTAGGAAAATATAAAGCAAGTATGGAGTCTATCCTCTTAGGATAAATTCTTAAACCATGCTTGAAAACCACATACCCAATAATCTTACCTTCATATACTGAAAAGACAATTTTGGGGGGGTTAAGAGACACCCCAAATTGTCTACATATCTCAAACACTTCCTTGAGATGAACCATGTGCCCACTTGCATTATTTAAAAATATAGTAATGTCACGTAAGTATACAATAACAAAATTATTGATTAGACCTTGAAATGCCATATCTATGGCTCTTTGAAAAGTTGTTTCAGCATTAGATAAACCAAATGACATTTTCATGTAGGCAAAAGTCCCCCACATGGTAGTGAAGGATATCTTAAACTAATCTTTCTCCTTAACAAGAATGTAGTCATATCCACTATAACCATTCGACAATGAGAACCTTTTCAAACTAGCTACCAACTGTAATATTTTTTCAATGGATGGCAATGGATAATGAGCTTTGAGAGAGGCCTTGTTCAAATGACAAAAATCCACACAAATTCTGATTTTTTCATTTTTCTTCCTCACTAGAACATTGTTTTCCACCTAAGTATAATGTTTTATGGGGAAAATTATTGTTGATTCAATTAGTTTATAGAGCTTAGTTCTCATCAAAAGCTCAATTTTTGCATTGATTGGTCTTTGCCTTTATCTAACTAGATTTGTTTCAGCCTCTAAATCAATGGTATGTTGATCTAAACTTGAATAAAATCCCTTCAATTCACTATATTTCCATGAAAAGATATTTTCAAATTCCCTACATAAATTAACAAATGATTTATTTTAAGATGGAGTACATATTTTACCCTATTTGAGAGCCTTTCTAGCTACTATCTCAATATTAACATAGTATTTCTCCTTGGTAGACAATGAGGACTTATCCCTCCTCACCTCATCATCTCTACTGAAGATGTTTTTAAGAGTGACCAGACCTTCAGGAATCTTATTGGACTTAATGGACAATCTAATCTCCATATCGTTGTAAGAGCTTCAACAAATTTCTGGAAGAGAATTTAGTTTCTTATTACAAGAAGTAAATAATATGATTATCATCTTTAAAAACTTGCCAATTCTCATGATTTTCAAGAATGGAAGGCCTCACCACAATCTTGTTATGTGACTAATTTTTTCATTCCTCACATCAGCTAGAATATTGAATTGATCTCCTATGGTATCCAATCTATCTGTATGTTTGTTGCTTTCTCTTGGCACTGTTTGGATATATAAAGCATTAAAATCCTCAAGGAAATACCAAATTATATATTTGTAATACCTTATCAAATAATTATTTCATATATTTAGTCCTCTCACTTGGTGAACCACAAGTTCACTATCATCAAAAGCTTGTAAAGTACTTATTCACATCTTCCTAGCCCTTTACAAATTGTGGACTAGAGCTTCATACTCTACTACATTATTAGAACAGCCAAACTAAAACTTGATAGTAAAAAAATACCTTTGTTTATTATGTGATATAAACATCATCCCAATCATAGTACCATGCTTTTTCCTTGACCCATCAAAGTAGATTTGTCAAAGGCCATCCTTTGACTCATCTTTCTTGACTATATCCAGAATGTGTGCATCATTTTCATGAATATAATAGACATCAAGTCCATTCTCTTCAATAATTTTATAGGGATAATGTTCATGAAATTTATAATCTCATTCATCAATAAATATATCAATAACTCCTTCAAGAGGTGAGTTGGCTTTTACTTCACTAGCTTGTTCCACCTCATCTGAAATAACACAATTTGTGTTCACAACACTTGGCATGTAAGGATCCAAAAGAAAGTGTGTAACTAATTAATATTGAATATTTACCTTTTTCCATACCTTATTCTAAATATTAAATAATTCCAATCATCTAATATGTAACTATCAATCTTTGATGTGAAATCTCTAGACAAGCACATGGAAAAATATGGAGGCAAGTCCACCACCACTACATCCTGTTGAATGGTTACATTTGGGAAAGCATGTAAAGTTAATATCAAGTCCTTAATCATTCAAATATTATTTTATTTGGATAAAATAATATTAAATACACCTTTGGTGTTTTTTTCATACACCAAACCCATCTTGTCTGCAATTTACTTAGGCATAACCTCACTACTAGCTCCACTATCAACCATACAATTATGGTATAAGGCATTTCCAAAAATCAAATATAGATAAAAAAAATGAGGTTTTTTATTAATTTTTACTTCATACTTATCCACTTTTACCTCCTTATGTACCTAATATACTTATTATTTCATTGGATGATCTGAATTTGTCAAAACTACACTCTCTTTTTTAGCTAGTTTTGGAGGTAACTTGAGGGATGAAAGCTCTTGAATAATCATGTCATTTTGTCTTATTATTTATAATTAATCTCACATACTCATGATAATATTATACTTCTTAATATTATCAATAATACTAAAATGAGTCACACTCATTTTTGGCTATAGTCTTTGCATAATTAGATGATCTTGCACTTAAGGTACTTGATGAATTTTTCCAACTTCCATATTTTAATTTTTTTAAGGTGTTTGGATAGTAAATTAATTATTAACATGTTTATTGATAATGAGAGGAATGATTGGAACATAATCTACCTCTCTAGTCTCATCAATGGCCTTTTTCTTTACTCTAGTGACAGTTACAACCATATTATTTGAAGTACTAGAGTTACCAACCTGATTAAAAGCTACATGGTCATCAATTTTCTAGTTCACAAAGGTTTAATCCATCTACCCTTGTCCATTATGAACTTTATATTTTTTTTTCATACCCTCACTATGTTGGCTTTCTTGAAGAGAAGCCTCTTCTTGGGTCATCTAAGGCATCAACATAGATTGATTCACTAAGTCCTAATTCTACATATCATTTATATTTGATGGATGCTAACCTAAATATTAAATCATGTTATTATATGTTGGCCTAGGTATAGTGGATTTAGATAAAGAAGAATCATTTGGATCAACTTTAGCATAAGGCAGGTCATGTGTGATAGATCCTTGAGATAGATATGAAGGTCTTTATTCTTTGAAGCCTTGATAAGGAAGTCTATTTTTTCCTAAAAGGCTAATAGGTAGTCTTATTAGGTGCTTGGTAAGGCCTATTAGCTTGATATTTCTACCTTTATAGTTAAATAATTTCATTCCCAAAGGATTGCAACATTCCCTTGAGTTCTTAAATATTAGTTGATTGACTAGGAACGGATAAAACTTATGCTTGGGGGAATAGAATGGGAGTGATTGAAGGAGATTAAGGGGTTGGAATTAACTATGTTTCTAGGAAAAAGGGAATAAGATTTCTAGGTGCTAACTTTTTGTAGTAGACACCTAAAACTAGTCACAACTAGCTTTCGATCGGACTTCAAGTCGATTCATATCAAACATTATAAATTAAACCTAGGAATCACTAAACATCCCAAATTTTTTTATGCATCATTCATCAAAGCTCTGAATCATGTTGAGAGATTATCATTTATGGTATTTTATTGTATGCATTAATAACCTATCACTAATTCATCCCTAATCACCTTACAACATAACAACTATAAATTTGGCCTATGAACCTATTAAGTGGGGCACTTGCACACTTGAATAAATCTTGAAGAGATAAAAGTTTAATCAAAATCAATTAACAACTTAAATTAAATTAAATTCTTAGTTGAATTATCTATTTGAAATTAATTAATATCTAAAAAATAAAATTTAAAAATTCAAAATATCTTAGTCTTTTATCATTGCCTTTATGAGTTGTCAAGCTCTTTAAAAATATCTAATTTTGGGATCTATGCCTAGTAATTACAAATCATAATTACTTGACAACTATTAACTCTACTAGAGTTAGATTTGACTCACCTAGGTTTAGTTTAAACCCATTCCAAGCTTTAACTTAACCCTTACTCACCTTAAGTGAGAGTTAATTCCTAAAGCTATAAATACAAAGCCATGCCTATTCATTTATAAGCTCTTATAACCCAAAGTTATAATTTTGATTTGGAAAGAGACAAGCTTTAAAATAATGTTATAATTCCAAAATCTTAAGCCAAAGAAATCACAAGCCAAATGGTGCCAAAGAGAGAAGGAGCCAACAAACTTCATTTTCTAAATACTTCTTGATGCACAAGTTGAGAAAGCCATTCAATAAAGATATTTGGATCTCCTAAGGAAGGTAAAAGAGTTATTGTCTTTTATATTGTTATTATGATTTCATTTAGTCTTTGTTACTAAGCTCTCCCTAGTATCTAGGCTAGGAGGGTAAATGTTAGTGTATTTATTTAAGTTTTATTACTTGAACTAACACTATACTAACCTCCCTTCTTGGATTCTTATGATCACAAATGACACGTCTAGTGGGACCAAGTGAATGGATCCCATAAAAGTAAGGAGACTAATTTTTAGCCTTTATTTTCTCTAATGAATTCTTTAAAATCTTCAAATTTAAGTTTTAACCTTATTTTTCACATATTCTATTTTTTAGTCACACAGTTTACACAGAAACTAATATCGATTATGTCGGAACCAATGTTGATACTTCAAGAACTAATGTCAACCCCTGTGTGAAGAATAGAGCATGGTGAAAACATGATTAATAATTTTTTCTTGAGTTTTCTAGTTTTTATTTTATGTCTAAGAACCTAAATATTATTTTACTAACTATTTACTTGTAAGATCTAGTGTTATTTATTAGTTTTAAGCTCATTTTTCTAATAGTATTTTTGTGAAAACCATTATGTTTTTTGTTTTCTATTTTTTATTTTTTATAGGAACTGACATCAATTTCTATCAATTGATGTTGATCCCTCTATGGACTGATTGAAACCAATTTTCGTGAATCGACATCTATCTTTGCATAAATCAATGTTGATCTCTAAGACAAAAAAATAGATAACCCTAAGAGCAAAATTCAAAATGTTGTTTTCTCATTAAAATTTTGGATTCTAAGTAGGAACAAACCCTCTAATAATTTTAGGTCTTAAGGTGGAAAATATCAAGATTAAAATAGTTAAATCTTGCACACTTTGTCTTTGGTGTTTAAAATGAACATAGTTCTTTTCATGTCTTAGATGTTTTCAAAAAATTTGCAAGTTTTCAACTAATGCAAAGGGGCTCAAAATTTCAAAACACATCTCATTTTTGTGCACTAAAATTAAATTTCACGCTTAATTACATGCTGCTAAGCTGTGTTTGTTTCATGATTGTTTGTTGAAGATTGTTTATTTTAGCAAAATGATTTATGCATGTATGTTTTTCCCCCATCCCCTTTAGGTAACTTGGGTGACCAAAAATTCTCATACTTTGATTTGGTTGATTTAGTCCAAAAGTGTGAAAAGAATGTCATTAAGGTCTTCTATTGATGGTTAAAATTGTACTAGTTTATAACACCAATAATGGAAAGTTTCAAGATGTGGGACTTGCGACTTGAAACAACCTCCAGATGTTTAAGAAGTTGGTCTCTTCTTTATATCGAGCATATACTAGGAAAAGGGATAGGAATTTTAACAGAAACACAAAATGTAAAGAAAGAAAACTAACTATGGTGATGTACCTAAATGTAATTTGACTCTTAATCCTGAGCACAGTGAAACTATATGTAAGATTCAATTACATTTAAGAGAAAACAAGGCATGATCAATGTAAAAGATGAAAACAATAGAAATAGAGGCTCACAACTTAGACTACTTCTACAGTGACATAAAAAATATCAATTCTCTAGTCACATAAGAGGCACAAAAACATGCACAATTACATAAACTTTCCAACTCAATAAAATAGAACAAAGGCAAATGATATTCCTAATCACAGCTCTAGAAAGTCTAAAACTCTTGACAACAATTCTCTCAAAAAATTCTCTCTAAGTATCTCTTGATCCTTTCTGGTGATCTTTGCACCCCTATTTATAGCCTTGGATTCCTTCCAGATTGTCTGCATGTTCTCAATCTAATGGCCCAACTAAAAACTAACTAAACTAGAAGTGTTTAACAGAAGATATTTCTTAGATTCTGAAACGTTCTATTTCTCTACAAGTTCATTGGCCAAAGTAAATACTCAAGACTCTTCCCACTTTCAAATGGGAGAGGACACTTGGCTGATTACCCTTTTCCTCTTGAAAACCTTCTCTTTATTTAGGATGCACTGTAAAATGACACTTGGCATGTTCCGTAGCACTTACCGAAGACACACGGCACTTTCCACGTAACTTATACTCTTTTTGTGTCTTTGCTCAAGAGTTTTCCACCTTTAACACCTATCACAATCCACTTTTTCAAAACTTTAACAACTTACAGAAAATAAGACCCACAACATTTCTCACCAGAGCAACTTTAAAAAGGGCATAGGGACATGTGGCAATTTTCACTTGCCTCAACAAAGGACACGTGGCAATCTCTGCTTTACTTAACTAGGGATATGTGGTGATCTCCATTGCTTTTAGCCACATTTTGAGAAACTTACAGAAGGTGACATGTGCTAGTATCTACGTCACTCTATTTATATTATAGAAACAATTGGGCCTCATTTCATATTTACATGTTCAATGACACTTGGCAGCTTTTGCTTGCTTCAAAAACAAAACCTGATACCCACCATAGTCTTTACTATATCATTGAAACAAAATGAATAAAATTCAAAGGTTAACACGTGGTGGATTCCACTCTCTCCAATTGAGATACGTGGCATCTTCTATTAATTTTAGAAAAGCAAATTGAAACCTTTTGCGATTGCCACTGAGCACCCTCCACCTGATCCTGATACTTAGCTTGTTGAAACCTTCCACTTAAAAGAGATTTGAAATGTGAATTCCAATATGAAATGTGGATGTTGACATTTTTCATGTTATACTAAGTTACCAAGAGTTTTTGGCACACTTGATGGGACAATTTCTTGAAGTTTGTTTCAAGACCAGATGAACCAAAGAACTACAAGGAGTCAGAGCTGTGAACCAGTAACCAGATCTCAGTCTACTATAAATGCAGGTATTATTTTGCCACCTTTGGTAACTAGTCTAAGAAGAAGAGTCAACCAATTTATACTAATACCAAGAGCAAATATGTGAGCCCCTATAGCCCCAAGAAATTATGCAAGTTGGAACACTGGCAGTCCTTTGATTCTCCCAATACCACCAGCCACTTGGGACCCTATCCCAATGAATGCCCTGAAAGCTCTACCAAAATTTAGTGGGTAAGACTTCAAAACACCTCAAGAACATCTGAAATATGTATCAAATGTTTGTGCCATACATGTTGTCACACAACAAAATGTGGCCATAAGATTATTAGTAGATTATTTTAAAGGGAAAGATCTACAATAGTACCGGTCCTTAACCCCAAATACCATATCTACATGGGATCAACTCAGAGATATTTTCTTTGAAAGATTTGAAGAGAAGGGTGATAAGTCTTCTTTATTACAACAATTGATTACCATCCAAAGGGCACCACAAGAAGTGATGACTGACTTCAATTATAGATTTCAAAAGACTTGGGAAAGAATCCCTGTTATGGCTAGACCATTACCAGGTATGGCTATAGTGTTTTATCTTAAGGCATTAAATTCAAACATATCTATTATGATTCAGTCACTTGGAGGTTAGACTCTACCAAAGGCTTATGACTATGTAGTCAGAGCTGAAAATAATTTGATAGATGCTGGAAAGTTGCCTCCAAGGCCTCCCATGCCCATGTTTCCAGAGATTTCCTTGACATTACCTCAAGAAGCCCCTAAATATATAGCCCCACCTGTGTCTATGTACACATATCCTCAACCACCTGCTAAATAAATTGTCCTTGCTCAGTCATCTGAGCTAGATGATATCAAGAATATCTTAAGGACATTTTCTAATGAGATGATTAATATGAAAAGACAATAGAATACTTATACTAAACCCCAATATCAAGGCTATCAAGGAAATAGATTTCCATCATAGCCAAACCAATATCAGGGTCCTCCAAGGCAAAATAACCCTCAGCCATCAAACCAATTAGTTGTAGTCCCTACACCCTCATAGACTATTCTTCCCAATTAAAATAGAGAGATTGTTCCAGGGAAAAATAATTAAGTAGATGGTACCAATGCCTAGTGTTTCCCTTGAAATAATACTCATATGCATAGAGATTGTCCCATGGGTAATTTACAACAAAAGGTAGTAGAGCAAAGAAGAATGGATGGACAATTTGCAAGTTCTAGTGACAATCAAGTCTACCAATCTTCTAGTATGAAAAAATTAATCTTAATGGCTCAGATGCAAGGGATGTCTTTGCAACAAGAAGAAGAAATAGCCCCAGAACATGCTTTGTTCTCATGGGTTGAAGATGAAGAATCAATTTTCTTGAACGAAGCTTCCACTTCCAAGAAACCAGTGGTGGAATTAGACTATTATACTAGATCAAAGAGAAGAATGCTAGAACAGCCTGAAGTTACAAATAGTCAAGTCATGGAGAATCCTCCATTTCAAGGACAAAGAAACACAGCTGTCAAACAAGAAATGCCTCAACTAGTGCAAAACCAAATGATTCCTGCACAAATTCAAGAAAAAGAAAAATATCCTTATTTTCAAAGAACTCAGACCCTGGGACCAATAAATGTGGTGGATCAATTAAAGAAGACTCCAGCATAAGTATCAATATGGGATATATTGGCTATTCTTGAATAGAAGACACTACTACAAGAAGCTCTACAAGGCCAAGCAGTGCCCAAATGTACTGTTATCAAAGAAGGACCTGCTGAAAAAGAAAAGGTCAAAGACATAGTTCATCTGTAGACAACAGCCCTAGTGAACAATGCACTAGAGGTAAGCAAATCCAAACTGGATTCCTTTTATTTAACTTTGATAATTAGTAAGAAAATAATGCATAATGCAATGATTGATTCAGGGGTTAGTACTACAGTAATGCCTAAGCAGATAGCTGATGCTTTAAAAATAAAGTATGAACCACTCACTAAAGGAGTCATGCAGTTAGATGGAAAAGCAGTAAAAACAATAGGGAGAATTAAACAACTCCCATTATAATTATATACTTGTCCTAGTATAATTGTAAATCAAGATGTACTAGTCATAGATATACCTCCTATATTTGGCCTATGCTTATCCAGAGACTTTACAGCCAAGATAGGAGGATATATGTCCCTTGATTGGTCTCACCTCATCCTAAGAACCAAATATGGTTCAAAGATGAAGATATTATCTGAGCCACTATATAAGGATCACATCACCAATGAACCAACCACAAAGTTAGAGGCAGCTCATGCTATGATGAATAAAGAAGAAAGGGTATTTGTTAAGGAGTTAGGTGAATGGACTGAACATGGTCAAGAAGAGGAAAATGATCATTTATTAGCTATGATGCAAAGTGACCCATATGGAAATTATGACTCCATTGGTCTAGGCACTTATGGCATATTTGAGGAAGATCATAAAATCCCAAATGTTTTAAGGGAAGAAAAGTCAAAAGATAAATTTTCTATCAATCCTCAGGTTCCTCAACATGAATTACATATTCCAAGTGAGAAGTCACAAGCATATGCCTTAATCTCTGATGAAGAAGAGATAATTTTTGACTTTCTTCTTACTTTGCAAGATGATTTGGAGGAGCATGGGCATTTCCTTGATCATGATTTGAATGATTTGTTTGAAATCATTGAGTTAGGTTATACTATTTTTCAAGGAGGTTGTAAGTTGGTTACAGATGAACAAGATAGCATTGAGACTCAATTACATATGCAAAATTACTGTAAACTTTCAAAATTATCATCTCAAGAGGTTGTTAATTTTGAATTCATTAAAGAGGATGATCATGCCATAGAACTTGAGTTTGAGGTAGAAGGAGATAAGCCAATAAATGATATATATCAAATGGCTTTTTTTGATGAGCAAATAGTCATTAATTTCTTGATAAAACATGCCAGTATCAAGAACCAGCATTGGACAAGCTTCCAAGAACAAGAAGAGTTTATATATGTTGGAAGAATGTTTGACTCAGACTCACTCGAATGCAAGACAATCGATGTGGCATACAAAGAAAGCAAGTCACCAGAGCTACATCCAATTCAACCACTTGTTCGGTAAGATAAGTCATCTTGTCATGAAGGAGACTTTAGAAATTCTTCTTTTGATCTAGGATGGAGACAAAGATACTTGGTTAATGTATTATAGTTAGATAGTTTGCCCTTTCCGTGTTGCTTTGTTTTCCCACTTTTCTTTTAAATAAGTGTTCTTTGAACATGTAGCAATAGCTCAGAGTTTTTCAAAATTTCTCAATACATTGAATATCTCCCAAATCTTTATAAATCCCCAAGGTACCTTACGCTACCACTTGCATAACGTGTCTATCTCACTATCCCATAAAGATTGAGTAAGATGTGCTAATGATTATTTAAGTTTAATGACATTTTAAGACTTGATAGGTAAATAAATACCTCTTAGCAAGAGTTAAAGCTTACAGTTTCTCAAACATTCCTGCATTTGTGAGAAAATATCTTGCTACTTGCATTTTTAGTTCCTAGTAAACTTGCTTCAGTGAAAGTGTTTCTATTTTTCAAAAGTTCATACCAGTTATCACAGAATAGATATAGAGATGGAAGGAGCATAGTCTTCACAATAAGGAGCTAGGATGTATGAATCCCTTGATAAGTTTCTTACGAGTAATTCATATGCTTCAGCTCCCATGTAACCATTGAAGACCTATCTATGGACCAGAATCCCTAAATTTGGTCAAGCAAGTGACCCAATAAAGATAAAAGATTATGCAAATGGAGTCATGGACCCAATTCTTCAAAGAGCTAGTAGCAAAACTCTTAGAGAAGGGGCAATTCAAAGGTGTCTTCAGAGGGCCAGAGTGGGGCAATATGAGACATTTTCCATGAGGATATGGACTTCACAACTGGCATAATTCATTGTCCCAGTTGTACATCCATGCCCTGACTTGGTCGAATTATGTGCAGACTTGTTCCATGCACCCTCAAGTACCATTTAATAGGGTCCATTCATAGTGAAAATCACATCACAAGTTATCAGAGACATGTTAGCCCTATATCACGATAAGACAGCTACATTTCCCACTATTGCTAAAATGTAAAGAATGTGAGAAAACATCAATACTTAGTTGAAGTTCTTAAGATCCAAATTGCAAATGGGCAATGATGATACTACTGTGCCTACACTCCCTACAGCAAGATCCCAATTCATACAAGCTAGCTAAGATGCACTATCTATGATGGCTTTCATCTTTAGCATGAAAGATGATATGGCAGTCTATGGAGAACAAATGGCTATCCTCTTCAGACTAAAAACCGTCGACAAGACTTAGGAGTATCGGCTTGGTTTTTCTGAGCAGATTGCATACTCCATGGTGGAACAATTTCCTAGTTCAAATCAAAAGGAATTTTTAGGTACTCTTCTTATTTGTTTCACCTCATGCTATATTAGAACTCTGACATCTTTTCCCAACATATGCATCTTGATATGTATGACCCAAGTTTCAATTTACAAAGGACCATTCCTGTGTCTACATGGACACATATTTTGTCAAAAACTAGCGACCCATATGAATTTTGGGAACTATTTGCTACCCCTAATTTTTGTCACCTCAGCCCCAAACCAATTATGAATAGACTATTTTCAAGTGTTTCAAACCTTTTGGCTAGTTGCCCAATTCCTTTTGATTTCTATTTTGGATCTCACCATACAATTATTAGAGTCCATGGTTTTTGTGGGGAACCAATGTTGCTACCCAAGATTTTGACTCTTAGGTTAGCATTCTTAGAGGTCACCAGGTAGGTATCTATAGTAGATAATGAATATGGCTCTAGGAAGAGGAAGAGAAAAATGTATGACCTCCCATGGATGACAAATAGCATGGTATTAGAAGCCAGAGATGCTGAGATTGTGCTGCGTAGAAATCTATCCTTCTTGGGTTTCCTGCTATTCAAAGACAAATGGGTATATGATCTAAATGGTTTCATAGGTTCTTGGATAAGGATTAATAGGGTTGTAACCAAAATTGCACATGAAGGCCGCCCTTTTTGGGAAAATAGGAAAAATCCTAGAGAAGATACTCCAGGATTTTATGTTGAATTAATAGATTTGCCCCTTCCACAAAATAGACCATGGGAAACTTTCTATGCTAAACAGAGGGATTTTTATCCTAAAGTTAGAATGACTTCTTGCTTAAGAAGGGCATTAAAGAATAAAGATTGGGATGCTAAGAAAATAGAAGCCTACTGGAAATATAGGCAAGAAATTTGTCAGACAACTCATTCTTTTGGGAATGTGGACACAGATGAGAGATGGGAAGAACTATGGGATGAGTGTCATTTGTCCCCTATATCTAGCCCTGACACAAGCAATTTGTTAACACAAGGTGTAGAGACAGAAGCTAGAGTAGGATCAAGCCAAGAGTCATAGGCCTTAGGGCAAACCGTAGCTACAATAATTGTATCAATTTGGCCCCAATATCTCAGCATCATGGAAAAGCAAAAGAGTGTGGTGCCTTCACCACCAAAAGCTTCCCCATCAGCATCAGTTATTTAAATTCTTAGTTCTCCACAAGAATCACTGATGGCAGTAGTTGATGTTGAAGGAAAAGAAACACAGCCAGAAGAAGAGACACCAAAGAAGTGAAAGTGGGTGCAGTTTCAATTTGATTTAGAGGAGGAAGCAAAACCTTCACAACAACAATTACATATTACTACAATTGCTCCTCAGGTAAGTATTATTCCTCCTCCTTCTCAATCTCTTTCTTCTCCTATTGGCATGATGATTCCATCTATCTAGATGACATCCCCTACCACCTCTACCATTCCCATTTCTCACTTCGCCCCATCTATGTCACCTCAAGCTTTAACATTACCTCACTTTTCCCCCTCTATTCCTAAGAAACTTCCCCCTTAGATTTCCCATAGCCAACAATTGGCTATTCAATATGGTTTGCCACAAGGACATCCTTTTGTGGGTGGGCACATTGCCTCACCTTCTACCTTCCAAACCCAAGTAGATGCTACTAGGAAGGCAAGGGAAGCCCAAAGAGAGAAAAATAATATCAAGGAAAATAAATCCTTGGTTACACCACATCTGTAGCCACAATTTGACCTAATTTAGCAGTAATTGATGGTGACTCATTTGTCACCAAATGTAATCAAGCCAAGTGAGCAGATGTAGTCAAAAGACTACACAATGAATGTAGTGGCCATAGACATGTCCTTGTTCAGGCCACAAGACAAAATTGAGTTTCTAATTGAATCCACTTCTATAGTTGTTGAAGACTACTTGAAGACATCAAGGAGGCTACAGAAGATGGAGGCTTATTTAGCCAAGGAAAAGGCAAACTATAACAGTTTGACCTTAGAAATTGATAGAAAAGACAATGAAATAGAGAGTCTAAATAAATATTTGCAAGAGATTGTTTCCCTTTAGACTCACCAGGTGATCCAAGCCTAAAATTATTCCTTAAAAGTAGGGCTAATGTAGGTAAAAGATGCAGTGATGACCCTAAGGCATGAAAAAGTATCATTGCAAGAAAAATGTGAGGAAAACCTACTACAGGTTACCCAATTGTAATAAAAGCTGCTAAGTGAACAGAATAATACCATAGCTATACAAGCCCAATTTCAAGCTAAGCAATAAAAAGCAAAACAATTAACATTGGAGCTGGCCAATAGGCCAAAGAATGTCAGAGTGTTAAATCTAGTGAAGGAGCTATATGAATCAATGTGGAAGAGAATATCTTTAGAGATTATTCAGCTCGGGCATTCTCTCACCTTCCTACTAAATGCACAAAAATTGTGTGAAAAGGTGGAGAATTCAGTTGCAAACAATCTAGCTACAATTTCTAGGAGAGTATTGGACTCTAAAATATTACTGCAAAAGCTTTATGATGTAATAAATGGAACATTATCAGTAGAAGGAATTGAGAACAGAATGGCCACTACTAAGCGAGTGAATGAGGTTCTTAGTTGCAATTCCACATCCATTAATTGTAGAAAGCTTCTTGATGTAATGAAAGAAGGAATCAGTGAAATGAAATAGCACATTAAAGACCTAGTGTAATTAGGTCTTCCTTTTCTATTTCCCAATGACAATACTATGCTCATGGTTGATGAAATTGAACATTTGTTGTTGGCCAAGTAGAATGATCAAATAGTTTTTCAAGATTTAAGGGATGATTCATCAGTCCCTGAAGTAGAAGCTATTTTGATTCTTGTTTCCCAGCTCGAATTCAAATTGAAGGCTATAGTTCAGATTTTGCAGAATTTTTCAGACAAGGATATTATTAACCTTTATTTAGCCTTCAATGAATTATAGAATAAGTAGGGGTTATCTAACGATGAGTGGTCCACCTATCGAACAGCATTGCTAAAGCTGTAATTTTGAAATTTTGATCTAGCGGGAGTTGTGGTTTATTTTTGAGTAGGCTCAAAAGTCTTTGGGGTTGCTAATAATTGGAGAGTTAAAAATACTCTATGTTTCATTCTAATTTTTAGTTGTGCACTACAAAATTTTGTCACCACACGCTTTGGTTCAAGACGGCAAAGTTTTGAAATAGAGCTCAAGCTTTATTTTCTTTTTGCCTCATTTTTCTCAAAGTGTCAAAGTCAAGCAAAAGCTACCAAGTGTCATCGGCTGAGGCACCTTTCATAGTTTCTATAAGTTGGTCAGGATGTGCTGCATATCTCATAGTAACTCAGCGGAATGCGACAAATGTCAGCATCCACATTTCATATCAGCATCTGCATTTTAAAGCTCTTTTAAGCGAAAGGTTTCAACAAGCTAAGTATTAGGATCAGGTGGAGGGTGCCAAGTGGCAATCGTGGAAGGTTTCAATTTGCTTTTATAAAAGCAATAGAATATGCCATGTATCTCAGCTGAAGAGAGCAGAAGCCACCATGTGTCAACCTCTTAATTTTCTTCATTTTGTTTCATTGATATAGTAAAGACTATGGTGGGTCTCAAGTTTTGTTTTTGAAGCAAGCGGAAGCTGCCAAGTGTCATTGTCCATGTAAATATGAAATGAGGCCTGATTTTTTCTATAATATAAATATAACAACATGGATACTATCATATGTCACCTTTCGTAGGTTTCTCAAAAGGTGGCTAAAAGTAGTGGAGATCACCACATATCCCTAGTTAAGTAAAGCAGAGATTGCCACGTGTCCTTTGTTGAGGCAAGCAAAAATCACCACCTATCCCTATGCCCTCTTTAAAGTTGCTCATGTGAGAAATTTTGTGGGTCTTATTTTCTATAAGTTGTTAAAGTTTTGAAGAAGTGGATTGTGACAAGATTCAAAGGCAGAACACTCCTGAGCAAAGACACAAAAAGAATATAAGTTATGCAGAAAGTGTCGTGTGTCTTCGGTAAGTGTTGCGAAACACACCAAGTGTCATTTTATAGTACATCCTAAATAAAGAGAAGGTTTTCAAGAGGAAAAGGGGAATTATCCAAGTGTCCTCTTCGATTTGAAAGTGGGAAGAGTCTTGAGTATTTACTTCGGCCAATGAACTTGCAAAGAAATAGAACGTTTCAGAATCTAAGAAATATCTTCTGTTAGACACTTCTAGTTCGGTTAGGTTTTAGTTGGGCCATTAGATTGAGAACATGTAGATAATTTGGAAGGAATCAAAGGCTATAAATAGGGGTGCATAGATCACCAGAAAGGATTAGGAGATACTTAGAGAGAATTATTATCAAGAGTTTTAGACTTTCTAGAGCTGTGATTAGGAATATCATTTGCCTTTGTTCTATTTTCTTGAGTTGGAAAGTTTATGTAACTGTGCATGTTTCTATGCCTCTTATGTGACTAGAGAATTAATAAGAAGATTGAATCCTATGCCTTTTTTGATATTTTCTGTGTCACTAAAAAAGTAGTCTAAGTTGTGAGCCTTTGTTTCTATTATTTTCATCTTTTACATTGATCATGTCTTGTTTGCTCTTAAATGTAATTAAATCTTACATATAGTTTCATTGTGCTCAGGATTAAGGGTCGAATTACATTCAGGCACATTGCCATAGTTAGTTTTCTTTCTTTACATTTTGTTTTTTTGTTAAAATTTCTATCCCTTTTCCCAGTATACGTTCGATATAAAGAATAGACCAGCTTCTTAAAAATTTGGAGGTTGTTTCAAGTCGTAAGTCCCACATCTTGAAAATTCCCATTGTTAGTGTTAGAAACAAGCACAATTTTAACTATCAACACCTTCCTAAAATCTATATGGTATGGGTGACCCAAATGTGACCCTAAAGTCTGTTCACTTGTCTTTTACTTTCATGCATTTTGGCTTGTGAGCAGGAGTTCATCACCTCCTCACAAATTCTTTAGGGAAACATTGACCTAGGAATTCATCTATTGGTATAATTTCAATCCCACTCCATGATGGGGTATATAAATTGAGGGTGAACCACTGGGATGCTTTTTTTGAGTAGTTAAAACAAGCTACATTAGTGGTACTCCATCTTAGATCATAGGGATAACTCGGATATCACACTACACTAAAAAAGTGAGGAACGTAATGGTTTTGAAAATGATAATACCTTTTCATAATAAGACATTTGACACATATCTAATTGACATGAGCATCTCTTGTGTTATCCATACTTGGGACCATCTAAAAACATATAAAATTTGATAGATTAAAACAACCTCACTTGTTGTGGACATATTTTTGATGCAAGGTGAGTAGCCAAAAGTTTCATGTCATAGTAAAAACTATTAAGAGAAGAGGGGGCCTAAAAACACTACTTTTTATGCACTTTTATTTTTTGGATTAAAAATTTAAATCCTCTCAACAATGACTATATTGATATAATTTAATAGTATTATGCAACCTTGTTAGATTTAAGATTTAGGATGTTACATTTAGATGTTTGTGTCATTTTATCCTTTTCTTACATGGTTTTGAATCTGAACTATCTATTTTGTTTGTCTTTCCATGTCAAAATGAGTCTTGTGTATGCATAAATCCTTTGTTTAAGGAGGCATTATGTTGCCCATTTGACACCATACCTTTACCTTAATCTTTTGTCAAACTTTTTTTCTGTGTATCATTTGATTAAAAAGGGTAGTTTTACACTACCCAATTCATTTAAAACATTTACCTTTAAGTCTTGAAACAAACCATTGATCATATCTTTAGAGTGCAATAATGTCATTACACTACTCAAATAATTTCATAGACTTATTTGCCTTGTGTCCAAATTCTAATTTCAAAACCAAAGGCATGTGTGCCTTTTTTGGATCAATACCTAGTGTCGTTATGCCATTGAATTTTATCTATCTTTTTATTTGTTCAAAGAAGCTCAGTTTTTCAAGTTGAGTTTAATTTGACTTGACAAAGTTCAAATCCAAATGTTGATTGATTTATGCTTATTCCTTGTGTAATTTTGGCCTAGACATCAATATTTCTCTTTTGGGTTGTGCAACTTAGGTTAATTCTTTACCCAATCCAGAAAACTATTGTTTGTGCCTAAATTTATGAGAAATATCTTGTCTTCCATATGCCTTTTGTTTCATGCCTTATACCAATTGACCAAGTTCATATTTAAATCTAAATGCATAATTTATGCCAAAGTGTTTCAAATTTGTTAGATTAAATCTCATACCTTATTTTGTCTAAAGTCTAGCTTTTGTGCCTTTCCCAAAAGACCTATCACATGCTAGTTTTGAGCCTAGTTTTTGTGCCTTATTTTTCCAAAATACCTAATAACTTTTGTTTTCTTAGATTGGACTTGTTTGAATCACTTTAGACCTAGAGTTTGGCATGTTAGTTTTTATTTAGCCACTTGACCTTTTATTTAAAAAAAATTGACATTAGACATATAATGTTAGACTTTTTTTTAGCACAAATTATTTAGGAAATATATCTCCATTCCTTCAACCGAGTTAGACTAAGTTTGAACTTTTATCCTTTGGAAATTATTTTTTAGAGTTTTTAGAACTCTAGGCCTCTTTGTGAAACATTTATCATTGACTTAGATATGTTTCATTACACTTACATTGGAGCCATGTAAAAATATAGTTATGATATAATGGCCAAAAAAATTAACTTTGTTCAAGACCCCTATGGTGAAAAAGTGGTTTATGAGATGGATCCTTATCCTCCTTATAATACTCAATCTAGGGAACAAAGTTGAGATCCTCAAGAGCAGTATGCAATGAGATATTCTTTGGGTTGATTAACCTATGATATTCACCATCTCACCACTCATGGTATTTGAACCCCCACCTTTACTATTAACCCTCCTTCAGATTGTGTGAACCACCAAACTTGACAATGCCCTACCATTACCATTCTAGGACATTATCCTTTATTTATGTGATCAAACAAGCTTCATAATCCCCTACCATTTCTATACTAAGACCTCATCCTCTAGATCATGATAGTAACCAAGATTTTCAACACCGTACCATTACCATTCTAGGCCCTTCCAAGTATGATAGCCCATTATCTCAGTAAAGTTGTGGAAACATAACTAGATGAGTCAAAGCTACCATCATAGACCATAAAATAATCTTTTTTCAACATACCATTCTCCAATTATTGACCATTATTCCTGTTACCAACCATCCCCTAGTTTAGAAAACCCATACCAATTTTTGAGTCACAACCAAGCCAATTAGTACCTCTCTAACTGAGTCAATCATTTAAAGACCAAGATATGTTCAAAACTAGTATTTTATAACTACTTGTAAACCAAGGTCAAGAGAACCAACCAATCTATGATGTTTTTATTGAACCACCCATTTATGACAAGTCAATCTGTGATGAATCAGCTCTTGATACTTTACCTATTGTCAATGAGTCTCACTCTAACAAGACAATATTTTTTGAGTAACTTTTTAATGATTATAACCACCTTTGGGAAAATCATTATCTTGATCATTATTCTATATTTAAAGAGATTAAATTCAACAAGCCAGTCTCTATGGAGTTGTCTCTTGACCTTTTTTTCCTCATGGAAGAGTCTCACTTTTATAAATAAGTATTTATGGAGCCCATTATGCCATCATAGGTCATTACTTATCCCAAAAAAAACATTCAACAAGACATCATTGTAGTAGCATCCACACCATATGAAGAATCAACATTAAAGTTAGGTTCTATTCTTGAATTAACATCAAATTTAGCATAAGAAGTAGAATCAACATTAGTCTCAACAACATATTTAGAGTCTTTTGAGTTAGAATCAATTTTAGAATTAGAATATGTTTGTGTTTATTAAAACAATTATTATGCATGTCTTGTAGATTAATTTGAATACATTTGTGATCTTTCTATAGTTTTTAAAGATGATTACTTCAATTTTGACACAAGTTATCCTAGTGTCTTTTATGAGGATTGTGTTTCCTCTTCCCATTCCATTACTGCTCTACATGCCATTGCCACCAACCAACCTAGCCATTATATTGACCTACCACAAGTGTCGATTGGGACCAAAAAAATCACACCTTATTGAACTACATCCATGGTGACACATCAATACAAGAATATCAATGAGACCAAGACCACATTCATGTAGAATAATAATAATCTCCTAGTGAAACCTTTTCAGATATTTGAGGGGGCAATCAAAGTTCAAAACATAGCATCTTCTAGTGAAACCTTGTTTGGTGTGATAGAAGACAATCAAAGTCAAAATTTAATGTTTCTTATTGAAACCTTCTTGAAGGTGCTATGTCATAATCAATAAAAATTCATTGGTGAAAACCTCTTTGATGTGCCAATAGATAAGCACAATAGTTATTCACTACTTGATGAAAACATTATTAAAGATAACATCAGTACAACTTATAATCTACATAATAATTAGATGGTAGCTACTCTCAATCCCAAATAATAGAAGAATCCAATGGTCCTATCAAGATCATATTCAAAAGTTTTTGGCCCTACCACATCCAAAGTTATGTCAAATCCAAAATCAATAATATTGTGTGTGCCTAAAAATCCTAATATTCATTTATTTTCCAACCATTATAAATTCCATTGTCATCCACCTTTACATTACCAAATCAAACCTATCTAACCTATCAACCATTATTTAATCACATTTACCATCCTTGGTCACACTTTCCCTTATAGAGGCTACAAAGATACCTTGTTTTAGCATTTGGAAGAAACAAAATCAATGACCACCAAAGATCACAAAAATATTCTAGGATTCCAAATCTATAGTATGTTCTTGTTAAAGTGGATATTTAGAAGAGATGTGGGCTAGTAAATTACATGATTGATTTTTCTAGTTGTATCATATGTTTATCAAGATGTGCATCTCCACATTAGTAAGAACAATAGAATCATATACCTTGGCCAAAAAAAATTACCTTGCCATTTATATTTTGTCATTTCCCTTGCCTTTTTCATTTTTCCATTCTTATTTTCATTGTTTCATACCCTATCATCTGCCTTACCTTATCACTTGGGGGTAATCCTATTACAATTATAAGCCAATTACCATCCTATCATCTCCATTATGCCATATCATATGTCATCCCACCATACCCTTTACAATTAACTAAAGCTTTTTTTAACCTACCCTACCTAACCCTTTTGATCTTGGTTCCTTTAGTTCTTCCCACACCTTCTACAAGGGGATTTTGATCCAGCTTTAATAGTTTTCGAATTTTATGTTTAAATGATAGTGTATAAAATTAGTGTGATAGTGCATTTGGCAAGTTATCTTTCATTTACATTTAATTGGCGTCATTTATTATAACCACATATGGGAAAATTAGTGTTCTACCTTATGTTAATAAATATAACCACCTATGGAAAAATTAGTATCATATACCTATGTCATTATTTCTTAATTATAACCATTTATGGGAAAATTAGGAATAATACCTTTACCATGCATTGCACATCACCTTGCCATTACTATTATCATTTGCCTTGTCATTTGCTTCAATTTATGAATTTATTGTTATCTTATTATATCTCACTACCTTTGTTGTTGGTATAACTACTATGACTTAAGGTCTTAATGGGATTATGTAGGTAGCACTTGATTCACACTATGGTCAACTTTAGTCCCCCTTTACCATATACTCTCACCATTTTGTGAGAAATATAAGCTGTGCTCTCACCATTTTATGAGAAACATAAGTCATGAGTTGGACCATTTTGTGTCTCATAAATCTCAATTGAGTTGAGATACTTAGAAAATTCCAAAAACATTCAAAATTTTCAAATTCTAAAAACATTTGTCCTATTTAACCTAGTCAGTCATCCTTGATATTCCTTATTGGTCCAAGTTCATTGTTGGTTCTAAAAAAATCCAATGCAATTGGTGGAATGACCTTCCATTTTCATGTATCCTTTCTTAGGGGCAACACCTATTTATTATGCCATTGATCATTCACATGTAAATATTGACTTGGTTAATGACAAGATGCTTTTTATTGTTTTTACTTTCAAGTTTCTCTATGTATTTATTCGCTTAATTATTTGTTTGCATGTTTATTTTATTTCATTTTTGTGACTTGAATTAGTATATATTCATTCATTGGGTGATTCCTTGTGCATTATTCTTGATTCTATCTATAGTCATATGTCAACATTATCATCATAGTTTTTATAATTAGTGTATTTTTTTAATTATTTAATTGATCAGGAGTCAGTCTTTATGTATATTTTGGCTACATTATCATGGTGCATACCATCACATGCTATAGCAAAAATAAAATTAGAAAATATTACAATCAATGGATCCATAAAAACTTCTCCTTGGTAACCTTGTTAAATCCTCCTACCCTCTATGATAAAATCAATCACTTGACCATTCTAGTTGTATCAATGTTACTAAGGATATGCATCTCTACATTGGTAAGTACAACCAAATAATTAACATTGATCAAATTATTTATTCTTCCAATCATCTCTTTCATCACCTTGTGCATACTCATGTGCCTAGTTATTTGTGGCTTGTTTAGTCATTAGAATATCACATTTACGTTTACACCCACTCATCTTTGATCTATACAATATGGTATATCCTTGAGTTATGATTTCCAATTTTCCCTAATAGGGCATAATTAAACATCTTTATTCAATTTAGGTTATCTTAATGATTATAATGTCTTTGGGAAAATCATTATTTTGACTCATCCTCCTTAACTAGGGTATGCTCATGTGCCATTGATTATAACCACCTTTGGATAAATTAGTGTCTCAAAATTTGTTACTAATTATAACCATCTTTAGGAAAATAAATACTCTTTTTAAATCAATGTATACAAGTATTTTCTTGATTGGATTAATATCACCCATGGGTTAATTTCATTCTTTTTCTTGCTTATTTTTGAGGGACCATCCATCAATCATACATGTCAGTAACTCCCTCAAGGGGGAATTATTATAGGCTTCCCAAACATCATTTGGAGCTTCTTCATCAACCATTATCTTATTTCAATTTGTTCATCATGTTTTATTATTTGAGAATACATTACTATACTTATATATTTTAACATCTTTCCAAATAGGGGCAAACTTTAGACTCCTAAAATTGGCCATAACTGGTTTTCAACTAGACTTTAGACCAATTCCTACCAACCATTGAAAATTAATCCTAGGAATCATTGAACATCCTAAATTTTTTTGTGCATCATTCATCAAAGCTTAAAATCATGTTAATACATTCCTAATTGGGGTATTTTATCATATGTAACAATAAACTCTCATGTATTCATCCCTAATCACCTTGTGGCATAAAAACTATAAATTTGGCTTATGGACCTATTAAGTGGGCACTTTCATACTTGAATAAATATTGAAAGAGCTAAAAAGATAAATAAAATCAATTAAAAATTTAAAAAAGATTAAATGACTATTTGAATTATCCATTTGAAATTAATGAATATTTAAAAAAATTAAAATATCCTAGCCTTTTATCATTGCCTTTAAGAGTTGTCAAGATCTTAAAAAATACCCTAAAATATCTAATTTTGGGAGCCATGCTTAGTAATTACAAATCATAATTAATTGACAACTATTAACTCTATTAAAGTTATGTTTGACTCACCTAGGTTTATTGTGAACCCAATCCAAGCCTTATCTGAACCATAACTCACCTTATGTGAGAATTAATTCCTAAGCTTATAAATATAAGGTGATGCCTATTTATTTTTAATCTCTCATGAGCCAAAGTTATAATGCTAATTTAGAGAGACATAAGCTTTGCAATAGTTTTATAATGCCAAATATTAAGCCAAATCAATTACAATCCTAATAGTGTTAAAGAGAAAAGGAGACAACAAACTTCATTTTCTAAAGATTTCTCAGTGCACAAGCGGAGCAAGCCATTCAACAAAGCTATTTAGATCTCCTAAAGAAAGTAAAAGATTTATTATCTTTTATATTTTTTTATGCTTTTATTTAGTCTTTGTTATTAAGCTCTCCCTAGTATCTAGGCTAAGAGTGTAAGTTTTAGTGTATTTATTTGATTTTTATTGCTTGAAGTAACATTATACTAATCTCCCTTATTAGATTACTATGATCACACTTTCTAGCCTAAATTAACTATTTTATGATCAAATAGCCATTTCATATGCATCTAGAAGTGTAGTGCCACCCATAGACTTAATCATGACACTGATGTATGAATTTAGAGCTCTTAGATAATATAAAAATACATACTCTAGAGATGTATTAATCATAAGAGGTATCCCATTCCATGTTTTTTTTAAACCTGAGGTTAAATTCTATTATGAACTCATGGGGAGCCCTCTTTATAGTTGTGAGTTGTTCAACTAGGAACAAGTGATTAGATTTTTCCTCAAACTACCTACAAAAGGATTTACCTAAGTCATCCTAATAAGCAATAGATTTCATAGGAAGGTTCCTATACCACTACAATTCTTTTCCTTTAAAGAGTACAACAAGCAGTCAGATAGCTACATTCTCTTGAACAACATTATGGATAGAACAAAGGTTGGACACATCTTTTATGTACTCAGTAGGTGTGGTTTGGTATTCCCTTAAGAAAAAAGGAATGCTCTTATGGACTAAAGATAGTATATTATCATACTAATCAAGATTAAATGAGATTCCTCTATTGAATGAAACAAACATGTGGTTCCTAGGAAGATCCATTTGGATAGTGGGAATTAAATTATCTTGTACAATGGGGTGATTAGGAGATTGAAACAATATTATAAGATAGGGGTTTATTCTTATGAATCTTATCCTTTTATATGAATGAGAAGGAAATTTATAAAATTCAAAAGGAATACCTTTGCTTGAATATCTTTTGGTAACCTTTGGCATGAAACTTTTTCTAGCTAGCTACTAAGAATCCTACAACTTTAAAGGATCCTCTGATTCAAAAGGTGATGAGTGTCTTTTGTTGCTACAATGCTTTTCACTAGTTCTAAACTTTAGTTATGCCAAGGATTATGGGTCTTACTATGTATGTTAAAAATGTTGTCAATTGAGAGTGCTACCTTTATGAGAATATGTGCCACTTCCCACTCTTATTGAAACAATAAAATATCTCCTAGGTGTGGGTAACTTTGATATGGAGATAATATTCAGATTGAGGGTTGGTTCCCTCAATACACTCACTAAATTTTTATCTAATCTTATTAACTACTAAGTTTTTGACTAAGGAAAAGGATAAAGTGATAATGTTTGCATTGGAATTGATAGGAAAAACTTGAAATAAAGGTGATGTACCAATGTTTATGACCATTTTTTATTACAACTAACACTCTTATTAAGTAAATGAGTCTTCACACATTCTCTTCACTTCATGTATATGGCTTCTATAATATTTTTTTATATAAAGGACTTGACAAAACTCACTCTTTGCATGGAAGGAATGAAAGATTGTTGAATTCACATCCAAACTTAGACTAAGATTGAACCTAGACACTTAATATGACCTATAGAAACTCAAATATTTTGTAATAATGTATAAAAATTAGACATTAACATAGGAAAACTACTAATTAATAATGTTATATCAATGTAAATCACACATACACTTCACACAATAACCTAAAAATGGAGGAAAATAGTTTATTATTTCTTCAAGAGGTGTAGTACAAAATTTTGACAAAAGTTTAGCATAGCCAAAGCAAAAATTGATATAATAATGTTGTAAAGGAAGATACAAATAGAAAATAGTAGGAGAGGGGAGACAAAGTATCCCCAAAATAGGGATTTATAACTTTGTCTTCAAGCCCTTCAAATCACTATGTAGTGTTTTCTATATTTTCTCTTCCCTTTATTTCACAAAAGTGGCATAAGGATAAAAGTGGAGTTGTCTTGAAAAATTGAATAAGTCTTTAACATTTATTGGTCAAGCTTGACCACTTGAAATGCCTAAATATTTACTTTCATACCCAATATACTAGCTTGCATGTCCTTCTTGAAGAATAAGTCACATCTTTGAAAATAGGTATTCAAGTCTTCATTAATTCCTCCATTGAAACCTTTTCCTAATCCATTTATGAGGTATTCCCACCTTGAAATGGTTTTTATAAGACTCTTCAAGCATCTTTGACATTTTATTCTTGACTTGGTGTAGGAGAGGAAAAGATCTCCTTGAGGATGATATAGACTCTTTCAATCAATTGAATGTTCTTTGCAACTAAATTTTGACCTATTCTTGTCCTCAAAATGGCATGGAAGATGATAAGTAAAATTAAAAGTCTTTTTGAATAGATTCTATGCATTAATTTAGATGGTTGATCATTTGAACTCTTACTCTTGCATCATGGAATACAAAGGAGAAAACTTGGACTTGTCTTCAAAAAACATTTTCCCTCCATGGATGTCTTTTCAACATCATATCAGATCTAAAACAAGACACTTAGAGCCATCAAAACCTCCAAAAAATGTGATTTTGCTCCATTTGTTTGTTTTTCTACATATTCCTTGTAGCCCTCAAAATAGGTAAAACTCCTTGTGAAAAAGAATGTATATATTATACTAGATAAATAAGCACATATTTGAGAACTCAATATCTGCTTACATATCCATGACAATTTTTAAAACCTAACACTAAATGGAAGTGTCCCTTTTTTTCTATTTTTCTCTCTAATTAGGCCTTCTAGGCCTAAAAACAAAGATTTGGCCCAAATGGCTTCCCAAACATGTGAAACCTATCAAAAGTGTTTGATTAAATTTAATTTTAATAATACCATAATCCATGTCAAATTTCAAGTTCTAAGGCCTTGTGTAGGTGGGCAAACTAAGAAAAGGCTATTGGAAAACCTAGGTGTTTGTGTATGATTGAGAGGTAGTTTAAGTGTGTTGTCATGAATATTTCAGGTTTTGAGACTTTTAAATGAATTTTTGAGACATATAACATAATTATACAACTCATTACTTAAGATTTAGGTCTCTTATTTCACTTATAGGCCTTCATCTAGGCTTCTTGACTTGCAAAATTGGGTTTTCTTCACTTTTTGACCAAGAGGCCAACTTTTAGAGATGGTATAAAATTTTGAGAGACATATAAAAATGTTTGGATGATGATATAACATTTTTCAAGTCTCACTTGACCTCTGTACTTGATTTTTTATCCATTTCCTACTTTGCACCTTCAAAAACAAGACTTCAACTATGAATTCCGCCCATTCCATATAATCATATGCAAACCACTACCATGACATGGTTCTAATGAGACCTGTGAAGGTTAATAAAATCATTTGGAGATCAAAACCAATCATTTTAATGCATTTCAAAATATTTCTCATCTATTCAGTTGTTATGAAGGGTTTAGGAAGGGTTTTAGGTATCTCCAACTCTTAAGGATTGTTCATAAAGAACATATCCTATTTAATCTTCTTAATACCACAAGGTGAAAGTGGGGGGACATCTCCACCACCTATAAACACCATCTAGTTTCATGTAATACCTCATTAAAGTTTCAAGTGAAAGTTGGTAGTTTCTCGAGTAGGATAGATTGTGTGAGAAGGCTAAAAAAGGTTCTAGACTTAAGAAACCTTTCCAAACTTTCACCATTAGCTAGAGTGACCTTAAATAGGTATAAAACAACCTATAATATGCTTTTAAAATATATTTAATGAGAATTGGTATTCAAATAAGGCTCTATAACTTAAATTACTTGTCATGAGGGTTTAAGATAAAACTAGGTAAATTGACCATAAAGGCCCTATTCAATCTATTTCCTCCCAATTAATCTAGGTTTGAATTTTTTGGAAGTTTTTTTATATGCTCTATAAACCTCTCTTTTCACTTTATCCTTCAATTCCAAGTCCCATTTGTATAAAATGTCAAACTTCCATAAACATGTCTGAACATTCATATTAGCCTTAAAGATATAATTGGGGGATTTTGGTTGAGTTTTAAGTTCCTCTAAGGATAGGAACCATAAATTATCTTTGAAATGACTCCTAAAATTCCTCAATACTTCACTCTATACTTTAGTTCATCTCAAACCTACCTAGGACACACAACCTTCATGTCTTCCCTACATAAGCTTGTATATGTCTTGTTGATTGTTAAGGCCTAGAAAGAGTATTCAATGACTTATTAGCCTTCAAAACAAGTACATACTACCAAAATAACCACATTATACATCCCTCACACATCTCAAATATTATGAGCATCAACTTATTCCTCTATTCATATTGAAGGCTTCTTGACTACAAGTGTATGTTAGGTACTTTGACTATAATTATTACTAAATCCCTTTATTGGGGTCAAATAGGTATCCATTTAGGTTGGTTATTTTCTTATCTTCTAAACCTTTATGTTTATATTTAAACACTTAATTAACTTTATTTAGAATTTTTGGACCTCAATATGTACCCAGAAGTGAATACTCTTGTAATGTTTACACACAATCTTGTATAAGGTTCACTAAATATCCTAACTAAATTGTATGTGATTACAGGGTTTAGAAAGTATTTTTGTCATCTTCCTTTGAACTATTTTAGGTTTATTTAACCTTCCAATGACCTCTTACACTACCCACTTACCTGAGATAAAGTCCAATGCTCTTCAAGTGCACTCTATCTTCTCTCCAAACTTGGAACTAGATTGAGTTATATGGACCAACCTAAAGGTGACTAATAATCATTAGAGGTTATTATTATTAACTTCAAATTTTTTCATTACCCTTTTATATAATTTCAAACTCTGCCTTCTTGTCTTAAAAATCATACTTTGCCTTCTTGTCTTAAAACTTAGACTATGTCTTCTTATCATTAGGATTGTAGACTCTACCTTCTTGTCTCTCCTATTGGCTCCTAAATGGCTCAAGTATCTACATGAGTCTATCCCATCTCTTATTATGTATTAAATTATGTTTCTAACTAAATCTTCTTGACAAAACAATTTATTTTAGTCTAAAATGAAGACCTATGGGTCTTCCACTTCCAAGTCTTCATTTTTCTTGCCTAGGCTTGTTAAGATAGTCAATGCCCTTAGTTTTCAATATTGAAGGTGTATAAACTCTTATCTAATTGCCATGTGATATGTTTCAATGGTATGTAAACATAAACTAAACATCATGACATTCCAAACCTTCTTATTCACATGCACAAGCCCGTAGGTTTGTTGATCTTGGTTGTAGGTAGTGGTTTGATAAGAATATTGAAATTTGACTTAGAAACATGACCTTATTATTTAGCTATTAGAATTTGATACACATTAAAACTCTTGATAATTTTCACACATGATTTTTAATCATATCAGCCCAAACCTAATGTAACTCATTCAATCCTCATACTCTAAATAGGTCAAATTGTATCATCATGATTCACAGTATTGCCATAGGTAGTTATTTGGCCTCTTTAGCCTCTATAAAAATAGAGGGAGGAATAATAAAGTTGAATCACATTAAAAAATTATATCAAGACTCTCATTGACTAAAATTCACCTTGTATGCTTGGATAAGCATCAACTTGATACTAAAAGGTATTGATTAGTATGGAAACAATAAATTCTCTTTACTTTAAAATATGTTAACCAACCTTAAACAATCTAGAAATATGAATGTGTTGATGCTTAATTACCCCCTATTCCCAGAATGGGGACCCTCCTATCTTAATCTTAAAAAATTTCCTAGGACACCAAGTTTACTAAATCATTTGACTGCATAGTAATGGATTTAATACTTCTTAGCAATTCTTGGTTATATATTCATCTTAAAATATAGATTAGCATTTGAAAATATTTAGATTAAGGAAGATTTATTTGAGTTTTCTCTAGGTTATAATAAATATTTAACCATGAATGGATTCAAAATGTATAGATAGGATTTGCTAGGAATGTTCCATCAGGTCCTTAAGTTGGCATGAATTTAAAAAGCATCATATGATCTTACTAGACTAAAATTTGGCCTTGTTTAAATAATTTACTTGCAAGTTTTTCTTTAAACGTATTATAATTTGCTTATAATGGGAATTCGATGTTTCCTAAAGTCTAATTTTATCTTCTCACATGACTTTGTAGGATGTCAACTTAAATGTACTAGTTTATGATGCCTTATGGGACATCAAATTATAGATTATCTTATAAAGGAAATTTGATTTACATATGATACTTAGAATTAATATACTAGACCCAAAATATACCATGTGGTGTTATCCTTAAATCTCATGAAAGAACTAGCCATTAGAATTCAAATCCATGGGCTACATGTCAAGATCATGTATCCCACAAGTAGTCCCATTTAAATCTAAGCTAAAATGCATCCCATTATGATCCAGTAGTCTATGAGATGATGTCACATGTTCTAAGCACAACTCAAACAATCTTATAAAATTCCACATGATTCCTTTAGATTCATCCAAGTGAACACATGGATACACCTGAGTCATATGATTTAAGGCTCACAAGAGCTCACCAAGCAAATGCATGGAAGCCCCTGAGTTATTCGATCAAATCTCAATGATATATAATTGTCCAAGGCTTCTTCCTATAATAATGCATGTCCCTTTAAATATATTTGTCATACTCAAGATAATCCTATCTAACAATCCATAGACCTCCTCCAAAGGCCCATCGAGATGATGTATGTCCCCACTAGACCTGCAAGATGATGCCAAGTGTTAACCCCATAAGCCTACATCTAAGATTAATAGATTTCCTATAAGAGTGATGCATGGCTCCCCTTGATCCAAATGTTTAACATAAAATTAAAAATAGTTGCTAAGACCAATCAAGAGGTCACACCTATCCAAGCAAGATTGTGATTTCTCATGAGAGAGCCACCTATCCAAGAAAGGTCCTAATTGCTTAAAAAAATGATAAGGGGCACTCTCATAGTTGATCAAATTAGAGGGTACCACCCAAGAAATTTTTACAAATCAAAGGATTCCATGTGTCACTAAACAAATGATTCATCACATAGAGCCATATCTAAAGTGCCCAAGACCAATCAAAAAACACCACATGTCCTAGTTTGAGCTGACTAAGCAACTCAATCATCTTTAAGCTCCAATAATGCTTAGTTGGATCTAATGTGGCATGATACATGTTAAAATATGGAAATATCTAGCCTTAAAGCTAAAATTTATGGTAAATCAAAGGCAAATCAGTGTTAAATTTTGAATACAAAGGTGACAAGCTCACCATTAATGTGACACAAACCAAAATTGCCATTCAAACTTGCATTAATCAAGGTAATCTTCAAAAGGCTACTCAACTCGATCATTATTACCTAGATTTGAATTTGAAGCCCTAAGCATTTTCTCTCTCTATTATCTATGTTCTCAAATTTTGACCAGGCTCGAGCTCCTCCTAGATTGCACCTAAACCACCATTGTTGGAGCTCTAGAGTTGAAAATAAGTACAAGAAGATGCCAATTATTACCTACAAACACTAGAAAAATGGAATAGGTAGGACCTTCCACTTTTGGTAAGGGAATTTGATTTAGTAATGATAGTTTCTTATTTCAATTTGGCAATTCAATCATCTTTAAGGACACAGAGTTCATCCCCGATGTCATAGACATAAGGGACAATAATTATAGTAGTGTGTATTAAAATTTTGAATAACTCAAGGACCTTGATGATTATGAGACCATGCCCCATTTTATTCATCTTATTTCTAATATCTATGTGATCTAAGCTACCAAAAATTCACAAAGCCACAACAAAACTAGAGGTCATGTTGTGCATAGACTGAGTAAATGGCATCATCAAGATGTTGAAGTATGAGGATGGATTACTCAAATATATACACCAAATACTCCCCATTACCATCATTGTAGGGATAATTTTTGAAAATTATTATGGACTACCTCTACCATAGGTGAATTATAACTAGAGCATCATTAAAAAAGTGTAGTACACACTCTAGATAAAGTCCTAGCCTCATGGGTAACTACCCCAAAGGGGATTGTATACATGAATAACTAGGGAGACCTACCCATCCAATAATTCAAAAAAGGGGTAAGTATTGGCATGGCCTTACTAAATAGGATATTTGGAAATGCACATATAAGATATCCATATATAAGGATAATCTCACTATTACAACTAATCTTAGAGGATCAGTAGATTCCCCTACTTGGGGACATTATTAGTGAGAATTTAACCATTATTATGAATAACACATGTAGAAATAGATATCCATTTTTTAAGACGAGATATCTATTGGACTCTATTTGTGTAGTTACACAATAAGGGCCAAATACATAGTCCCATGAGAGGCAAGAAGTTATGCCCCAATCATTATCTGCATTATATATCCACCACTTTGGTTTGAATATCAATATAATAGTAGAGGATTTCTACCCCTATCTACAAGTCAATAACAAAGTGTGAAATTCAAAGGGTTCCATTAGATGTTAGATAGGCACTACAAGACATTGGTATCTTCTATCTCTACCCTAATTATAAAATCATTCAAGTAGAAGGGGTGATGGTAGCTCCCTTTAGGCTACCAAGGTATGTGCTAATTAATTTGGTAGAGGAAGAGATAGATTACCAAATGATCCATGAAATTGATGTTCTCTTCAAGATAAAAAGGAAGACCCCACACACACAAGGCTCTTTACCAGTTGGGAAGAGCCAAGATAAAATAATGGCAAGATGTGATAGTGGCAACAAGGCATAAGTATTCATACCTATTGCCCAAGGATGACCTTAGAATGTGGGATCTAGACCAAGTTATTTCCAAGCACCTCACCAAATTCAAAATAGATGTGGTTGTAGAGTATAAGCATTAAGATAAGGTACATGATTGGATATACCTTGATGTAATGAATGAAGAGATAGTCCTAAAAAATACTTCATGGAATAATATACCACTCAAAATGAGGCTCGATCAATAAATGATGAAATAATATATAGCAAGGCCTCAACTCCCACCAATTCATGAGAGCATGTTCAATGTGGATTATGAATATAAGGAAGAAGAAGAGGATAATGTTCCTCTTATCATAAATAGGCCCTATAGAACCCAATTTAGGCCACTCCAAGTGGGCAAGACATACCTCCAAGCTCCAAACAAGGACAAGACAATATCCAATTTGGTCCTTCTAAAAGCCCCATAATTGTACCTACACCAATTAAGGAAGCTATCACATAGAGCTTTGACCAACCAGGTCCCAATATAATTGATCATAAGGAAAGGTCCTTTTAAATAATTGAAATTTCAATGGAAGGACTATAGGTGTTGGTTATGAGGACTGTTGAACAATTTTACACAAGGAAGAAGTCTCTTAGAACCACAATAAGAGTAGTGTCTTTATCATCAAATTCCCAACCCCCTAATGTAAGTGTTACAAATTTGCCTTCCTTACCTATTATTAGAACTTTCATAACTACCCCTACTTCAATTTTAACCCATACTCCCATGTTCACATTCCACACCATTGCTTATTTTGGAAGCACCATTCCCCAATTCATCTCCCATGCCACAACCAAAATTCCACCTCCACTTGGCTCCTAAAGCACTAGTGTTAGCCAAGATGTGGGTTTTACCCCTTTCCAAGCTACCACAATAAGTTCATCACTCACCCTCAATCCCCTTGCATCTACCAAGCCACTTAAACCCATTCCTAAATCATTCACCTAGTAATAGCCACTTCTCCCCACCACATTAGCCAAAATGATTGGGCCTTCAACATTGTCCTCATTTATTCTTGACATGGGCCCAACTAAGTCTTTGTTTGATCCATTAAGGAAATTAAAACCAACTAACTTGTATATCCCTACCACTACCTTAGCATCTTCCTCTTCCCAAACACTCCCACTACAACCACCTCCCATTTAGCTAGTAGTTACAGCCACCCCAAATTGGATAAAGGACATGATGTATATGATAAGGTAAGGGATGCCTTAGGAAAGCCAAGATACAACCCAAATTATCATGAGATTTGGCATTGACACTGACACCATGAAGAGGGTGGTTAGAAGACAAGTAGAGTAATCATAGTCAAGCTAGACTATGATAGATGAGAGTGAAGAACCACTCTTCACTTTGACCAAGAAGAGAAAGGTTGACCCTAGATAAGTACAAGAGTATGAAGAGGATCCTATATTCTTGATGCAAGCATAGGCAGAATCAACTATTTATTTAATAAAGGGGATGTAGTAGGAACTAAAGAGGCTAAAAGAACAAATACTACCCATTGTGCCAGAGGGCAGATTGATTTTAATAATTAATTTTTCAACCTCTACAAGGTTATGAATAAGAGAGGGAGATGGGATCCAGCAAGCCAAGGCAATCATGATGCTTGACCAAAGTCTTATCCACTATGACATCAAGTTAACAAACTTAGCAAGAGTGGTAAGAAGAAATAAATTTATTGATCTTAAATTTTTTCCTCTAGAATACATTATGCCTACAAAAACCATCCTCATGAATAGGAGGATAATTTTGAAGACAAGGTTTGAAAAAATCAAGGATGCAAACAAATCCTTTGAGATAATTGAATTAAAGATAGCCCACTTACTAAAAGATACCATGATCACTAGAGTGACTAAGCCTGATGGCTCTTTCATGGACAACCAAGATTTTAGGGCACAAATGAAGGTCTTCATTACATGGTTCTAAAAAGATGTGGTTAATGCCAAGATAGTTGCATATGTGATAGAAATTATAGCATTTTTCAATTAGAGGCTACAAAAGGAAGAGGCAATTGAAAAGGCACTTAGGCCAATACTCATAGAGCACAATAGGTTGATATAGGATGTACTTGATTTATTCAAGCCCATGATCTTAGACTTTGTTCAAATAGATAAAGACTACCAGGCATGTGTTGAAGTATGGACCCAAGAAGAAAATGAAAAGAAGTAAAAACAACAACAATAACAAATAGGTAAACTACCTCCAGGCCCTTAGGGATATTTAGTTATGTTTTATAATTTGAATGTAGGATATTCCATTATTTTATGGAAATTTAAGCCACTTGGTTGTATTTGGGTTCCTCTTATGGACCCACCTAAAAATGTCTTAGGCATTTTTTGAATCCTATAAGTAAGGGTCCTCCCCTCATTTTGTAATAAAAAAACACTTATTGAAAAAATTAATATGAACCAAAGAATTTGAGAGTCTATTTATAGTGTTCTTTTGTGTGGTTCTGTGACTTCTAAATTCCCATGTTTTAGATGGCTGATAGTCTCATTTTTGTAAGTTGATTTGGCAAATTAATTTCATTTATACATCTATTATTTTTAGATTAACACTAGGCTAACAAATTTGATAGTATAAATTCTCTATTTTCCTCTCATTTGCTACTAGATGTGCTTATGCAATTTACTGTGAGTGAGTTATATTTATGCATTATATATTTTTAGACATATGCATTTTCTTTCCTGAAAAGCTTTGTGTTCATTTATCTAGCTTTGATAAATTATGCTAGGGTTAGTAGATGTTAGTTTCATATGTTTTACCTTAAAAGTTAGTAAAATTGGTAGTTTTATGCATCTTAAGCACAATCTCTTTTTTTCCCTACCATACTCTCTCTTAGATCCACCCATGAATCACCTTAGCTTAGATCATGTTGTATATATCCATTGTTCATTTACCTTTTAGGTAATAACTGGCAAATATTAAGATAATTCACAAAGATTAGATAGAAAAAATGTCACTACATAAGATCTATTATCCCTATAATAAGGTCTACTTACAGACATTGAAGTGGTGATCACATCTCTACCATTTGTGTTATTCCAAGCAATAGTTGTAAAAATGAATCAATCCCCAAGTCATTCGAGGACTTAAAATTGAGTTTTTCACTTTCCCCTTGTTCCCTAGTGACACAGGGAGCACTAAAAGTGCATCAATAGGAAGGGAATTTTTTTGGCATTAGAAGGAGGGCCTTAGGTAACTATTTTTGCACATCCTTATATAATTCTAGTGTACTTCATTATATACATACTTAATTGTTTCTAAGTATAAGAATATTGTTAAAGAACACTAAGGATCTACATTATTTACATGAGTTTTTGCATTTTTTGCATGGATCTTTGCACCCTTTGAAATATTTCATCAAGTTAGTGTTCATTCATACAAATTTGGTGAAATAATCTAGATATTTACTTCAATTCATGCAAATAAAGGTAAAATACCCCATTCGTTGCACATATTAAGGGTTATTTTGGTCATATTTGCAAAGTTTGGTATAAATCTAGTATAGCATTTAGAATATTTGTAAAAATATCAATCTCTAACATGTTTTTGGTACTATATCTAGACATTTAAGAACATAATTACTATATTTCATTTGGATTAAAGTAGATATTTGCATAACTTTATACTGAAATAGTTTGACACTCCTAGATTGTTAAATAATTCATAAATACACTTTGATTCATTGGTTTAACATTGATCTCTATGTGTTGGTATATAGGACTGATAATATTTGTGCTTGTTTTAATAAATTTGAGGTTTCATAGCTTAGATCCTCAAAATTAAGGTGTATTTTCTTGATCTAAGCTTTTTTGTCAAAGATGCACTAGTCTTTGAAATATTTGGCATCTATGGAGGTCATCCTTACTTATATTTGTGCTTTAGTACCCATCTTACATCCTATAATTTCCTAGGATTAGATCCAAGTCTTGATCTGAACCCAAGACTCATTTAGCATCCTTAAAAGCCCATAGGAAAGTGAGACAAGATAGAGGTAGACCTAGAAAGTCTAGGTCCCAACCAAATTCCTTGTCTAACTAAAATTTATAACCCCTCATAACAAATCCAATCATGGAATGGTTAGCTAGTTCATCCATTAATGTCCCTTGGTCTATGCATGATCTACTAAGGAATCCAAAAAGGTACCTGCCTCTCTTTGCCCCCACTGGGAGAGTGACAACTGAAGAGCACATGAATTCATTTAAGGCATATTTAAGGTTTCTCAACATGATTCATGATGATGTGGCATCTAAACTTTTTTCCTTCACCTTTAGGGATGCAACTTATGATTGGATCCTTAAATCTCTTAAATATTCCATCATGGGGTGGGATCAATTTAATGATACCTTTTTTGCCCAATTTGGAAGGGTAGTTAGTTTAAGAGTAGTATACTAATAGTTTACCACCCTAAAAAGGGAACCAAAAGATCCAATCAAGACATTCAATACTAGGTTCCATTAGATTTGTAATCTAATTGATCCAGGCATCAATTTAGGCGACAATTCGGGTGACAGTTCCACCCCAATTGATGACGGAACTTCCGGGAGCCATAACTTTTGCACCGTAGCTCCAATTGACTCGCCGTTTGAACCGTTGGAAAGCTAAGAACGAGGGGAACGTCATGAAATGGCATTGAGCTCTGATTGATGAATTTTGACCCCAGAAAACCCAACGGAAGTGCCTCAAATTTCAATTTTAATAGTGCTATCTAAAAATAGTAAGTTTCTAGAAATAGTATTTCCTTGAATTATGTATTGTTTTAAATATTGGAAGTTATACCACTTCATCTCCCTCGAGATTGGTGACCTTCCACATCCTTCCCATGCTTTCAAATTTTGTATAAAAGAAGAGGTAACCCGAAATGTGAAGACAGACATCTCTTCCCAGAGATAAGCATATATTTGTATTGCGATTTTGAGTAATACTACATCTCTTCTCAGAGAATTCATTGTTACTGTGTTATTTATATGTTATTGTGATATTTATCAACCAAAACTTCTAAGTTTTGGATCACTAATATCCCCACCATATAACCTTTTCGATAATTTAAACTTATAAATATACAAGAATGCTTTGGACCCATTGGTAGTCATATTCTTGAGGAGAGTCATAGGTATTGACACATTGCCTTTAGCTTATGATGAGGCCATTCATATTGATAAACAAATGCACCTAAAAGGGAACCCTACCTTTTCCATACCAAAATTTGATCTAAACCTTTTTGTTGTAAATTCCATCCCTAACATGATTCAAAATCACCCTACATTGAACCAACTACCAGTGATCAACCAATTTCCTTTGAGTCATGCCACACCCAACCAGTAGGTTGAATTCTTCAACCAATCAAATGTTAGATCACACCCCTAGAATAATCAAGTAATGATTCCTATAAACAACACCAATGTCTAATCTACCACCTAAAACAAGAACCCAAAACCCCCAAAGGAAGAACTAGACTCAATCCAAATGACTATCTAAAAGCTCACTAACGATTTCTTGGATCTCAAAAAGCAAATGGGTATTATTGTTGAGATATCCAACAAAAATTATAATTTTCAAAGATATAATATACCTTTTAATAGGCCTAACAACAATATAGAACCCCCTTTGAGCAAACTTCCCAAGATTAATATCTATGAGATGGCCTTACCTAACTGGTGATAAGTGCACAATATAACTAGACATGGAGAACTTGACTATGTTAAGTTTTTCCATCCATTTGAAGCCATTCAAAACCAAATGGAGGTATTTGACATGAATCCCACTAATTAAAACAATGATAAAAGCTATGATAACTCTAATAATGCCTCTAGAGCACCTAAATCAATCCTTATGGTTGAGATTATGACTTTCCCATCCAAGATGAGAATGAACCTAAAGATAATGTTGAAGAGGTGCATGCTTTCCATCAGTACCAAAGGATAAATTACACCTTAATAATCAAAGGTCAGAACCCACCTCTGACAACTTCCACCCCACCTAACAAACCAAATACTCCTCTTGATGGTAGGATAAACAATAACACTCCACAACCCAAAGGTAAGGAGAGTCAATAAGCAATAGAATATCCCTACACCACACCAACAAAATGTGGATACAACATAGTGTAAGACATGAAGAAGATCAAGGCAAACATAACATTGCATAAGCTCACATAGATTACTGAACAAAATGATTTGTTGTTAAAATCACTGAATGAGAAACCTGGCTCCAAGAAGGCTAAGCGAGCTCATGAAAATGTAGTGATGTATAGGACTAAGGATGAGGTTCCACAATTTATATTAACTATTAGAATTTTTAGTAAGAATATCCATAATTTCTTGCTTGATTCCAGTGATTCAACTAATATTATGCCTCTAAGAATTTATGAAAAATTGGTATTACACCCAATCAAATCTAAAAAGGTAGTGGTGCAATTAGATAAGTTAAGGTGAAGGTAATTGATAAATTATTGAATATCCATATGCAGCTAGCTCATGAGCCTTGATTCGAGTGGTTCAACGACATCCAAGTTTTTGACATACCTAAAGCTTATAGATTGTTACTAAGTCATGACAAGACTAAATCCTTAAATGAATACGTGTCCATGAATTACTCTCAGATGTGGATGCCTTAGTGAGGGATCCCAAATCATATCAAGATCAATAAGGAATCCAAAATGAAATACATGATTACTGAATATAATGAAAATAATGAGAAGGTAAACTACCAATCCTTTGACTTGGGTGTTTATACTATAGAAACCACTAACATTATTTTAGGTGATAGGTAAATGGAGGAAGAAGAAAATAAAGTTTTTAAGACATTGCACTTTGATAGTGCACGAGCAAAATAGGGTTCAAGTGTTGGGATTATCCTAACAAATCCCAAATGCAAAGAGTATCTAAGATTCTTATAGATTATAATTCTCTTACACTAATAATTTAGGAGAATATGAAGTTTGTATCTTAGGAATTTAATTTACAATTAAACATAAAGTTAAATAACTATTATTTTTTGGTGATTCTAAACTAGTTGTGAATTAAGTTAGAAGAAGATATCAATGTAAGATTTCTTGTTTAAAAAAGTATAAATTTATATCTTGGGATTTAATCAATTATTTTGACTCATTCAATATTGTTTCCTTGCCTAGGGAACAAAATCAATTAGCAGATGATTTAGCCTTAGTAGTGGCAAACTTGGTTCCTCTTAAGGCTTTGAAGTTACAAGATTTTACTATGGAGATAATTTCATTTTCCTCCATGCCCAATAATGTCAATCATTTCCAAGTCTTTGATGATGATATTTGATTTCTTGTGAAATACTAGAGTGTTTAAGTCTCATATCATTGATTAATAGGATGAAAGTCCTATATAATATTTAAAGGATAATGAGGAAGGAGTAATCTAGCTTAAAGAGAATTGAATCCCTAAATGTAATTTTTCCTTAGAAAGGGTGTTCAATCTAGATAAGCAAGAGACCTAATCCAATAAGACCAAAGTAAGTGTGAAATACTTCAAGAAAATCAACTTGGGAGGTCCTAGGGAAGAACAAAATATCAACATTGGTCTAGTTTTCACTGATGAGAAAGTGAAGAAGGTTGATGTTCTCTTAACCAAGTTTAAGAATGTTATCTCATGGTCATATGATGACCTAAGAATATTTGAAACTAGTGTTATTACTCACACTATCCCCTTAAAGGAAGCCTAAAAATCTTTTAGGAAAAGACAAAAGACCAGTAAATCTAGTGTTAGAACCATTGATTTATAAATAAGTAAATAAATTGATTGATGAAAGGATAATTTTTTCTATACATCACTTGGCATGGGTTTATAATCTAGAGCCAGTTCAAAAGAATAATGGATAAATCTGACTTTGTGTTGATTATCAAAACTTAAATATATCTTTTGAGAAGGATAATTACCCTTTGCCATCTTTGGATAAAGTCATATAGTTGGTAGGTGGCTTTGGAATGATGTCATTCCTAGATGGATTTTTAGGCTATAACCAAGTCCTGATAAACAAGAGTGATAGGATGAAGACTAACTTCATGCCTAAATGGGGAATGTTTGCCTACAAAAGAATTCCATTCAGGATTATCAATGTAGGAGCAAATTTCCAATGAGTAATAAACCATGCATTTCATGAACTGATCAGTAAATGCATTATTATTTATATGGATGATCTGATAGTTTTTATAAAAACAAGAAAGATCACATGATGGATTTAGAACAAGTGCTAGATAAGTGCAGAAGGTATGGCATTTCCTTCAACTCAAATAAAATCATTTTTTATGTGGTTGAAGGTAAACTCTTAAGACATGTGATCACTCAAGAAGGCATGACCATCGATGCTAATAGGATCAATTCAATTTCAAAGATATAAGTTTTAAATATAAAAAAAGAGTTAGAATATTTATTTCATAAAATCAACTTTATGAGAAAGTTTATTTCTAGTTTCATAGAGATTGTAAGACTGCTCAATGCAATACTAAAGAAATATGCTAAGATAAAATAGATAGTTAAGGTGAAGAAGGCTTTATAGACATCAAGGATGTTATTATTCAAGCCCATATCCTAATAAGTCTTGATTTTAATAAATCTTTCTATCTATACTCTTTTACTTATGAACATACTATTTTTTTTGTCTTAGCATATAAAGAAGATGACAAAAAAACACCCCATAGCCTTCATGAACACTAATTTGAAGAATGCAGAGCTGAACTATCCTATTCTGGACAAGAAATCTTATGCACTAGTAAAGGTTGTAAATAAATTTAGACACTACATTCTAAGAAACAAGACATATGCTATAGTGTCTGATCCAGTTGTTAAGTTAATGCTAGGATAGAATAAACTTGGAGAAAGAAGAGGGAAGTCAATGAATAAACTTTAAGAATATGATTTGGAGATAAAATATATTAAATTAGTTAGAGGTCAAGATCTTATCCAACTCATTGTAAACACTAATCCTCAAATTAATATTCTATAGGTTGAAGTAAATCAAGTACCTAGATAAAATTGGTACAAAGACATCATTCATTACTTACTACATGAAGTATGTCCCTCGCACCTCAAAAGAGAATAGAAAAGAGCTCTCAAGCTGAGATCATCCCACTTTAAGATCAAGAGAGGGATCCTCTATAGAAATAACTATGAGTGAATTTATTGGAGATGTGTTTCAAAATATAAAGCCACTAAGATCATGGATATTTTCCATGATAAGCTATGAAGTGGCCATTCTTCAGGACTTACTATTGCACACAATATATTAACGACTGACTATTATTGGACAACTATTTTCAAAAATGGACATTCTCATGTGTGAATATGTCACCAATGTTAGATATTTGATCAAAGAGAAGTAAATATACACTAGTAAAAATTTCAATATATGATTAAAAAACTACTAAAAACTAAATATAAATGACCAAACATGATCACGTGACCATTAGTAGTTTATTCTTAGTCATTTATAATGTGACCAAATTGATGACAACCATTTTTAGTCATTTACTGGTTGTTTTGATTGAGTGATTTGGTAGTATATTTAGTCATTTATTTTTGTAATCTGGTCACTTAGTCATTTTTATTCACTGATATTTTTAGTCATTGATTGTTGTTAACTAGTCATTTATTTAGTCATTTTTATTCACTTATTTTTATCCATTAGTAGTTTATTTAATCATTAATTTTAATCATCATTTTGATCAATTTGGTAGTATATTTAGTCATTTTTATTCATGTTTATTTCATTCATCATCATTATGTACTCTTCATCACATTTATTCTGAGTATTTTGACTTGAAGAAAATCAATATCACACAAGGTAGCCTCAATCCTTTAAGGCACGTTCTTGCATAGCAAATCCTAGAAATCTCTTTCACATGTGCAATCATTAATCATCCTAAATTTTATTAAAAATTGGGTGTGGGATTTTAAAGCTTCTAGATTTTTTGATTCAATTTTTAATGTTAATCTTTGGTGGTGGAAATTCACTTTGGTTTGGGTCCCTTTATAGTCATGTAATAATTCGATGAAGCTTAATAGTCATGGGAGGAGAAAGAGTTAGAACTGAGTTCTTATAATGTGACAAAACCAAAGTAGATGCTATGCTCTAGAGTATATGTTATGAAGGTGTAATTTCTCATTTTCTTGAATGTTTGAATGGATATGATGAGAACATCTCCATTCATTTTGCTTTGAGATGGAATGGTGACCATAAAGTTCAAGTTGGAGGTATAGATTTTGTTGTTAGTGAGGAGTCAATTGTTAAGGCCATGAGTTTACGTTAAGAGGGTATAATATTAAAAATACTCACCAAATTTCAAGACCTATAAGGGTTGAAAAAATTCTTCATTGAAGGAGAAGCATCAGTGAAGTTGTAGGTAGGCTTTGATAGAGAGAGCTTCTTTAACCCTTGGGATAAGGTATGCTTCACCATTATGAATTATTTTACCCTTAAAGGTTGTTTTAAGTTCTTTTATCATTACCATTTTTCTTTTTTTAATAACTTTTGTCAAAATATATTGGTTAACTTCCCCTTCTTCTTCTTCTCATCCTTAGAGATGTCTATTAAGTCTATCAAATATTCCTAGGAAAAAACCTAGCTACCTCCACTATTCCACTCCAACCAAGGTCTTATCTTCAAGCTTTATAAATTTCACCTTACATTGTGTCCCTCTAAGCCTTTAAAATCATAGGTGTTAGATAGTTCCCATGACAATGACCCTGATGATCACATTCCCCTGAGTGTCAGATTTAGTTTCGTGGGTCCCTGTGGTTCCCTACCCTTTTCCAAGAACCTTGTTCCCCCCTCTTCAAACCTATCCCCTAAGTTTGAAAGCTTTTCCCCTCTCAAGCTAGGCTCTAGTTGTCCCTCCTTAATAGTTATGACTTCTAGATCCATTGAAACATATAACTCTCTGGTTGTCAAAGGGTTGTAAGAGCTGAAAAATAACCCTTCCTTTTTTGGCAATAAAAAGAGGAAATCAATTATTTGGATCAATTTTGATAAGATCAATCAGGGAAAGAGTAAGAACAAGAAAGTGGTGGGGGTGGACCCTTAGAATTTGGCCAATGATAAAGAGTACCTAGAGGCCCAGGTGTAAGGTGAGGAGGCTATGTAGGAAGGGTCTAGTTTTAAATTTTAGAGCTTTACAGAAAGAAAGCTGATGAATATCAAGAGATCTAATAGACTGGTAGGGGAAAAAATTTCATTGGTAATGACTAAAGATGATCCCTCTACCTTAGATCAGGGGGAGGAAGCAAGTAAATTAAAATATAAACCCAATCTTGATCATCAATTGAAGGAGGGAACTAGCTATTTTAAGGAGATAAATGAGTACTCCACTTGTGATTCTAACAATGTGGATTTCATGGATACCATTGAACAGGAGAGATAAATTGAAATAGAGTTAAATGAAGTGAATAAGGGCTTGTGTTCCTTTCAAAATAAAAGGAAGGTGCTAACCACTATTTACTTTAAAGTTGTCCACCATGCGGATTCTTCCCTAATGATTCTGCAAGACCTCCCAAAATAAGATAAAGATATAGAAGGAAGCATTACTGTCATGGAGGACCTTCTCAAGTTCATCAAAGAATATTGGAAAGAATTGATCAAAAACTAGTGTTTTTGTTATGGTTAATCTCTAGTTGTTTGTTGTTTCATGTTTTGCTTTTATCTATCCACTATTTTTTTACTATTAGTGGCCTTTGGCTTGTTTTACTACCCCTTGGGATTTTTGTACTTGGGTTCTACACCCTCTTTATAGACTTATAGTATCAAAAAAATATAATTGATGTAATTGTAAATTATCACTTCTTGAAAGAAGAATTCAGAAAACCTTCAATATGTATTACAAATGATGATTACAGACACCCATTACACTATTTTACTTGTTACATTTTGCATTCAAGGTATCTTTTCAGCTTTAATTGGATGAATAAGTAGTAGTAGTAGTAGTATATATATATTTTAAATATATCTATCTAAAAAATGTAGAGAGATGTCAAATTTTAGACTCCTATTTTAGATTTATCACATACCATACTGATTAAGACTTCATTAACTTCTTCATTAATTTATAGCTGACAAGAGTATGAAAAAATTTAAGTCATAATATTAAGTATAAGAAAGGTAATTTTAATTAGGCTGAAAATTGCTTAAGTCACCTCCATTTAAATAATAAGAGTACCTTAATATAAGCCACAAGAAAAGTATCTCCAATTACACTGAAAACTAATTATGTCACCTCCAATTATAGCACTAACAATAGTCTTGGATTCATGTGGCCATGAGACTTTTAAATGGCCCATGTTATATGGCAGATATCCTTAATTTTATTCACAGACCACATAAAATGCATAAATATTATTTTGCTCAATATGTAGAGCATAACTATGATTAATCCATAAATATTTCTCATGAATCAACATTTACAACATTAGGGAATATAGCTTAATCTAATTTGAAACTCAGGATTAATTAATAAATGTTTGGGTATTAGATACAGGTGCCATGAAACATATTACATAATGATGAGACTTAAAAACATATGACATAAAACATAGAAAAACATAATCAATAATTCATTTGCACATAATGAAATAGCTATTAAGAAGGCAAAATACTAAAATTTTATTGAGAAAATGTGTTCTTATAGCAGATACAAGATAGAAATATGTGTCTTTGCTTTGGAAAATATGTTAATACAAAGTGTGTTTCTCAGTGTTATGATAGAGAAAAATAGGTTACAATGCTTTTTTTTGCTTATACAGCTCCAAAATAGATTTAAAAAAAACACTAAGAATATCCCTAAACATGAACACATTAAAACTATTGCATAAAGCAGTGGGCCAAGTTGTCTAACAGCTAGTACATGATAAACATCAACTATGTCATTTTTTTCAAATATTTTAGTGGCCACCATGTGAAGGTCCCTTCTTTCTATTTCAAACAAATAGCTCCATTTATTTTGTCTTCATAATCAATGGGTATGTTACTTTTGACCTTTAGAATATTTACAGTTACATCTCTTATTCCTTTCAATTTAACTCCATGTACAATAGATAGTGAGTGAATCTACCCAATGCCAACAGTAGCACCATTAAATAGATCCAACACCTGGACTTTATCCCCTTCTTGGAGTTTATCAATAAATGTCCACAAAAACAAAAAAAATACATAATATATTGAGATATAAAAAAATTTAAGCATGAATGATGATAAAACATTGAGATAGATAACTGATAACTATTATATTACCTCAACTAATTCAGCACAACTATGATGATTTTGCTGCACATTCTTTTCTAGTTCATCATTATCACTATCAATATCGATAGCTCTATTGACATCGTGAAGGAATTTTTGTTTTCTTGCTACTTTGATAAAATTTATCTGTATGTGGTTTAACCATCATACAAAAAAATATACAAAGCATTCAATAGTCAAATAAAGAATGTAAGCTATAAATTTGTCCAAAAGAACATTTTATAGATCACTCCAACAATAAATAAATTGAGTTAGATTATCTTACACTCAAATTTTAATAATCTACATAATAAGAGGCATTTGTATATAGAATTTCCAAACAAGAAGAAATGAGATCAATAGAGCCTCTTACCTCAGCTGAATTCATGGATTTATGCTCATTCCATGCAAAAATTATAGGGTTAATGGAGGCAACTAACTGTAAAACTTGATAAGTAAGATCTAATATGCAACGCATTACCTATTTGTACCTTTCATCTGAGTTGACATGATCTATAGAGGCTCTTACTAGGCACTTAATAGATGGCTATGAAATCTCTATTGATGAACTATATTTCCACTTCATCCCACTCTTAGATTTATTAGGTCAATCTAGTACTGCCATATAATTGACACTATCTTCAAAACATGCTTCTCTATTATTATTTTCCACCTAAAATACAATGTTAATTTTAAGATATAGTTAGTTCAATAAAAAATTGAAATAAATAACACAATGTAAATTAAACCAAAAAGTGATACACTTTCTATAAATTTGTCCATTTTGGCCTGTAACCCACCTTGATCAAATGTTTATCCAGCCCTCACATTATCTCTTGCTCTCTTAGCTTTATTACTCTTTGCTAAATATTCTTTGGAATGCATAATTTCTTTCAATTCCTCCCACTATTTGGGAGATAGAGTGGATTCTAACCTCTCTTTTCCCTTTATGATTGTTTTTTTGCAATTGTATCTAAAATTGTTCATCAAAATTCTTATCTTTTGCTTGTAATATTTTCTAGAGATTTGTCCACTAGTAGTCTCAAAAGTATTTTCCTTTTTTTGTATAACATTTTCCATATTTTATGGATCTTACTCTACAAAACTTGATTTACAAATATCCAAATGGGTCCTACATCTTACACCCAACTCAAAGGTCCACTTTGCATCATTTGGCGTAATGGGCTCACCATCTCTCGATACCTCAACCAAGAATGGATTCTTGCCTTCTAATTTTATTTATTTTTCATTCCTCTATGTATATTTGTACAAATATTGTCTCAATCTTTATCTTTTCACAAACACAGACAGATCTTCTACTAAACCACTACCAGTATTTATGGTTGATCCACTAGATTCATCAAAAGTTCTAGATGCAATAGGTGCACTCTAAGGCACAGCAGATGCAAGTGGCCTCTCTTCATGACTTTAATTAACCAAAACTTCATGCTCCTTGGCCACATCAAGTGTGGCATGAGTAGGTAGATTATTAATGATCTTCACAAATTTCACTTCAAACACATCCTTTAATGTTGAATAAATCATCTATAAACCTGTTATTCCTCTGCTCTAATTTTTTTCAATAATATCTCTTAGACTTTATGTTAAGATATCATCACGATGTTGCACATCACCATGTGCTATATCAGGATACACATCACCATGTGTTATATCAGGTTACACATCACCATGTGCTATATCAGGCTACATATCACCATATATTATATCTAGCTACACATCATCACAACTATTATTTTCACCAACTGTATTTGCTAAATCACAAATGTGTTGGATTTTACGGGATGGTGGCATTGTATCTTTTCTTTCCTTTTGTTTTTTCTCCACATTTTTTTGCACTCTTTTTCTTTCATATAAAACAAAAAATATATCATATTATGTTTTATATGCATAAATCTCATGCCTATAAAATTTCATTAAACACTATTAAACAAATAATATACTACTTAGTGGATTTACAACTTGTTTGTTTGTCAAACCAAGACATGATAAATATCAATTATTCTTGGCCTATTTTACTCTATGAAAGCACTCATAATCTATCAATGAACTTTTAGAATTATGATCACTATCATCAACTAATTTTCACCTTACAGTCCTTTTCCTCATTTCCTAAAGTCCAAATAAACAATAATATATAAATCAATAACTTGAATCAGTAAAACTTTATTGAGTTCATAATTTGATAATTGTTTGCTTTCCAATCCAATAATAACTTCAAATAGAAACTCAAAAAAGAATTTAGTTTATAGATTAAATAGAATTTGTAGTCAAAAACCAAGAAGATGTTTACAATTATAGGTATTAGACTATCAATATGACTATCCCTTATTTCAACTAGATATTGACACTTATGAATCCTGATCACTCATGTCTACATCTACTTGATTTTCTTCCTCATCCTCATATATGACACAAAATGCATTCTCTCTCCCAATCTCTTCATTGGTAATCAAAATCTCTTCTTCAAACACTCCATCATCTTCATCCACTTCTTCGAATGTTTCTTGTAAATTAATATATTTCCCATCAAGCATTATATTGATAACTTCCATAAATTTTTGTTTAGAATGAGACTCTATTTGAATTACATATTACCATCCTAGGCTTCTTACATCATCAATTAGAAATGATTGGTTCATTTGAAGAGGAGAAACATATGGCTCATCTATCTCTGATAAAAATTGCCATTTATTTGCACATATAAATCCATACTCATCAAATTGTATTGTGGATGGTCAGATCCACTTATATTTTAATAATATAAGACTATTTTCACCAAAATCCACTTGAATAATTTATTGGATGAATCCAACATAAAATTTCTTCGCAAATTCATCAAGAAATTCAGCACTAACAACATAATCACAATTTGTCTTTCCTTCATCTTTTTCTTCCACTCTTAAATGACTACCATAGGCCCACATTCCACTAAAATGCATAGCCCATAAATTTATAGATTATTAAAGCTCACTTTCCTCCATTTTTATATCTTGACCTTCTTTTTTTGCATCATGAACTGCATTAGCAATCCATTCTTCAAATTTTGGAAAAGAATAATCTCCAATCAAATCATGACATCTATGCTTTTGAGGTCGATGTTGCATCCAAACTTGATTCTCTTCTTCATATTTTCTACATAGAACATTAACATACAAATAGTAAGAATAATAATATAAATGTGTAAATATAATTGAGTAAATAAATTATTGTGTAAATTTTTTTTACCTACACCACTTATCAAATGAACATGTATTTTGAAGAATATAGGCATGTATTACACTTATTTATTGATGTGATAAATTGAAGTGACATCCATTTCCTTATAAAACTTCACCTGAAACTCTCTCATCTTCATCATCATCCCATACAAGTTGATTGACATTTTAAAAATCCTTCATATATTATGTGCAAAATCCCATGGCCTCTTGCATTGAATATCCCTTAGACATGTTGCCTTCTAGTTTTGTCCTAGTATGAATATTTTTTTTCAAAACCTTCATAGATCATTCTATAAGATACATCCATCTCATTTTTACTAGGCCATAATGCTCTAGTTCATACTATAGATGTATCAAAAGATGCATATAACTATTAAAGATTATTGGTGGAAATTCCCATTCCATTAGACAAAGGACTTCAACAACCTCCTCCATCAAAATATCAAAGTTCTAAGGATATAATACATGTAAATTCATTCTCTTTAATATTAGGCCCAACCTTATAATTTCCAATCTTGGCCCCTTTTCCAAACTTGATATATTTACCACAATAGGTAAAATATTCTTGTTTATGACATGATAGTCATGGGTCTTGAGGCCTTTAATTTTAGTTTGGATTATAATACTACTAATTACATATCCAGTGTGAAAGTGAGTTTGAGACATCAATTGTAAGAATTATGCACATTATTATGTTGTCCAGACATAAGGAGCACTAGGTTTTCTATATTTTTCATCATCACATTTTTCAACCCAAATATTTTGATGAATCTTTAGTTGTCAAAAGTCTTCACGTGATGAAATAGTATCAATAGCACCAAAAAGATTTTATATAATAATGTAGGCTATATTTTTCTTAGTATATATAAAGTTAATAGTATGCCTAATGGTTATATCCTTAAAGTATGGAAACTTATAGAATATTCACAACCATTTTACACCACTTTCATTACATGGATCATATCTACTACCATCAATCCCATCATTTTCAATAAATGACATTATTTTTTATCCATTCTCAACAACGTAATCACCCATTATTAGAAATGGTGCTTCATGATTCTCTTCTTGACCATTGAAACATGTTTTTTGTCAACGATATGGATTATCCATTTTAAGGTAGCTATGATGTCCACAATAAATACACTTACGTAAACTTCTTGAGTACCTCAAAAAATCCTTGAAGTTCAAAGCATGACATCCATGGTATCCATATACACTGAGACCAAACAATGTGCCATATGTAAGAAGATCATGAATCATAAACAATAAGGAAACTCTTGAAGTGAATTGTATTGAATGGCCATCCCTTAAAGATTGAATTACTTCAATTCCTTTCCATAATTCCATTAGTTCATCCTATAATGGCTTTAAATAATCATCGATTGTATCTAAAGTCACACTTTTATTTACTGGTATAATCAATGATAGCATTAAGAAAAATGGTTTAGTTGCTAACCATGGAGGTAAGTTATAATTTATTAAAAACACTAGCCAAGTTGACCATTTAGTACTTTGATCTGAGAATGGGTTCACCCCATCTAGAGCCAAAACAAACCTTATATTATGAGGATCTTGAGAAAAATCAAGCCATCTATTATCAAACTATATCCATGTCTTAGAATCAGGCACATGTCATTGGTTTACATCAATGCTCTTATTTTGGGCATGTCATTACATAAGTTCAGCAATGTCTCTACACCTATACATTCATAGTAATCATGGGATTATAAAAAAGTGGTGAAGAACCTTTCTAGGAACCACAATTGATTTCAACCCTTATCTATACCTCACTTCATAACATTTCATACATTCACTCTCACTTGCAAGATTATTGTGAAATAATACACAACCATTCACACATGTGTGGATGTTTTCATACCCTAAGCCTAGCTTACTGATTTGATTTTTACATTGACCTTTTTTTTGGGTAATGTGGAGTCAAGTGGTAACAATGAACTTAATAATGCTAATAATTGATCTACACTCTCATTTGTCCAACCAAACACCACTTGCAAGTTAATAATTTGAAGGATTTTTGTCAAATGACTTAACTTACAATTAGCATACATAGGCTTTAAATCATCCTCCATCAACTTAGCTCAATCATCATTTAGACCCTCATTCAACATTCTATCAACTTTAAACCCTTCATCTAACATTGTTGCCTCTTCATCTATGTTTGGTGCAACTTCATCTATGTTTGTTGCCTCTTCATCCTCACACTCTGCAATTATATCATATCTTCATAATAATTGTAATCCCAAGGGCTTATACCACTATGCCCATATCTTATCATATGTCGATAAATCAAATTTATTTTTCTCACCTTTCCACCAAGACAGTCATTACATGGACATGGATATTTGTCCATGTCCCTCTCATTGACTACTCTCTCATCAAATGCATGGTATTGATCCTTAGTCAACCTTCGACATTGATCCATCTATGATGTTCTACACATAGAAACAAAAATATTTTGGGGAAAAAATTAGAAAACTAAAAGTTTAAGATTTTTTGAAAATATTGAGAAAAAATTATATTTTTAAAAAAATTTAAAAAATTGTAGACTAAGAGATAAAATCTATTTTTTTTAAATTGAAAGTCATTTACATAGCAATAGATTTATAGAGAGAAAATAAAATAAAGAGTTTAACTAATAGATTTTAAAAAATAGATTTTTGTAGTTTATATTCAAATTGTTGATTACATTACATTACACATCTTTCAAACTCAAAGTGTTACTTTACATTGCATAACTAATAACTAGATGCTGATAGATGACAAAAATTTAATTACAACATAGTTTTTACAAAGTCAACCTAGGTAGTTATGCAATTAATTCACATTGCATAACTAATAACTAGGAGCAACTACCAATTGCATTTGCTTGTCATGGCATTCCATGAAACCACATCTCATTGAGGTATTTTTTCAAATAGTTCATTTCCTTGTCTATGCTACCACATTTTTCATACATTCCTACCGAAGTATTTTATCAAATAGTTCATTGCCTTATTGCTATGGCTAAAATCTTAAAATAAGTGCTTCTAAATAAGTTATGGATTCTTGGATAAAATTTATCAAAGCATTATAGTAAGCAATAGCATAGACAAGGTAGTGAACTAGTTGAAAAAATGCCTCAAAGAAATGTGGTCTCATGGTGATGGAATGCCATGACAATCCATAATAATTTACTTTTCATGGAATTCATCATGGCATTCCATCACCATGAGACCACATTTCTTTGAGGCATTTTTTCCAAAATTCATAAAGTTCATCCTAGAAGTCCATATTCCTTTTACAATTATTCCAGGAGTCATTCATAATCATGTTGCACCATGTCCATGTGAAAGACATTTGTATTTTGATCATTGATGTGTTTTTTGTCTCTTAAATTAGCCTTGTAGTACATTCAAATAACTTTGGCAGGGGTATGTGAACCAAAGGAAGTGAAAAGATAGTTACCACTTACCCACAACATGTAGGAACTTCACTTGCAATGTTGTGGTATATAGAGATGAGTTACCATGGCCTCGTGATAGTTTAGAGAAAGTATTGTAGGCTAGTAGTAAGCAGTAATAGTTATATAAAGTATGTCCCATGCTCCTACCATTCTTAAATCTAATGATTACAATGATATGGTAAATAGTGAAGGGATTCTAAAGGATCTCACTATTCTATGATGGTCAGATCAAAGGTTGGCAGTAATGTAGTATGAGGTATAAGGGGTAACATATATCTCACCATTCGTAATTTATGAGACACAAATTTTGTTATTTTAATATTCTCATCAATTTTATTATTTTATCACACAATGTCTCACTATTAAAGGATCAGTCAATGGACATTAGCCACCTAAACCCTAATATACATAGTTAGAGATATTAACTCTCTAAATTTTGCACTCTATATTTTTCATATATTTTCCTTGACACTCTAGGTCAAAAATTCAACTATATAAGGTACATATGAATCATAACAAATAAATTCTATACTTGATAACCCTATTAGGAGCATTTTCATGCATACCAAAACCCCATGATAGTTTAAATAAGGTCTTATAGGCTAGCAATAAGTGGTAATAGTTATATAAAGTATGTCCCATGCTCCCAGTATAATTAAATCCAATGCTTGAGATGATATGGTAAATAGTGAAGGGATGCCAAAGGATCCCATAGTCCCATGATAGTCAAATTAAAGGTTATTGGTAATGCGATATGAGGTATAATGGGTACATGTATCCTACCATCTCGTGATAATGTGTATCAATATTTGTGGGGTGGCGGTAAGCTGTGAAAGATGCGGTATAACCATCTAAAAGCTCCCACAGTCCCATGATAGATGTAAATAGGTCTTGAAGTGATGTGATAAAGTATTAAATGCTAAAATGACTATATCATTTCCCCATAATAATTATCATTGATGTCCATAATTGATGTATCCACCTAACCATTGGATTGGACCAAATCAATGGTCTATGTTGGAAAGACTTAAATGCTAAGATTTATTGATTTCATGGCATGAACTAGACTAATGGTGAAATGACAAGCTCTATAGCAGAATAAAATTTGGAATTTCTTTGTATTTCATCATTCAAGCAAATTCAATGGTGATTATAGATGGTAAATTCAATCTCTATGTGCACACTTCAGCCATCTTCTAACTAGGTAAGTCTACCTCATCACTCTCTTCATAAAATTTGGTATTTAGTTTATCCTTTTTTTTAGCTAGTTTGGTAAAGCAAGTGAATATCAAAACCTTAGTTCAAACTATAGCACCTAGGAAATTTGGGTCTGCAAGTAAGAGCACTGAACCCCCTATTCCTATGAAGTGGCCCCTTCAACAGTCACTATTGGACATTTTACCAAATTTAGATGATAAAGGGTATAAGAAACTATTCAAGGATGTAACAGAGGGGTGTCAGGATGCTAGAGCCCCTATCTTAGGATGGAACCTTTTTTGGTATTTTTGTGAAAATCAAGATGGATAGGGACCAGTTTCAAACTCATGAAATTCAAATTTGGCTAAGCTTATGGTGCCAAATGTAATCATTAATGTGGATTTGATCAGGATATTAGCACAACACTATCATCTAGCCACCAAAACTATTAGGTTGCCAAATTGGTCACCATTAGTGGTTATGCATAGAAATGAAATCATTGATTGTTTCATGCTCAACAAGCAAGCCCTCATAAAAATTTACTTGAAGAAGAGTGAACAAGAATATACCAGTCTGAGAAATACACATAGGAGTGATGAGTTGCCCATGTACATGAGGAAAGGGGCCAATAATAGAAGGATTTAAATCCCAACCACTGCAATTAAGCCTTTTTCAGTTGATGACTTTGATGTGTATTTCAAAAGGACATATTTTGCTTTGTGTCAAGTGCTAATAAATGATGCCCAAGATAGAATGCGAGTTGGCATGATGATGATGGCCATGACAATACAGAACCCAGAGGTTAATGTTGAGTATGATTTTGCATCATTTATTGAGCAAAAATTCTATGATGGATTTTTGAAAATAAGGGAGAATAATACACGTATGGAGTTCAAATATTATTCTTTGTTTTGTCATTTAATTTTGCATCAAAATAGAAGGAATTAGCCCAGAAGGATGGAATTGAGCATGATTGATCAAAAGTGATAAATATTACCTACACAGTGTTGGTGTTATAAATGGGACACTCATTGTCAAAATATTAACTATGTTGTGTTCCATGATGGTTTCTCAATCATAATAATGAATTCCCTTGGTAGACTTTTTCCTAGATTGACCAAAGAGGTTAGAGAAATGTTGAGGCCTCTTTATCATAGGCCAAAATAGGGTCATAAACATAAATTTATTGATTAGTATTTCTTGTCTAACCATACTATAATCAGAGTATATGGGTGTACTCATCCACCCCATGTGTTGCCAAAATTTGTGCCAAATGGAATTTATTTTCTTGAATTCATGTGGCAGATGCTCTAGATGGAGAAAGATGTGATGAAAAAACAAAATAATTGTACATTTCTTCTATATTACATTGTGTTTGGTGAATGGTACATTGGTGTAGATACCTTGGAGGAGTTGCAAACCTATTTTAAGGTTAAATATTCTTTAAAATTAGGGACAAAAAGGGTTTGTGATCCAGAGGGTCACATGAACTTTGTTAGACAATTCATCTTTACCAAGATGGGGATATCCCATCAAATCAATTTTGATGAAGACGTGGTCTCAAATTATGTCACTTTTCAAGAGGTATATAATAGGAAAAGAAAATGGGAAATTTTTGAATAGGATTGAGGATGACAAAAGAAAATAAAACCCTAATTTTTCAATATTTTTTGTTGAAGAGGACCCTTTGAAAAGAATAGATTTGATAATTGATAATTTTGAAAAAATATATGGCAAGTCTGAGAAGCAGCCTAAAAAGGATACCAACCTCCCTATAAAAAAGTCAATAGGAGTTGTGATTCAAGAACCTAGTCCAGATGCAATGTCAATGTAAGATACAGTTGTTCTTGGTTCACCACTTACCAAAAGGCAAAAGATTGATGATGTTTCTCCACTGGTTCCATATGAAATAACTAAAGGAGTTGGTGACTAAGGACGTGGCTAGTATTTTAAGGCATATGGGAGATGAAAAGGAAGTTGATCAACACCTTGTTGGTCAAGAAATAGAAGCACACAAACCAAAAGCAAGAATGGATGAACAGGCATAAGGTGAGCCTGAACAACAAGATGAAAGGGTTGTGGCTTCTATGAGGTTCATCAAGGATGATGATTTCATCAATACCCCACAATTCAAAGATTTTTATCTCAAAATGAAGATGAAATAATTTAAAGAAAAGGTGGTAATAAATAAAATGGGTGATGATGAATCTCAGCATGGTCAAATTGTGACACAGACTTTCAAGGATTTGAAAATTGATGAAATAAATGTCAGGCCTGATGAGGCTAGATAAATGGTTTTGAAGATTAATATGTTGATCATCCTTATACTTGAATTGAATTAAAAAAAAATTGTTAGACTAAGTGATAAATCAAGATGACCCCATGATGGTTTTTATGTTTGATTATGAGGATGGCGTTAGTGGCTATGGGTTTAACCCAAAGATAGAGACATTAGCAATATGGGCCAGATAGAAGAACACCAATAAGCCAAGATTGCTTGATGTAGTCCAAGAGTTAAGGGGAATAGTTATGGTGAAAACATTTTAAGATACATCAATGCTTGAAGTTTCCACCCTTACTATGCACTCTATAATGTTCACACAAGTTATTGTCAAGAAAATGGAGCAAAGATTGCTCAACTATGAAAAAACTCAAATTGAGTGAATGATGAAGTGAATAGACTGTATTTGGAAAATGTCAAACTAAAGCATAATTTAAAGGGTGGTGATTCTCAAATCCAAGAAATTGTGTCATACCAAGACCCTATGCCATAAATAACTAGTGATAGTAGAGTCCCAATTGATCAATTGAATGCATTTAAGTTGAAGTTGGAGAAAGAAATTGAAGATTTGAAAAATAAAAATGAGATGACAAAGGATGAGGCCAAATTGAAAATCCTTGAGGTGTTTGAGAAGATTTTGGAATACAAAGTAAAATTGGTTGTTGATAAGTTAGGATATGTGCATGAATATTATTTTTCCTTGTCTCAGGACATTGATCAGTTGAAGGTCAATCTTTCTATTTTGGATCCAATATACAAGAAATGGCAACATGCACACCATACATTTCTAACCTTGTGCAAAGTTCTACAAAGAGATCTAGGTGATTCGGCCTCACTCAAGCAAATAGAGAAGATAGTGAAAATGATCTTGGATGAATTTTAGTATGTTAATGGTGAGAGGAAAAAAATGTAGGCAAAGATTGATTCTTTTGCTACCTTCAAATACCATTTTTTTCCTTCCATTTTGATAGAGGATAAAAATATTGAAGTTTTTGATTCATGGAAAAGTGAATATGGTCAAATAATTTTTCAAGTCATTAATTTCTTGAAAAAAGATCAAAACATAAATATTCTCAGTTTCAATGTCATTTTGGATAGAGTAATTACTCTGGATGTTGGATATGCAAAGTTCATTGATGTCAAAGTTCTACTAGACCAAAGATGGAAATATCACCAGGACAACCTACTCCAGATCTAAGAATATAAGTGGCCTAGTGATTTCACAATGTATCAATGGCAGAATTAATATTTGACAATTGAAGAATAAGCAAGCCAAGTATGTAGAGGAGCAATGAGCATCAAGCTGGCATCAAGATGCCACCAACAAATCTTAGGCATCCTCTTATTTTGTATTTTTCTTGTTTTTATGCTTTCCAATATGTATTCAAAATATATATGGCAGTCTTTTTAAGACTTGTCAAAAAGTATATGTTGTAATAGGTCATATTAAGGGGTGGGTATATGAAAAGTCATTTTTTGGAATGTGAAAGGTCTAAATCTTGTATCTTCCTTCACCCCTATAAGAATTAAACCAAGACCTTGGGAAAGCTCTTCAGGGATTTGTAACTTCCCTAGGGAGAAATTTCTAGAATGAATATAAAACCTGAGGGGTTTTTTTGTAACAAAATGACTTTTTAATCAATACTAATAATTTTTGTAATAGAATGGAATGAATATAAACTCCCCATATATAATAATTTTTTGAATCAATAATAATGAAAAAATAGTCCCCTAAACCCTAAATTGCCTGTATGGTTTTGGTACTCAGTTGCCTATGTAACTACTGTAAGTTGCCAATTAGAAAGCTATAGATGTTGTGTTTAATATAATGAGGGTTTTGAATTACCTTTAAATTCACTACCAAGGGTGTCCCCAAATCTTACTTCACTATAGAGGGTCTTATCAACTTCAAATTCTTTGTAGCAAACTCTAAATTCCTTGCCCACCTTTTCAGAAGTCTCCAGGTCCTCTCTAAATAAGTTTTATCACCAATGCAAGTTACTACTATAACCCAAAACACTTTAGTTTTAGGCTAATAACCAACTAAAAAAATTATGAGATATTCAATGAATACACTCCTACCAAAAATGTTTTTTTAAGTTTTATCTAATTTGTAGTTGTGTGAGTAATTATTTATTCATTTTTATTTGTATGATTAAATAATTTTTTAGTTGATGACCAAATTAGTCATTTATTTATTCATTTATAGTTGAGTTGAAAAAAATTAGTAGAATTTAGACATTTTTAGTTATTGTGACTAAAAATTTTAGTCATGTAGTCATTTATTTTCCACATTCTACTAGTGGTAGCCATGCCTTTGCAACCAATAATTGAGGTGAAGCCATTCACATAATGGGGTCTTGATTTCATGGGAGTAATCAATCCCATTTTCTTGATAAGACACTAAAAATTTCTCACTACGATAAATTATTGCACAAGGTGGACCAAAGTAGTGGCCACCAAGAATATCAGAATAATTGATGTCATCAATTTCTTGGAAGAAAATATTACCACCTAGTTTGGGATGCCCATGTCTCTGGTGAGTGATAATGGCCCAACCTTTGCATTATCTAAGTTTAATGAATGGGGTTATGATAATTATATTTGCATCAAGTCTATTTCAAACTAATACCCTTAGGATAATGGAGTAGATGAATCCACCAATAAAAACTTGATCAATGTCATCAAAAAGTTTGCATAAAAAAACCAAGAGAATGGCAATCCCTACTAAAGTTTGTTTTATGGGTAGATAGGACTAGATACAAACAAACACTCAAGGCATCCACATTATTACTATTTTATGGGAACAACCTATATTTCCCATCACATTAAGGATACCCACCTATGAGTTCATAGCTGAGTACATGGAAAATGATGAAAGAGTGCAGTCCAAGATACTAAACATCATCTAAATAGAGGATGTTAGAGATGAAGCATTGGAAATTTTCAAAAATAATCAGGATGTTTTGAAAATATGGTTTGAAAAGTGAGCCAAAGTTAAAGTGTTTTGAATCTCAGACTTATTCTTACTATGGGAGACAACATGACAAGTTCACCCCCTCTATATTAGACCCTATCAAGTAATAGAGATACTTGATGAAAACACATTTAGACTCAAAGACCTATAAGGGAATGACTTAGCCTTTCCATTCAATGGGAAATATATGAATCATTACTTCTCTACCACTCTATCCTAAATTCCATAAGGAGAGTAATCTTGTTTAGAGTTAGAGTAAGTAAGAGTAGAATAGTTTGCAATTATTTTGTTTTCTTTCCTACTTTCCTTCTTTGTTTTCCTATTTTGTTATTTCTCTATTTTTGTTTGTTTGTTTCTTGCTCCATGTTATAGTTTAGAAATAAGTCTTCTAAATAATAAATCTTTGGCTTGATTTGAATTAACTCAGTCCTAAAAGGGAAAAAGGGATTTCTGATCTTAAACATTAGTAGTCCAAAGTTTGAAAACCTTTAGCTTTATTCTGATTCAAAAACGTTAGGTGTGTTAATTAGAAATTGGTTTTATTATGAAGATCGTAGGTTATTTTAAAGTTGTAATATAGTGTAGATGACTGAACATTTGCTTGAACAAGAGTTTTAACCTATGTTGACCATCACACTATCACTAAAATTCACTAAATGAATTTTTTGGGTAGAACTTACTATCTAAGAGTGAATAACATTCAGATTATGTCTTGACACAATCTTTACACCTGACTAATTATGGTTTCCAACCATTCTAGTTTATGAACATATATATATATGTATATATATATATATATATATATATGTATATATATATATATATATGTATATATATATATATATATGTATATATATATATATATATACATATATATATATATACATATATATATATACATATATATATATATATACATATATATATATATATATGTATATATATATATGTATATATGTATATATATATGTATATGTATATGTATATGTATATACATATACATATATACATATACATATACATATATGTATATGTATATGTATATGTATATGTATATGTATATATGTATATGTATATACATATACATATACATATACATATACATATACATATATATATATATATATATATATATGTATATGTATATATATATATGTATATGTATATGTATATGTATATATATATGTATATGTATATGTATATGTATATGTATATACACACACATATATATATACATATATGTGTGTGTGTATATATATATATACATATATATGTATACATATATATATACATATATATATATATATACATATGTGTGTGTATGTGTATGATACACCAATGAAGTGAAATCATAAATTGATTTATATTCCATGAATGGTGATTTAGACAACCTCTACCAGGGCTATGAATGCCTAAATGGAAGTAGAATAAGGCCCGAAGTGGATTCAAAAATATATATACATATATGTATATATACATATATATATATACATATACATATATATATATATATATATATATATACATATACATATATATATATATGTGTGTGTGTGTGTGTGTGTATATACACATACATACATACATATATATACATATATATGTATACATATATATATATATATATATATATATGTATATGTATATGTATATGTGTGTGTGATACACCAATGAAGTGAAATCATAAATTGATTTATATTCCATGAATGGTGATTTAGACAACCTCTACCAGGGCTATGGATGCCTAAATGGAAGTAGAATAAGGCCCGAAGTAGATTCAAAGGTATCTATATCGAGGATATGGATGTCTAGTTGGCAGTAGAGCAATGACCAAGCCATCCCTAATTTAACAAAGCATTATTATTTAAATCTAAAAAAATGCTTAAGTCATTTCATACTTTGATGTCTTGAAGCTTGAAATTTATCTTTTTTGAACCCAATGGAAATGGTCAATGAATTGAGAAGCACACACATATTATGTTTGTCTATAAGATTTAAACTCTAGTTCTAGCTTATGAGCTTTCATTAGTTCTAAAAATCAATTTTGATACTAACTAAAAATCATAGTGAGATGACTAATCTTTTATTCATATTTGAATAGTTGATATAGATTTTAACATTTTTCAATGTTTCCCTATAGAATTCACCATTTGTTGATCCTTAACTACACCCTATTCCAAAAATGGGGACCCTCCTATCTTAATCTTTGGGCCTTATTCTACTTCCATTTAGGCATCCATAGCCCTGGTAGAGGTTGTCTAAATCACCATTCATGGAATATAAATCAATCTATGATTTCACTTCATTGGTGTATCACACACACACACACACACACACACACACACACACACACATGTGTGTGTGTGTGTGTGTATACATATTGTGTGTGTGTGTGTGTGTGTGTGTGTGTGTGTGTGTGTGTGTGTGTGTGTGTGTGTGTGTGTGTGTGTGTGTGTGTGTATGATACACCAATGAAGTGAAATCATAAATTGATTTATATTCCATGAATGGTGATTTAGACAACCTCTACCAGGGCTATGAATGCCTAAATGGAAGTAGAATAAGGCTCGAAGTGGATTCAAAGGTATCTATATCGAGGATATGGATGTCTAGTTGGCAATAGAGCAATGCCCAAGCCATCCCTAATTTAACAAAGCATTGTTATTTAAATCTAAAATAATGCTTAAGTCATTTCATACTTTGATGTCTTGAAGCTTGAAAGATATCTTTTTTGAACCCAATGGAAATGGTCAATGAATTAAGAATCACACACATATTATGTTTGTCTATAATATTTACACTCTAGTTCTAGCTTATGAGCTTTCATTAGTTCTAAAAATTAATTTTGATACTAACTAAAAATCATAGTGAGATGACTAATCTTTTATTCATATTTGAATATTTGATCTATATTTTAACATTTTTCAATGTTTCCCTATAGGAGTCACCATTTTTTGATCCTTAATTACACCCTATTCCCAAAATGGGGACCCTCCTATCTTAATCTTCCAAAATTACCTAAGACACCAAGTCTACTAAGTCATTTGACTACATAGTAATGGATTTAATACTTCCTAACAATTCTTGGTTATATATTCATCTTGTAATATAGATTATTATTTAAAAATATTTAGATTATTGCAATATTGCTTTGAGTTTTCTCCATTTTTCCAATGAATATATAACCACAAATGGATTCAAAATGTGCAGACAGACTTCACCAAGAATGTTCCATCAGGTCCTTAAGTTGGCATGAACTCAATAAGCATCATCTAATCTTACTGGACTAACATTTTTCCTTGTTTAAAATATTTACTTGTGATTTTTACTTTAAACCTCTTATAATTTTCTTGTGATGGGCATTTGACATTTCTTGAAGTCTAACATAACTTCTCATATGACTTCACAGGATGTCAACTTAAACACGATGGTTTATGATGCCTCATAAGATGTCAAATTATAGACAAGCTTCTAAAATAAATTTTCTCTACACATGACACTTAGAATGAATCTACTAGACCTGAAAGATACCATGTGGTGCCATCTTAAGAGCTTATAAAGGAACTAGCTGTTGGAATTTAAATCCATAGGCTACGTGTCAAGATCTTGTATCCTACAAGCAATCCCATTCAAATTCAAGATGCCACACATCTTATTATGATCTAATAGTCCATGAGATGATACCATATGTCCCAAGCATAACTTGAGCAATCTTCCAAAATTCCATGTGTTTCCTTCAAGTTCATATGAGTGAACATGTGGATACACCTAAGGCATCTCATTCAAGGCTTGTGAGAGCTCATCAAGCAAACACATGAAATCCCCTAAGCCATCCAATTAAATCTTGGTGCTGTAAATTTATCCAAGGCCTCTTTTGAGAATGGTGCATGTCCTTCTAAAGACATTTTTCATACTCACACTACTCCTATATGATGATCTATAGACTTTCTCTAAAGTCCCATCGAGATGATGCATGTCCCCACTAGACCTATAAGATGATGTCAAGTGTTAGTCCTACAAGGCTACATCCAAGATCAATATATTGCCTTTGAGAGAAATGCATGGATCCCCTTTATCTAAACATTTAACATAGAATTACTAATAGCTTCCAAGACCAATTAGGAGGTGACACCTATCCAAGCAAGATCATGATTGCCCATGAGAGAGCCACCTATCTAAGCAAGGTCTTGATTACTTGTCAAAAAGATAAGTGGCACTCTCATAGCTAATCAAATTAGAGGGCCCCACCCCAAAACTTACCACAAATAAAAGGATGCCACATGGCACTAAATAAATGAGTTATCACATAAAACATCTAGAGCATTTAAGACTAATCAAAAAGTGCCTCGTGTCCTATTTTGAGTTGACTAAGTAACTTAGTCATCTTCAAGTTCCATGAGTACCTAGATAGATCTGATGTGGCATGCCATGTGTCAAAATATGGTTATCTTTAGCCTTAAATCTAAAATTAATGGTGAATCAAAGGAAAATCAATGATAAATTTTGAATACAAAGGTGATGAGCTCACCATTAATGTGGTACAAACCAAAATCACCATCCAACCTTGCATTAATAAAGGTAATCTTCAAAAGGCTATTCAACTCAATCATTATTAACTACACTTACATTCTAGGACCTAAGAATTTGTTCTCTCTATTATATATGTTCTCAAAGTTTGAATAGGCTCGAGTTCTTCCTAGATTGCACCTAGACCACCATTGTTAGAGCCCTAGAGTTGTAAATAAGTATAAGAAATGCAAATTTTTACCTACAAACACTATGGAAATGGCACAGGCAAGACCTTCCACATTTGGTAAGGGCATTTCATTTAAAAATGATGATTTCTTATTTTAATCTGGAAATTCAATCATATTTAAGGACACAGAGTTCATCCCCAATGCCATAGACATATGGGACAAGCATTATAGTAGTGTGTATTATAATGTTAAATAAGTTAGATACCTTGACTATTTTGATACCATACCCCACATTATTCAACTTGCTTCTAATATCCTGGTGATCCAAGCTATGGGTTTTCACAAAGTTGTAGTAAAACCAGAGGTCATGTTGTGCATAGACCTAGTATATGGCATCTTTGGGATGTTAAATTTTAAGGATGGATTAATAAAATACATGTACCAAGGACTCCTCATTGCCTTCATTATGGGGCCAAATTTCAAAAATTATTATAACATGCCTCTACCAAATGTGGAGTACAACTAGAGCATCATTAAAAAATAGTATGAGGTGCACACTTTAGATAAAGTCATGGCCTCATTGCTAACTGACCCAAAGGGGATTGTCTACATGAATGACCAAGGAGACCTACCCATCCATAAATTCAAAAAAGGGGTAAGGATTGGCATGGCCTTGCTAAATATGATATTTGGCAATGTAGATATAGGATATGCAGACATAAGGATATTCCCATTATTGTAGCTAATATTAGAGGATCAATAAAATCCCCTACTTGGGGACATTTTTCATCATAATTTAGCCACTACTATGAATGACACATGTAGAAATAGAGATCTATTTTATATGATGATATTTTTGTTTGACTCTATTTATGTAACTACATAATTAGGGCCAAATACATGGTCCCTTCAGATGCAAGAATTTGTGCCCCAATCATTATCTTCATTGTGTATCCACTACTTCAAGAAAAATGTAAAAAGAATAGCAGAGTATTTCTATCCCCTATCTATAAGAAAATAATAATGTGTGAAATGTAAGGGGTTCCATTGGATGTTAGATAGGCACTACGAGACATTGGTAGCTTTTGGATCTACCTTAATTGTATAGTCATTTGAGTAGAAGGGGTGATGGTGGCTCCCTTTAGGTGACCAAGTTATGTGCTAATAAATTTTGTAGAGGAAGAGATAGTTTACCAAAGTATCCATGTAATTGATGGTCTCTTCAAGAGAAAGGGGAAGAACCCCCCATATAAGGATCCTTATAAGCTAAGGAGATCCAAGGTAAAACAATGGTAAGATGTAATAGTAGCAACAAGGCAGAGGGATTTGTACTTATTGTCCAAGGATGACCTCAGATTGTGGGATCCAAACCAGGTCATTTCCAATCACCTCGCCAAATAAAAAAGAGATGTGGTTGTAGAGTATAAGTATCAAGATGAGGTACATGATTGGATATACCTTGATGTAATGAATGAAGAAATAGTTCTAATAAATGCTTCATGGAAGAATATACCACTAAAGATGAGGCTCAATCAAGAAAGGAGGAAAGAGGATATAGCAAGGCCTCATCTCCCAGCATCTCATGGGAGCATGTTCAATGTAAATTATGAAGAAAAGGAAGAAGAAGAAGAATAAGAGGATAATGTTCTTCTTATCAAAAATAAGCCCTAAAAACCTCCACTTCAAGCCACTCTAAGTGGGAAAGACATGCATTTGAAATCTGAGTAAGGATAAACCAATACCCAACCTAGTCCTTCTCAAAACCCCATAGTTGTACTTATGCTACCTAAGGAAGATATCACATAGAGCTCTAATCAATCAAGTCCCAATATCATTGATCTTGAGGAAGGTTCCCCACAAAGAATTAAAATTTCAATGGAAGGACTATAGGCATTGGCTAGGAAGACTATTGAATAAGTGTTACAATTTTGCCTTCCTTCCATATTATTATAACTTTCACAATTGCCCCTACTTCGATTATTTATAACACTCCCATGTTCACATCCCCCACCACTATTTCCTTTGGAGGCACCATTCCCCAATTCATCTCCCATGTCATAGCCAACATTCCACCTCCACCTAGCTCCCAAAGTGCAAGTGTTTACTAAGTTATGTGTTCTACCCCTTCTCAAACTACCATAACAAGTGCATCACTCCCCCTTGGCTCCCTTGCATCTACCAAGCCACTCAAACCCATTCCTAAATCATTCACCTAGTAGTAACCACTTTGCCTAACCACAACATCTAAAATGAATGGGCCTTCAACATTACCCTCATTTATTTTGGATATGGGCCTAGCTAGGTCTTTGTTTGATACATTAGGTAAATTAGACCCAATTATCTTGTATATCCCAATCACTGACATAGCTTCTTCCTCTTCCCAAACACTCCCACTACAACCACTTCCCATTCAGAAAGTAGCTATAGCCACCCCAAATGGGTAAAGGACGTGATTCAAATGATAAGGCAAGGGAGGCCTAAATCGAGCCAAGTTATAGCCCAAATTTGCATGAGATTTGATGTTGATATTTTTACCATGAAGAGAGTGGTAAAAAGATAATTGGATCAACCATAGTCAAGCTTGATTATGATATATGAGAGTGAAGAACCACTCTTCACTTTAACCAAGAAGAGGAAGGTTGGCCCTTGAGAATTATAAGAGTATGAATAGGATCCTATATCCTTAGTGCAAGCACAAGTAGAATAAACTATTTCTTTAATAAAGGGGATGCAATAATAACTAAAGAGACTAAAATAATAAACACTACCCATTATGCTAGAGGGCACATTGATTTCAATAATTAGTTTTGTGATTAATATTTTCAACATATACAAGGTTATGAAGAAGAGATCGGGATATGGGATCCATCAAGCCAAGGTGGTCACAAATCTTGACCAAAGTCTTGTCCACTATGACACCAACCTAGCAAAATTGGTGAGAGTGGTAAGAAGCAACAAATTTCCTAATCTCAAAGTTTTACCTCTCGAATAAATTATGCCACAAACCATCCTCATGAATAGGAGGAGAATTTTAAAGACATGGTTTGACCAATTCAAGGATACAAACACATCCTTTGAGAAAATTGAATTCAAAATGGCCCACTTATTGATGGATGCCATGATCACCAGAGTGACCAAGTCTGATGGCTCTTTCATGGATGACCAAGATTTTAGGGCATAGATGAAGGTATTAATTGCATAGTTCCATCAAGATGTGGCTAATGTCAAGATAGTTTTAGAGGTGATATACATTATGGCATTTTCTAATCAAAGGCTATAGAAGGTAGAGGTAATTAAATAGGCACGCAGGCCAATACTCATAGAGCATAGTATGCTGATCTAGGACATACCTAATTTATTCATGCCCATGCTCCTAAACTTTTCTCAGATAGATAAAGACTACCAGGCATGTGTTGAAGTATATACTTGGGAAGAAAATGAAAATAAGTAGCAATAACAAGCATTTCAACTGCCTCTATACCCTTAAGGATACTTAGTTATGTTTTATAATTTGAATGCCATTATTTTATGGTAGTTTAAGCCACTTGGTTGTATTTGGGCACCACTTGTGGGCCCACTTGAACACATCTTAGGAATTTTTTGAAGCTTATAAGTACGGGTCCTCCCCTCATTTTATAATCATAAAACACTTATTGCAAAAATTAATATGAAGAACCAAAGAATTCAAGAGTTTGTATGCAGTGTTCTTTTGTGTGGTTTTGTGACTTTTGAATTATCATGTTTTAGATGTCTGATAGTCTCATTTTTTCAAGCTAATTTGGTAATTTCATTTCATTTATCCATCTATTAGTTTGAGCTTAATGTTAGGCTGACAAATTTGATAATATACATGCTATGTTTTCCTCTCATTTGCTACTAGATGTGCTTATGCAATTTATTATGAGTGATTTATCTTTATGTAATATAATTTTTTAGACATATGTATTTTCATTTTTCATAGTCTTTGATTTCATTTAAATATCTTTGATCAATTACACTATGGTTAGTAGATGTTAGTTTCATATGTTTTGCATTAAAAGTTATCAAAAATTTTAGTTTTATGCATCTCGAGCACAGTCTCTTTTCTACCCTACCCTAATCTCTCTTGGATCCACCCATAAATCACTTAGATTATATATATATATATATATATATATATATATATATATATATCATTCATTTACCTTTTGAGAAATAATTGGCAAACATTAAGATATTTCACAAACATTAGCTAGAAAACATGTCATTGCATAACATTTGTTGTCCCTACAGTAGGGTCTGCTTGCAAACTTTGAAGTGGTGATCACATCTCTACTATTTTTTCTATTCTAATAAATATTTATATAAATGACTCAATCCCCAAGTCATTATAGGATTTAAATTATGTTTATTACTTTCGCCTTGTTCTCTAGTGACACAGGGAGTACTAAAAGTGCATCAATAGAATGGATCCTTTATTGGTGTTTCAAGAGTGATGATAAATGGGACACTTCACTAATTCTAAAATAATTTGACATGAGCTTGAATATTTCCTTAACCAATTTCAACACCTTTAAAACAATGAAACTATCATGTTACCTTAAACTATGCTAACAAACCTTAAAAATTATTAAGATGTATCTCAAAGTCTTCTTTAATGATCTTGATTTTTTCCTTGGTGGCATTCTATACATCCTCATCCCTTAAATTTATTATATCACCTTTAAACATCCACTTAACACCTTCACTATTCACCTCTAGGTGCACATAGTCCATCATAAACCTTTTATAATCATAAAACACATGATTGATTATGTCATTAAGTATAAAAGGCCTTAATTAGATCTTTTTCTCCCTTGATTAGTAATTTCCACCCTAAATACTCTTAATATTACTATAAAACAAACATATGATCCTCCATAAACCACTTTACCTTCATGATTCCATCTATATGATCTTCAACAATAGGAATTCATGACTTTATAACTAAATTTTATTAAAGAACCTCTCACTATGGCTATCTGAAATAATCCATTCTCTAAGATTGAGGTATATCATTATTTAAAGTAAGAGTTGTATTACAACTAAAACATGAACTTGATAACCCTTGAGGATGAAGACACTTAGTTACTAGATTAAACATGCTTGAAAACTATTGAATTTAACAATCAACATAGGTAACTAGTTTCCTACCAAAAGACCCCTTATCAAGATAAATTATCTAATTATTATAACATGAAAAAGGTCATGTTTGACCCTAAAATCAGCCCACCATGACCATTTTTATCCATCTAGTTGAATTGAATAAATAGAGGAAAAGATGGACCCTGTCTAGATGACTAAGTCATAACGACCCCCTTATACTCTTAGTGATTTTTCATAAATATGGGTAAATTAATATGAAAAAAAATTCCACTAAATTTAATTTCATTAGGTTCCCTATCATTTCCCAATAAATTTATACCTAACTCTCTCTATCCTAGTCATACTGAGTAAAAATTGATGGCCCTTCTTGAGCTATCAAAGAAGTCGATAGGAGAGATAAATTATTTTTTGAATTTTTGCACTTAAAATCCATTCAAAACCATGGATTTAAATTTTAAATTAATAAATCAAGTATTGAAGATGCCTTAAATTCAATTTTACCTTGAAAACTTGTACAAACAACCTTGAAAGAGCCCTTTTTGGCACTAAAATTATCATGATCACTTAAAGAACTTGATGAAACTACTAAAAAATGTGTCTATTCAACATTTTCATGTTTGAAAAGGTTCATAATGACCTCATTATGGTTTTACACTACCATTATCATATAAAACCTATTCTATAATATATAAAGTCATCCAAAATGCAATCAACTAGGTTATGAAGTTAGCCAAGAATATCACCAACAATTTTTTATATTTAGTAGAGCATGTCATGACCTTTAAACCTTATATGAGAAATATAAAGACACCTTTGACTCATTTCAACACTTGAAACCCATTGAAATAGCTTAATAAATGGCTAGACAAGCACATAACTATGATGAACAAAACCTTAAACTCATCAAATTTACCTTAAAGTTTATTGAATAAGGTTTCAAATAAACATTATAGGGACACAATAACACAAACATCATGATACATAAGTTAAACAATCATTATGATCAAATTTTTAAATTGTATGGGCGATAGTTTGACTTCTGAGGACAAACTTGTTAACAGGAACCACCAAATGAAAAGGTCGAAAAGGTAGAAGAAAATGTTGATAAGGTCAAAGTATTAGAAAATTTTGAGATATATATACACCCACATCATCATGAGAGGCAAAAATCATGGAACCATGTGAGGGAGTATCATAAGAATAATCACTTTGGTTATACAATAAATCAAAGTACCAATCAATATGGCTACACAAGGAATCAATGGAGCAATCACTATGGCTATGCATGGAATCCAAATAATAACTATTGTGTTCAAGTATGGAATCATAGTAATACAATAACATATGGAACCTAAAATTAGTAGTGAAATCAATATGACTATACATAGAAGAATAACTACTATGGTCATGCATAGAATTGTAGTAGTGTAGTAAAATATAGTACATGGAATCAAAGGATGAATCATTATGAATGGACACCAAGGTGGTAAAATTATGATCATGAATGGAATAAAAATATAAAAATGGAATTTTTAAATAAGTATGGAGAGATATCACCTACCAAGATCACATATGGGTGGTTAGCTTTAAATCACACTTATTATTTGGTTTCTTCTTATGTTTCAAGGATGAAACATGTCAAGGAGGGAAGGAATATTATGTACTTAGGGATATGATATATTAATTTATATATATTTATGGAGATAAAAACATGTGGAACACTTCCTCTTCATTAGTTATATGGGTCCAATATATTAGGATCAATGAGTAAATTATGGAATTAGTGCATTGGGTAATGGTCAGCTTATATTAGAATTAGGAGGTTAGCCATCCATTTTTAGTTAATTAGAGGTCTATATAAAGGAGATGAATATCATTTTAAAGGATATCAATCAATAAATTTTTGAGGCTTCTATTTAGTATAAGGCTATTAGAGGTTATCCCCCTCAAATTTTCATTGTGTAGTTATTCCTTCCTAAAGGAGTAGTATATGGTGTTGCCCTACCATAAGGGTATTATTCTATTTCTACATATACTTAATATTTAGGTATATTAGACCATAAATATCTATTATATTTTTTTATCTATATTATATTATGTATTATTTCTAATTATTATAAGTGTGGATCATAACATTATTATACTCAAATGGTATAGAATTTTCATTCACTTTCTCCTTCCTTATATCTTGTAAGAATTGTTTTCCAAAAACAATCAATATTCTTGAACCATTGTCCACTTCTTCACTTTTATCCTTCATAAGACTAAAATTTTTCTTTCTTCCATCCTTCACCAATGTATATGTTTTTATCTAGCCATTATGATGTGCCTTCTTATAAAAATTCCAAGTCCTTCCAAGTAATAAATGGCAAACATTAATGAAAATTACAACTCACAAGACTTCATCCTTATAGGTACTTATCTAAAAACTTGCCATATTATCTCATTTCCAAAAAAAATATGTCCCTTTAACAGCCAATATACCTTATAGGGATTTGGATGTGAAATCCTCTTTATACAAAGTTTATCTACTATCTCTTACAAAACAATATTATTTGTGCTACCATTATCAACAATCAACTTATAGCACTGACCTCCAAACTTAAAAATGAATCTAAATTGATTCTTCCTCTACATGGGACTATTTTTTTCCTTTGTTGGTTTCAACAACACCATCTTCATCATGAAATATTCTATGGTTTTTATTTCATTTACATTATGAATTGACATAATACTTTCCTCATCATCTTTCACAATATGTGAATTCACATCATTCATATCATTGTCATTAGTATGCCCATGTGGACACTCAAACATTCCATGTCTATTTTCTTTGCATCTAAGGTATGTACCCATGAATCCACACCTTCTGTCTCATCCATAGGATCCTCTACCACTTGTAAGATTTTCTTTGCCTCTTTTTTCAAGAGGAATATTAAAATAAGAAGTGTTAGCTTCTCCTTACATTGAATAACATTTTTTGTTTCTTCTTTATCATTGTGCACACAAAATCTTGTTACTCCCTTACATTTCACCTTATTTTTTAAGGGATAATTTATCCTCAACATTTAATGTGCAATAATAAGATTCTTAAATATAATTTACATGAATCATTCCAAACTCATCTTGAATATAAATGCATAATCCATTCATATGTCTTGAAATATTCTTTGTGTCATCTTCAACATAACTTCCTTTGATAGTGATTATGAAAAACTCTTTGGTGCAATCTTGTATACTCATCTCATTTTTTTATAGATTTTACAAATTCTATAATAAGCTTAATTTATGAATTGAAGGCAAAAATTAGCCTTCAACTTCATAATAGTGTGTCCTAACTCTTGATATTTTCTTTACCTCTATGGACTCTTTCTATGTGCACACGCTACCTCCATAAGGATGTGTGACCCTTCAACTTAGTGCATGAAAATTTGAATTTATTAGGAACTTGCATACCCTCATGCTCAAAGTATTTTTCTAACTCATTGATATTATCAATGAGTTCTTTAGGGATTAGAATCCCTAAATAAATAGGAGTGTCTAACATTGGCTTATTATTACTCATTCTCACAACTACACATAAAAATATGTCTTAAGGGTCATCGACCTCTTCTTCTTCAACCTAAGTCTTAGGTGTTGCTTCCCAAACTTCATTTTTCATTTTCATCATCAAACTCTCCTATGTTATATGGTCTATATAGCCTTTAAATGGTCTTATATATTTCTCATTAACTCTAAAAAGCTTTCAAGGCTTGCCACTCTTGGTGCTATTGTAATAAAACATCCTTTATATGCAATTTCTTTGAAATCAAGAAAAATTATCTCACTACCTACCCAAAACTCATTCTATAAGATGTCTTCACTACTTTCTATCCACACTCATAAATATTAAAAATAGACTACAGAAGCTCACCTATAAGAAACAAACCTTTCTCTAATACCAAATGATGTAGGTCTCAAGGAAGAGATATCTTAGACCATAAAGCATTTAGAATTACACATGCAAAAAATTAATGAAATAAAATAAACACAAAAGTAAATTTATTTATTTGATTTCAGTAACATAAATATAGCTTTCACACACACAAAAATAATATGCAATCTCAAATGGATTACATTACAACATCAGATCTTTAGATCTCTACCTACTAACTTGTGGTATCTGTAAGTTTAGTTATTTCTCACTCAACTTGTTGCTTGATATCAATGAATTAATCCCTTCAAAAACAAAGGGGAATGTTTATAAAGGCACAAGGCCCACCTACTTATAATATTTCATCATACCCAACAACCCATTATAATCATTTAATATATACTATCATGGACTTATAAGATATCACACCCATAAAACATCACTATGTCATAATCATTAAATACCCATTACAATCCCAATGGCTTATAACACATCACAACATAGAACATCATGATAAAATGACATTAGTAAGAGCTCAAAATAAAATTAAACTCCAAAAAAACTATGTGGAGCTTCTCATAATTATGCAAAAACATCTAAACTAGCTTGTACAAAGGTTCATGAGTCTTTCCAAGCCTGAGTCTTTGACCATTTCTCTTTCTAGGCTACATGCACTAAAATGGATGTCAATAAATAACTCAATTGTTATCACCCTTTCTCCTAGATATATTTATGTAATTTTTTATATAATAAAATTCTATGGACACATATGATTTCAAAAAATTACCTTGAACCTATTGTAATAATCTCATATTCACAAGGAGTAATAGTTAGTTAGTGAAAAAATAGTATAATAGGAGACTAGACTAGTAAGAAGTCATCCACAAATTGTATTAAATTGAGTTTGCTCAAAGGAGGTTGCCCTTTTGAAGATCCCAATGATAATTTTAATGCAATTTTGTTTATTTCCTAATTTAATTTTGTATATTTACAATTTAGTTCTAATTTAGTTTAAGAAGGATCCTATCATCTGGTATCATAACACTTTTCAAAGCTGATTTTCATAGCAACTTCAATAAATTAAGGTTATTCACTTTTATCCACTGTATACTCTCACCTCACCCTAGTGATATCTTGGTGATCAAAAAGAGGCAACGGAGTGATGGCACTAAGATTTTACCCTATAATGTCATTGTTAGGATATAATTTTTTTAACCAACCATCATTATTAGTGGAGTTTTAAAATTTGTACTTATACCAAAAATTGAAGGTCTTTTTGCAATAGTCTGTCTTCACTACAAGCCAGTTTTTAAAACTTGTCAGTGTTCATTGACATTTTTTATGTGTAGGGTCCTTAAACCACCATGTATGCATCATTTGTTCCTATTTTAACATCTATAATGATAATTTGTATCATTTGTTATGCATTACATCATCAACATCAAGCTCTAGTAAGAAATTTTATTTGTAATTTGAAGTATCTAAGTTTTTTGTCTAACCTCTAAATTTTGATCTGATTTTGGCCATATGGCCAATATATTTCATTCTTATTATAAAATTTTATTATTAAATCCAAATTTTGATCCAATTTTGGACATACTACCAACCAATCGCATTGTAACTATTTATTATAAACTCCAAATTTCAATCTGGTTTTTGACCATACTATCAATAGATCATATTGTAACTATTTATATGAAATCCAAATTCCAATACAATTTTAGCCATCCTAATAAATAACCACCTTGTAATTCTTTATTATATTATGATTTAATTTTGGTTGTACTACCAACTGATTGCATTGTAACTATAATTGTTTTATTGAAAAAAAAGATAGAAATTTTTGGAGCCCATATGCAGAACACAACATTCTAATTTTCTCACCACACTGGTCATTTTAAGGAGTATTTCAAAAAAATTGAAAAAAAAAGATATGCAAAAAAATATTCCCGCCAACTTCAAAGCATTTTTTTGAATTTTTTTCACCTGTGGAAAATACAACATTGTGATCATCTTACCAAGCTAATAAATTTAACATATAATTTCACTCACCTTTTCCTAGCACCTTCAAACACTATGGTAAATGGTTTTTACTTGTGAATGGACACACACTATGGCACATGACATTGATGAACTCCAAACTAAATTTGAATCCCATCTGTCTAAACTAAATAATCACATACTCAACCTTTATGTTGAAAATCAAGCATTGTAAACTAATAGGAATTATCAATCTGATGGTAGTTCTTCCTCCAGAGCACCACTACATGGCCCTAAATTATATTTTTATAAATTTTGTGGTATTAACCCCACTATATGGTTTTACTAGTCAAAACAATATTCAAATCTGCATCCCACCATGGTAGAAGAAAAGGTACATATTATTTCATTCCACTTAGAGAAAGAAGTTATTAAGTGTTACCAATGGTACCACAAATCAAATCCATAACTAGATTAGACTGATTTTTATAAACTCTTGCTAGTTCATTTTGATCCTAGCTCCTTTAATGATTTCACAAGTTATTTGACTAAACTTAATCAAACTAACACATTTTGGGAATATAAAATAGAGTTTGAAAAACTAGACAATTAGACTAAAGGCCTATTTAATGATTTCTTCAAAATTTATTTCATTAATGGATTTAAAGATATGATTTGAGACGAGGTAAAAATGTTCAAACATCAAATCATCATGGAATCCTTAGGCTTAGTTAAGCTTGCAAAAGATAAAATCACATCACAATTATAATTTGGCACCCTCCAAGCCATCTTCCTTCTAGCATTCCAACACAAATTCCCCTCTCAAAACAATGCCCATCAAATGTCTCACTAAATCAAACATGTGTGCACATCTTGATAAAGTGTTATGCTACAATTGTGATGAAAAATGGGCTAGTGACTACAAATTCATCGAAATATATATATATATATATATATATATATATATATATATATATATATACTCGATGTTGATTCCCTACCTAATACAAAATAATGAGAAAATGACATGGATTCTAATTTGGTGACCTAGAGCAATAAATATAATATTCAAGGCCCTTGGACTCACATCCATAAATTTTCATGAAAGCCTTGGCAAGGGTATCTATTCCACAAAAAATGCATGTAAAAGGATTTTTCAATAAACAACCTCTCACCATTTTTATTGATTTAGGAAGAACTAATAACTTTATAGACACTCAAAGGGCTAAGTAGGCAGACTATTTTTTGTACCCTTGTTCTAGTTTTGAGGTGATGATTGCCAATGGTGGAACATTTCTCTACAAGGGCAAGTGTCACAATGTTCATATTTCATTAGGAGACTATAACCTCAAGACTGACATGTTTGATTTACCCTTGGGTGGATGTGATGTTTTTATGGGATCATAATGGATAATAACTCTTGGACCTATTCTTTGGTATTTTTTGAGTTATGAATACAGATATTTGATAATGACATCAATATACACTAAAAGGCCTTCTTCCTAGATCCACTAGTATTATCAGCTCTCATAACATGGAGAAATTTATGAAAAAGGGATCTCACAGAAAATTTAACTCTTTTTTCTTCACACTAATTTCCCAACTAATTCTATCCAACCATTAGACATGCAAAATATTTTGGTCAAGCATGCAAAAAAAATTATGAACCAATAGGATTATTGCCTCACCACCCTAAAACCCATCACATCTAACACTTTATAGATAGTTCACCCCATAACATTCAACCATACCGCTACCCATTTATTCAAAAGGCCAAGATTAAAAATATGGTTTAGTTCCTCCTATAAGTAGGCATAATTCAACCCAACACTAGCCCATATTTCTCCCTAGTCTTTCTCATTCACAAAAAACATGGCATTGGATCTCCATTGATTTTTGAGAACTGAACAAGCTCACCATTAAGGACAAATTTCCCATTCCAATAATAGATGAGCTCTTAGATGAACTCCATGGTGCCAATTTTTTCTCCAAGTTGGATTTGAGATTTATCTATCACTAAATTCGCATTCATGAAAAAAACATTCCCAAAATGGCCTTTCACACACATGATGGTCACTATGAGTTTCTTTTCATGCAGTTAATGCTTACCAATGTCCCTTCCACATTCCAAGGATTAATTAATAAAGTATTGTGCCCCTTCTTTTGGAAGTTCATCTTCATCTTCTTTGATGACATCCTCATCTACAACAAAACTTGGGAGGATCACTTCAATCACCTTGACATTTCCTTTTAACTTCTTTTTGAGAACCACTTATGTGTCAAACATCCTAAATTTTATTTTGGTAAATTAGAGGTCGATTACCTAAGATATATTATATCATCTAATGGTATTTATGTTGACCCTACCAAAATTAAGGCTATGACAACCTGGCCCAAATTTAGGACAGTCAAAATAGACTATGCTCAAGAAAGATTACAATAAAAAAAACATGATAATGACTATGCTTAAGAAATATTCTTTTGTTTGGTGATGCAAGTATATGCAACTTGACTTTGATTACCAATACCTATTAGGCTTGTAACCTTGATTTCTTTTATATCTTTTAGATCACATTATTTCAATGGATATCTCTCAATATTTTGATCACCTTTTGTAAGTAACCTCTACAATTATTATCTATATAACCCTTTCTCCTATACGAATCCTTATTATTGGTATAGGTCTTCTTATGAACAAAAAATAGACTTGGAGGCTATATAGTAAACTACTCATTCTTTCTCTTTTAGGATTTCACTCCACAAATATTTAAATGATGACTTCAAATATTTATTCAATGTATGTAGGTGTTCATAGCCTCATACACAAGTATCATGATATTTTCATGATAAACTTCAATTTGGAGATTTAAGAACACAAAACTTGTTTGTATCCCTATATTTAGGCCAAGTACATGGTCTATATACACACAGTCATTTTTATCTCCTTCAAATAATTTTTACAACTCCTCAAAACATTTATATCCTCTTAAGACACTTATCTATCACCTAAATATCATGTTTCAAAGGATTTATAATTGTAGTTTGAAATAAAAGTGAGTTACCTTGCCTAAAACCCTATTTTTCTTGACTTTATATAGGTCTATCCTACACATTCACTTATATCTTGACTTATGGAACTCTAAAAGCCTGAAATCCACTTAAATAATTTATAATACATATTTTATAATATGTGTATCAATTTTCATAAAATTATGAGAGTTGATTTACAAGATATAAATGTTTTTGTCACTAAAACCTTAAACTATTTAATAGACTTGAGAGCTTATATTTAAGCCAAATTCAATTTATAACCATTGTTGATAACTTTTTATGATTGAATATGGTCCCTCATATTTTATTCTTACTTTTTCTACCAATTCCTAGGTTGGAACAATCACCAAATTGAAGAAACTTACATTTACCTGTTGACTATGTTGATTATAGACTATGTTTCAGGTCGAGAATAATCTTCTCATGCAAAGTCAAGTTTAATAACTTGTTTTGGAATATTTAAGGTTTGAGGATAATATTAAACACTTCATTAACCTTTTAAAATCCTCTCTTCTCTTTGTCCTAGCTTGAAATTCCAAAATAAACCACTTTTTTGGACTGTTTATACCCTATTTTCTATTCTTTTTAGATTTAAAACATACATGTATAGGTTAAAAATAGATTTTAAGATTAAAAATAAATAACAAATCCTTAAAATCATATGTGATATATCTTAAAACAATCTAAGATCATAACAAAATTCTCTCGTATTTAAATGTCTCCAAAACATACAACTATGCAGATAAACCTAGAGACCTTTTCAAACTTGTTCAACAACCTTATCAAAACTTGCAACTTCATATTTTATGCCTCTTACTTGCTATTTTGGGATCTTCAAGTTGTGGATTTATGTTTATCACCTTGTAATTATAGTCCCTAACTTGGTTTGATCTTGTTTTACATAATAAAGATCTCTCAACAACCTTGTAACTCCTTCAAACATGCCAAATGTGGTCATTTCCTACGTTGGATTTACCTTGAAGAAGGGGTTATAGACTAAGTTACATAGAGATAAAGATTAAATGACTTTTATTACATGATTATAGACCTCTATAACCCTCACACAAATTTCATGACCCTTAAAATAGACTTAGGACCTTCAAAACCACTCTAATACTAATTCAAGTTTTTAAATTATGGTTTTGTCAAGAAACTTAAAAATGCCTCCAAATGGGATAGCAAAGAAAAATGAAGCATAATATGTTTTTATTTACTACTTAAGACCTATAAGAGTCCCTAATATCCAAAACAAACATAACTCAGCTATTTATAATGATGTTTTTTCATCATATAGTTGACAACATTTGAATAAGCATTTGATCATGTTAAACAAGCTACAGGAACCATGCCCGTCTTGGCCATGCCTAATTTCTCCAAGACATTTATTATTGAATGTAATTCTTATTTTATGGGCCTCATTGATTTGATCATGTAGGATGGAGGTCCCATTGCCTTTACTAGCAAGGTTCTTGTTAGGTGCAATTTGGCATGCTCTATGTATGACAAAGAGATGATGGCTATCCTCCATGTATTCAAAAAATGGCATCCATACTTTGTAGGCCAACAATTTTTCATCAAAATTGACAACCAAATCCTCAACTATTTTTTAGAATGATTATTTTCACTATATAAACAAAAAAGGATTTAAAAACTCATGGGGTATGACTATGAGATCACATAGAAAAAAGGAAAGGAAAACTTGGTGGCCAATGCACTCTCTCACCAGTTTGAAGAACATGAAAAATTATGCATTGTATCTATTCCTATTCCTACTTGGCTACATGATATTCAATAGTATTGGCATCATGACAACCCCACCTAACATCTCATTCTCCAATTATTTATTAATTTCTCTACTAAACGTCACTATATTTGGGATGGCCAAATATTACAATATAAAAGATGCCTTGTATTAATCATATGATCCAAGCTCAAATATACTGTTTTACAAGATTTTCATGCCTCCCCTTCACCATGGCATTCAAGTTTTATGAGAACATATTAGCTAGTTTTCCATAGTTTCTTCTAGATTGGAATCAAGTAGGCTATCAAGACATTTATTGTAGAATGTGATACTTTCCAGCTCCATAAAATGGAAACAGTCACACCACCTAGTTTACTCCAACCAGTACCCATTATGGAATGTATTTGGACTATCATTTCAATGTATTTTATAGGTGTCCCCAAATCTAGAGTAAAATTCATCATTCTCATGGTGGTGGATCACCTTTTTAAATATGCTCATTTTTGTGCTTTGGGCCACCCCTGTACTACTACCACCATAGCCTAGACATTTCTTGATCAAATATTTTAGATTCATGTCATCCTCACCTTATTTGTATCATATTATGACTCAACATTCATGAGCCATTTCTTTTAGGAACTCTTCAAGTGCCTTGGCACACATCTAAAAATGAGTTCGAGCTATCATTCATAGACTAATAGATAGACACAAATTGTCAATAAATGTTTGGATACCTATCTCTATTATTTTATCATGATACAAAAACATTAATGGGTAAAATGGTTACCTCTTGTCGAATGGTGTTACAAAACCTTCTACCACATGGTCACCAAGCTAACCCTATATGAAGTTGTATATGATCAAATTTTATCATATCTGGAGATATGGTTTTTGTTTTCCTCGAACCTTATAATAAATCCTCTTTGAATCTAAAAGGCTACCAAAAACTAGTTCCTAAATTCTATGGGCCCTATAAAATTCTCTAATAGATTGGCCTTGTTTCCTATAAGTTAAAATTTCAACCTTCATTGCACATGCACCCCATTTTTCATGTCTCTTTCTTAAATAAATTCCTTACCCTAAATGTTACCAACCAACAATGCTTTTAGATCTTGATATAGAAGGATTTCTCATTTTAGCACCTACAATGGTACTTGATAGGTGTGTTTATTAAATATGAAATTAGGTCATCACTAAATCTATAGTACAATGGCATGAGATGCAACCATAAAATGTTACATGACAACCTCTTCTTAAAATCTAGTAGAAGTTTCCTCACCTGTAAATTTGAAGGAAAAACTTTTAAGGGAAAGGGCATGTAGAACCCTTTATTATAACCATATTTTTATAATTTCTTTCCTTAATAAAATGCTAAAGATACTTATGCTTTGTAGGATGTCCCTTGTGCCCATTATAATAATAGTATATTTTTTAATGAAATTACTTCAATAATAAACTATAGTAACAAAAATATAACACAATATGAATAAAATATAGTAGAATATATGAATAAAAGACAAGCCACTTTGATGGGTAAATTTCCACAAGATTTAATAAGATCATAATTCACAATATGATGATAAACAACTAGCCATAACCTCCTATTTGTAGTCTACCTAGGCCATGGTTACTCCATAGGCCAACCTACTAACCAAATGAATGCATAAATAAATGTGAAATAACATCAAAAAGGGACAAGTAATCTACAATTAAACTATTACTATCCCAATACATGCAATAGGCTATGGGCGTATCATGCCCTTCCCTTTCAAACTTGCATTTTCCTCAACTTTGAACAACTCTAGATATTGTTGCAAAAAATCTTCACCCTCCCAAATTGCATCCTCACTCCTTAGGTTTTTCTATTTAATCAAAAATTATTTAATCTCTTAGGTTTTCAACCACTTAGTACGTGTTTTTAGGATCTTCTCTGGTTCCAAAATGACTCATCCTTCTTCATCTAATTTTGGTAGCTCTATCTAGGCTAAAATGTTATATCTAATGACCTTATTCAAGAAGTAAACATGAAATATTGGGTGTATGCGAGATGAATGAAGCAACTCTAGATTTTAAGCCACACTTCCAATTCTCTATAGAACCTAATAAGGGTCATAATACTTAGGATCAAATTTTTTATCCTTTTTCTATTGCTTCAATGAAATCTGCTTGTAAGGCTTCAAATGTACAAAGACCTAGTCACCTATGTCCAAATGTCACTCACTATGGATTTGATTTGTTTTTTATTTCATCTTATTTTGTTCTAAGGCCAAATTCTCTCTTAAACTATCCAATACCTCTTATTGATGTTGAATTTTTCTCCTCCACATCTGGAACCTTAGTTTTTAACCTCAAAGAAGAGGTGATGGAAGGTGGATGGTAACCATAAGTGGTAGAAATGGAGATCTTTTAGAAGAGGTATGGAAAGATGTGTTATACTACCAGTATGTAAGTGGTAACCATTTAACCCAATATTATTTCTTATCTGATACAAAACAATAGAGATATCGCTCTAAACATTTGTTGAACACTTATGTTTATCCATCAAATTGGGGGTGGTAAGATGATCTATGAGCTATTTGAGTATCTAAACAAGAAAATAATTCAATCCAAAAATTACTTGTGAAAATAGGATCATGATCACTTACAATTATTTTTAAGGTTTCATGTAATTTTAGAACTACCTCCAGAAAAATAGTCACTACTATACATGTTGTAAATGGGTGTGAGAGGGCACAAAAATGTGCATATTTTGTAATCCTATCCATAATTACCAAGATAACATTCTTACCCTTAAAAAAAATCAATCCTATGATGAAATCCATGGAGACCTCCTTCCACCTTTAACTAGGAATTATTAAAGGTTGTAATATACCTGGGGTCTTAACTGTCTCACCTTTGTTCTATTGGCATATCAAATAGTCTACCACAAAATTTTGTACATCTCCATTGAGCTCTTCCCAAAATACTTCTTTCTTGATTTTGTGATAAATTTTTAATAACCCAAAATGTCCCCCAATTGCAGATGCATTCAACTTTTTAATAATCTTATGTTTCAGCTCTAAATCTTTACATAAGTCTAACCTATGATTATACCATAGGGCATTATCTTTCCATTCAAATGTATTAAAGGATATAGAACCTTGTTAGATATTCTAAATCAAAACATATGTATCTTTGTCCTGCTCCCACTCTAACCTAGATTCACCTATCCAATCTACTTGTAACATAGACATTTCACAAAGTAATACTAATGTGGATGTATCTTATCTAGATAGTGCATCTGCTACTGCATTATCTTTACCTTCCTCATATATAATTTTAATATCATAACCCAACATTTTTGTTACCCACTTTTGTTTTTCCTCAGATGATAATCTTTGCTCCAAAAATTATTTAAGACTATCAAGGTCCATTTTCAACTTAAAGTGTCTACCCATCTTATAGGGCCTTCATTGTTTGACTACAAGAAGAATAGTCATCATTTGTTTCTCATAGATAGGTTTTTTTAGATTCTTACCTTGGAATTGACAACTCTCAAATGAAAAGGATCTTATTTCCTACATTATTACTACTCCCAACCCTAATCTAAAAGCATCACATTCAATATTGAATGTCTTTGAGAAGTCTAGAGTAGCCAAAACTAGGGTGGTACACATAGTTTCTTTCAATTGCTCAAATGAATTATTGGATACATAATTCCAATGCAATGCATCTTTATTTAGAAATGAAGTGAGTGGATTTGTTATGTTATCATAACCTTTCAAAAATCTTCAATAGTAACATGTTAGTCATAGGAACCCTTAGAGGTTTTTGAGAGTTTTGGGCATTGGCCATTACAACATAGATTTGATCTTCTAAGGATGAAATTTGACACCTTCATGGGATAAAATGTCACCTACGTACTCTACCTCCTATACTTTGAAATCATATTTGTATGGCTTTGTATAGAGCTAATGTTACTCCAAAACTATCAACCCCTATTTCACATGTTTCAAGTGTGTTTCCCATGTCCTACTATAAATCAATATTATTGATAATTTGGCTTCACAGGCCAAATTTCAAACCCTAAAATCAAAAAAAAATTATGATACCCCTCCAATATTGTGCATGGTGGTCTAGATATTGTCATGGTCTTCTAATTCCTTCTTGAAAACCTTGTTAGCATGGTTTAAGGTTTCATTGGTGTGCTAGATCTTGCTTGAGGGATCCTCATGTGACATCATCTTGTGAGTCATTGGGTGATGTTTTAGGGCTCCAAAGGTTGTTTTTGGGTGATTTTAATGGTATTAAATGTCTTTTTAATCTTAGTGAATGGTCTTTTCATTATTTGACAAAATTAAGGTTTCCTAATAGAAGTTAAGGTAATTTTGGGAAGTTAAGGTTTTTAGTTCTCATTGTATTTATGCCCGTTTTTTGCCACTTCTCAAATAAATACCTTGTTAAAAAGATCATGGAGGGTGTATAAACTTTTTTTTATTAATGTGAAGTCTAAGAGTGTGTCTAAGACTTCCCTCTCTGGTATACTCATTCAGGGCTACTTTAAGCCTTATTTAGCCCTCTAAGTCATCAAATTTACCCTTCAAACATGTCATTAGAGAAATATTACCATTAAAAATCACTTTTAGAGAAAGTGTCACATTTTTTTCATGGGTCTTAAAATGTTTCATAAACATTATAACTCATAACAAGGTGTTTCCATGCATAAAAGGGTCCATTTTAGAGGTCAAACACATTTTCCATTCACCAAATGGACCCCACATGCTTGTAAATTGTCCTTTTAGCTTTTCCACCTATAAATTATGTTTTGAAATTTTATTTTACCTTATTATTTCCCTCCTCCCTCCCATTAATGGCATTTCAAGGTCTGAAACTTGAGAAAATGCAGGAAAGTTAAGTTTATAGGTGCTTTCAGACTTGTATGGATCTGTATAGTAAAAACATGATCAAAAGAAGTCATAAATATATAGAGATTACTTATTTCAAACATAATATGGAATAATATATTAGATATAAATTCAAATAGGTTAAAAAATTCCCTTTTCTCCATTGATCTCTTTGGCATCCTTGCACAACCAAGTAGGTTCTTGCTCAATATGGACAAGAGAAAGAAGATGATAACTTGAGCTCTTGGCTAGAGGAAGGGGGTCTAAATGCTTTATAATCCTTAAAATTAGTTTCCATATTTATCCCCTATGATTTATGAATAAATTTTAAGAAATTAAGTAACCATATTTGCATTATTCATCCACATAGGGTTATCTTTGTAACGGTTTCAATGCAGTTATGGTTTATTTGATGTAATAAGTGTTATGTTTCCCTTATATTCCTTTTCACCCCAACAAGTTATTAGGTTTTATGATTTTATATTAATTGATGCACCAAGGTAGATATCCCTATAAACTAGAGGTTTAGCCCTTCCATAGGTCACCCATAGCCTTGGGCTAATCCCATGTTACCACAGACTTGGGGGTATGCCTGAACAACCTCATCCTAAGGTGAAGTTTGGAGTGTTAAAAATTATGGAATGCTTGGTGGGATGAATATTTGATCAATTGGATCAGTGAATTGTAACACTTGGTTATCTCAAGTAGCTTCAAGTACTCTAATGGTAGGTTTGCAGTCAAATTTCATTCTAAGAGGCATTATAAGGTCTTCACTTAGGGGTAAGAATAACTATTATTGATAGTTCACTTTGATCTTTATTTTCCTTATAATGTCTAATGGTTGGATATGGAGGAGATGTATTTCCTATAGTTCCTTATCAATCTTACTATATCATCCCAACTATGAGCCCTATCAACCCTATATTGACCATTATCATCAACATGAAGGTTCACATCAATCCTATGAGCCTCTTTACTACCAAGGATATCATCCTTACTCTCCTTATAAACCTTATTAACCTCATTTTCAGCTTACCTATCCTCCTAATCAGTTTTGGCAACATCATGCTGTTTCTAGTCATCCCAATCCATGACCCAAATTAATCTATTTCAATCCTTAAGAAAACCCTCTTGGGTTATGAGAAATACATTGTTGGGATTGATACACAAAAGGGTTATGTCTAATAGTTCCATAGTCACCTAATTAGGAGTATGAGAACCTCATTATATCAAGTCAAGAGAAAATGGGCATCTATTATCAAGTAAAGTTAGTCAAGACCAACTAATGACATGTTAGATGTAGGTGCTCTAATTTCAAGAATAGAAGAGAGATTGGTGGTTCATGAGGGGAATCATATCTAGAGTCATCATCCTCATATTCCATCCTCCATCCCACATCATTCCTCTATTGAGTATCCCATCCTTCCTTAAAGGACCCAAGCAAGTGAGTGTCAAAACCTTCTAAGTTACCCACAAGCTCCTCAAGCCTTCCCTACTTGGAAGTACATCTAAGAAACTATGGAAATGAGGGAAGAAGTTTGTGTTGAGAGGGTTGAGTTTCATGGTTCAAATCAGACCTTACAGGGCCATTCCCTTCCCAATCAACCTAAGGATATCTCTGGTTAAATTATACTTAACTTTGAAGTGCACCTAGCTAGAGAGGTTAAACTTATAAATAAATATATATATTAGTCAATGGTAGTAGAAAGATTAATGCAATCTCAAGAAAATGTGCCTTCATTCATTCCCCAAGTTATAACACATGTAATAGAAGAAGATCCTAAAACCAAGGTTTTAACTTAGAGGTAAGTACTAGAGTCATAGGGAAAGGCAGGTGAGTCAAGTCTACACCAAGATGTTAAAGTCAAATAGAAATTTGAAACCATTCAATCCCCATCCCTCCCTCCTCAAGAGCCTCATTCCCATCATGGAGGTCCATTAAAAATAATATGCCAAAGGAGAATTAGGTAATGGTTTTCAAAGGTGAACAACTTAATGAGAAGAATCAATCATCCATAACACCACTAAATCTGACCTCTCTTCAATAATTATTTCAAGGATATTCCATTCCATTTCTTGAAAAGGATCTTGTCCTTGAGGAGGCAAGTAAAGAAGGTCAAGATGTGGTGGTAGTTGATGAAGGTGATTAAAGTGAGTTACAAGAAGAAATTACCATTGGTATACCTCTTGGTGAAGAGAGGTATAACTCAGCCTTCAAGAATATATAAGATGGTGAACTTCAACAAGATCAAGGTAAGCAAGATGATCCCCAAAAGGAATGCATACCCATTGGCCAAGAATAAGATGACCTTGAATATTTCTTTGATGACATGAAAGATGTTCTTTCCCATGACAGTCCTGAGGAGTGTGAGAGTGGATCATTTGTTCAACATGTAGAAGATTTAGGGCAAGAAGGTAGCCTTCAAGAGTCTTTAAGTGTTCAATAAGAGGTATGGGTTGATATTGAGACTTATATTTTCATTATAGTTAAATAACTCATTCCTTGATACCAAGAAAGATTTGTTAATAAACATGAGGTCCCAATAGTGGATGAGACTTTAAAGTATGATCATGATCACATGGAATGTCAAGAGGATGATTAGGATCTATGGAAATAGTATTTAGAAATTTGTAGTGAGTTTGAGACTCTTTGAGAGTCTAAACCTTCTCTTGGATAGATTGAGATTCAAATGTAAAACCTAAAGAGCATGAAATAAAAGTACTTGATCAACTTGTAGTAGATATACATCCATTTGAGGGTCACCTAGATATCAAGATGATTGGTATAGAGATTTAAGGACTTCTTAAGCCTAGAGGGAATCTTGAAAGTGAAGTTTCAATAGTAGAGACAATCCTTGAAGGTGATCCCGATAGAATTTTTCAAGGAGAAAACCTAGTTGTTTCTAATCTTATTGAGTTTGTAGTTGACCAACATGTTAGAGTTATAAATCCTAATGGCTCTTTACCAGTGATCAAGAACAACCAAGAGAAGCATGAGGTATATTTTAAAACACCAAGTGACTATGTGTACATAAGTCATCTATTTGTGGATGCCATTTCACTAAGAGCATGCAAGTGAGTGGGTATGCATGAAGAGTATTCCACCAAGCATCATGTCCTTGGGGAAACTTGTTTCACACCAAGGCCTATCTCATAGGATATTCTGTAACAACTTTCCCTTTGATCTAGGAGAAAGGAGACTTGTTCAGGTTAGTTATTTATAGTAGGTTGTTGTCTTGTTTCTAATAAGTGTGTCAACACAAGAGTAGTGTGTTATCTACCTTAGTGCTTTGTTGTCCTCTCTTGTTTTTTTCTTAGGTGTTTAGATGTTGCTTTATTGTTATGTGTCTTTGTGGTGTTTGATTTATTTCTTGTTGTGTCTTGTAAACTATCACAGTTATTAAGGTCTATAAGTTATCGATCATAAAATATCAACCTAGTTGGAGAAGTCTATCATCTAAACTATGATTTTCATGCATGAGATAGTGGGTTCCCTTAACTAGAAATTTGGTCAACCCTTGTGAGTCACCAAATATGTTGAAAATTTGGCCTCATAAGCCAAATTTCAACCCCTACAATAAAAAACTTTTCATGAAACCTTTCTAAGCTTATGCATGGTGGTCTAGAGCTTGTCATGGTCTTCTAATTGCTTCTTGAAAACCTTGTTAACATGGTTTAAGGTTTCATTGGTGTGCTAGATCTTTCTTGAGGGATCCTCATGTGGCATCATCTTGTGAGTCATTGGGTGATGTTTTAGAGATCCATAGGTTATTTTTGGGTGATTGTAAGGGTATCAAAGGTCTTTTTAGGCCTAGTGAATGGTCTTTTCATTATTTGACAAAATTAAGGTTTCATAGTAAAAGTTAAGGTAATTTGGGGAAGTTAAGCTTTTTAATTCTCATTGCATTTATTCATGTATAGGCCACTTATTAAAGAGAGACCTTTCTATAAATATGGGTAGGGTGTTTAAACCTTGTTTGGGTCTTAATCTGAAGTTTAATAATGTGTCTAAGGCTACCCTCTATAGTGCACTCATTCAAGCTTGTTTCAATCTTTATTTAACCCTCTAAATCATCAAATGCACCCTTTAAGCATGTAATTGGAGAAACCTTGCTATTAAAAAATCCTTTTTGAGAAAGTGTCACATTTTTTTGAGGGGTCTTAAAAGGTTTCATAAACATTCTAAGTCATAACAAGGTGTTTTCATGCATTAAAGGGTCCATTTTAGAGGTCAAGCATAGTTTCCATTCACCAAATGGACCCCACACACTTGGAAATGTGTCCTTTCAATTTCCCCACCCAACCTTATGTTTAGAATTTTATTTGACCTCCTAATTTACCTCCTCCTACCTATTGTCATTAAATTATGCACCGTAGGACATTCTATGAAACTCTTTCAATTCGATGCAACATTGAATTATCCCTCAATTTTATGAGAACTTATAAGAGAGATGAGTCTCTAATATTTAAAAGGGATATCTCCTTGAATTCTTCTCTAAGTGTCTATCACCTAATCTACTGCTTGTTCATGAAAAGAGTCAAGAGTTTGCATAAAATAGAAAACTATGCTAAAGAGGTGACCCACCAAGAATTTATCCCACCGAATATCACACTTCAACTGAATAACAATGCTTTCCAAGACTAATTCCATGCATTTAAAGATACTAACATAGTGTTTCAATGTGAAGTTAACATGCTTGAGTCAATCAACAAAATGGTCAACCTAAGGGGAAAATTGCACACCATAGATAAAATTGCATACTTAAAAGAGAATTCAATGCATTTAACACACTTCACATGACCTATTAAAATTAAAAGCTTTGTTCAGACATGAAGGATAAAGGGAGTAAGGATTATTCTATCACTTGGCTCCACTATACATCACTTACATACTCAAATAGAAGTTTACAACTCAAAATTGGTTTTGTATTCAATGTCCAAAAGTAAAGTGCAATGTCATTTCAGCAAGGCTTTACCATACCAAAAATGTGGTTATTTGTAATGATCAAAATGGCCCAATTTATAGAACTTTGAGGAAGAGTAACAAAGGAGAAGCTAAAAAGGCACAAGAACATGTGTCCACATCTAAAAATTAGTTATAGATGGATGGATGGATGGATGGATAGAGTGAGCCATGCCATGTCAAGAGTATTATCCAAAACTAGTTATGATAATGGTGACAAGTGGCATCAAACCTTTAGGAGTGGTATAGGAAACTATTTCTATCAAAGATCATCCATGAGGGTTCAAAACTAAAATAGAGAAGCTAACACATTGCACTACTAGAACTCATGATGGAAATTAGAAAATTTTCTTTCTAACTGCTAGTTATCCTCTGGACACCTATATTTGTTGATCTCATAGAAATTCTTTGATTTGGTTAGCCTCTAATAATGACTCGATCTATCAACATGTCCATTTTACTTGCTTTGTCTATTCTCATGTTCTCACCAAGTATTTTAAATAACAATGGCTGTCTTGTAGTTTGAAATTCACATTCTATGGACCATCACCTTTCAAGTATTTCCTTTAGACTTTTTATCTTGACCTTTTCTTGTGGACAATTTTCTTGCAAGAATTCATCGGATAATCTTTCCAAAAGAATTTGTTTCTTTAGTCTTCTCACTTTTTCATTTCCTTTGAATAAAAGTATAAAGGAATTCTTCTTTTTTATTTCCTTTAGACAAAAATTCTAAAGGAATTATTTTAGAGTTCCTTCTATACATTTCCTTCGAATAAAAATTCTGGAGAAATTCTTTCACAATTTTTTTTATTCACTTCTCCTCTTCCTTTTTTGTGGCTTTTTGATTGGTCCCTTCAGAGAAGTTGAAATGCCCTTCAGAGAATTTGTAATGGTCCTTTGGGCTTTTGTAAATGGTCCTTTAAAATGCAGGTTCCCCTTCATAAAAATGAAAGTAACCACTTTCCAAATAAAATACCCTTTGAGAAAGTTGTAAGTGACCCTTCAAAAAAACTAAAGTGGACCTTTTCCTGACAAAAGATACCCTTCAAAAAAAAAAAAGTGTCCTTCAAAAAAAATGAAAGTGCCCTTTAGAAAAGTGAAATGTACCTTTCATTTTTTTTGTTTGGTCCATTTTTCTTGAAAAGTGCCCTTCAAAAAAATGAAAGTACCCTTCAAAAAAATTAGAAGGGTCCCTTTTGGCTTGAAAGATTCCTTCAGAGAAGTTGTAATGGTCCTTCAAAAAAATTATGTGGATAAATTATTTGAAATAATTCATCACTTGGCCAAAATAAAACCCAAAGAAATAATCTTAAGGGAAAATCCTCAGAAAAAAGTCTGAAAGAATTCAACAAAATGCTTTGAACAAAAAACCCACAAAAATTAGGCAAAGGCTTAGAACAAAGGCCAAAATGGACTTTCCTAAAGAAATAACACTTAGTACTTTTATGGGCTTTTCCAAAGAACATTTATTCTAAATAAAACCTAAGTAGTGGACTTGGCCAAATTTGAAAGGTGCAAACCTGGGGAAGGAAATTGGCTAACACTACCCACCAATGGCATTTCAAGGCCTAAAACTTCAGAAAATGTATGAAAGTTGCAAGTCAAAAGTGTTTTTAGAATTTCACAAATTAGTAAAATATGGACATGATTAGAGGAAGTTATAAATATGTATAGGGGACCCATTTTAGACATCATATGGAATAATATATGAGCTATTAAGTCAAATAGGTCAAAAACTATTTCCATTTCTCCATCGAGCTCTTTGGTAGCCTTGGACAACCAGGTAAGTTCTTGCTCATTATGGATAGGAGAGAGAAGATGGTGACTTGAGATCTTGGATATAGGAATGGGGTATAATTTTCTTCTAATCCTAATCATTGGTTTCTATATTGATCCCTTTTGCTTTATGAACAAATCTTAAGAACTCAATCAACCAAATTTGCATTCGTCATCCACACAGGGTTATATTTACAATGGTTTTAGTGAAGTTATGGTTTATTTTATGTAATAAGTGTTTTTATTTATCCTAAAAGGATTATCAAATTCCATCTCCATCACCCCTCACTACTGGTTCACATGTGTGATCCTTAAAAATTAAGAAAGCCTCCAGACAAAGTTTCTTCATATTACAGAGCTTTCAGAGCATAAAATGGAAGTGAGGGGTGATTTTTAAGTGGATTATGGGTTATTAGATCCATTCTATCCTCATCTACCTCAAAAACATATTTTATCCACTAGATGATCAAATAACTCCTCCAAGTCTTGCTTCAATGTAATTGACATGTGTATAATGAGTTCCCCTTACAAGTGTGAACAGGGTGTCATTATAGTGACTGTAGAGAATCATCAAGGTAGGTTAGAACATGTATTGGATTAATATTATGGTCATAATATATTATTTTTCCCTCACTTCCTCTCACCCATATGACCAATTCCCATCCTTAAGCATTTAATAAACAAGCCCTCACTCAAGCACCTATAGGGTTATCTAGGTAGATTAACCAAGTAAGGTGGTCATTATTGGAAAAATAACACAAAGTCTTAAATACATTAAGGATACTTGAGGATTAATTATGTAATATGAATAATTATTGATAATTAAAATAGTAGGGTTAGATAGATACCAATACCATCAACCCACCCTAGATGATAAGCTCAGTCAAAACCCCATTGAATGCACACAAGACGTAGGAAAAACACTGATGATTTTGAGGTTAATAAGGTTTATAAGGTTAAAAGGATTAATAATAATTAATAAAAATATCTATTTCACCCAAGGGAATAATTAATCATCAATAAATTAGAAAACCATCTCTCAAATAAGCCACTAGTCCACCAACACATAAGTGTATCCTACAGGCCTGACTATAGATCGAAGACAAGTTGAACATCAATCTTGTTTAGGGTGTCTTCAAGGTAATAAGAGTTCATTTATATTGAGAAATACCATTGGATGGATGATAAATATTTATGAATTAAGCTAATATTATCATGAAGGGAAAAGTTCATTCTCTCACACAGTCAAAATGCACAATTGCTACCTACAAGCAAGATTTCTAGATAAGAAGGTGAAAGTGTCAAAAACTATGCATAGTGGTCAAGTAAGGGAAGGGTAAGAAAAGTATTATCATGTATTTATAAGGCTATTAATATACTTATAATGATCTATTACTCTAAATTAGCAAGATCCTTGATAGGCTAGTCATAACTTTAGGCCTAAATAGGCAGTCTCAGGCAGGACCTTGATAGGTAGAGCTAAAGTATGTTTAACCCTATACAAGGTTAAGGTGCAGAAGTAAAAACAAATTATATTGACTTATTTCTTAAGGTCCTTAGTCTGTAGTATAACTTTTTTCTTTTAAGATATACAAAAGGATCCTAATGTCCTAATTAGGCCTAATAGTAATAGACCTAAATTGGTATGTACAGGCATGTACCTAAAGGTTGAAGACTCTTACATGTTTGGGGTTATTTGAGAGTTGAAAACACTTGATGGGGAAGTGAGGAACAAATTAAAAAGGTTTAATAGATATTATGAGACTCAAATTAAGTTATAAAGGCACTAAACTAGGTCATTAGGGCTATATAATCCCGACTACTCATAAACACTAGGCCCGACTGTAAGGGTATAAGGGGTATACAGAGGGTAGCACTGAAGGAAGGCCTATTATAAATGTGTTACCAAGTCATGAAATCATGTTACAAAAGTTTAAAATAATATCAATAGTATTAAAAATAGAGGTAACTACTTAGGCCTCTAGTAACACTAGTTGGTTCAAACACTTGGACTAAACAGTGACAGTTAGGCTATGCCTAGAATAGAAAAGGGGTAGAGATGGTGGTTTGAGTAGCTAGAGAAAATTGAAAAAGGGTGTAAATAGATTAAAATGGAAATCTCTAGTGACATTTAATTCACCAACCCACCTATAGTTGGCTCAAACTTAGTTTAGGCCTATAAGGCCTAAAGCCATCTTTAGGCCTCAAGACCCCATCTCTACCTTATGGCAGATTCAAGACCCCATGCTAGGCCTAAGGGCATGAATAAGATGTATTTTTATGATTTAGGTTATAAATAAGATTTTTTGGATGGAGGACATCAAGGAAGTTTCAAACTTAGTCTTAAGACCTCTCTCAAACTGCACTACCCTAGGCTGCCATGACAAACGGCCAACTCCAATGCTCATATATCACCAAACAAGATGACTATGACCTAGTGCTCTTAGAGGGAGTTTTGGATTCCTATGCACTTAATATCCATGTAAGAAAGAGTGGGATTTAGGATCCTATTTCTATGAGTAATCCCTAAGATTGTCAACCTACACAATATGCTTAACAAAGAATTGAGGTATGCCAACTGTCACTCACATCTCATCATAAAAGTCACATGGGACTAGGAGATCTTAAAGATATTTGAAGGGGTATATGGGATAGATATTAATTGGAAAAAAATTGGGTTTGAGGCATGTACTTTATGAACCATTATTAATATGGTAGGCCACTAAAACCTTACATAAACCTTAATAGAGACCCGATGAACAAAATATTGAATAACATGCATTAGAATGGCTTGGTCAACACTTAGAGCTCATATTTCACTCTTAATAAATCCCATTCATGGCATTGGTCTAGACAGATAGTTGCACAGACCCATCTAAAACACTATTTTTGTAAGGTCTAATGATATTTTCAAGGTGTAGAGTCATATGAAGAGTTATAGACCATGGTAAAGGGTAGTGTGAGGTATATTCCAACTATTAAAACCAAAAAATTCTCTCAATTTATTTGGAAAGGTTTCTACATGTATGCACAAAAATGGCAGTCTAGAAATGATTAGAAAGGGTAACCTAGTCACCTAGGTAAATAGGAATTGTAGGTGTATACTATTTGAAAGACAATTCAAGATTAGAAGTTCTTGCTTAGACATGTAACATGTTTTTTCACCTATTCTTAAGCTTCTATTAAGGTCTCTTGTTCATTCAAATAGTTAACATCAAGTCACTAAGCCTAATTGCCTAAGAGGCCTATATGGTCAATAAGGGAGGAGGGCTAATGGTGTAGAGGGATGATAAGGGAGTCATTGTAGGATTATATCACCATGTAACTATCCCATTAAGGTGATCAATCATACTTTTCATGGTCATTATGGAAGATTCAGGTAGTTTCTTGAGCATAGTCAATATGAAATAAGGAGGTGGATACTTAATGCTTCATAGAGGGAGCCTAAATTGACCACTTTGGTGTTTTTTATCTATCATGAGGAGATAGAATTGACTAGGTTGGTGTTCCCTTCTTGTGTATGAGGTCAACCTTAGCCAGAAATAGACATCAATGCCCTAAAAGGCTCATTAAAGGCCACTCATCACCAAAGCAATGCATGAGAGAGCCTAGAGGGCTGCTTGTAATTATTGGTTGAATGAATGGTGACCATTATGACCTTTTTATGCCCTTCCCATGCTAGATTATCTTCTCTTTCTTATTCATTCTTTTATAAATTTAGGATTTTAGTCCATTGTATCTATCCCTCATCTGACTATGAGGAAACTCTACCTAAGTTTTTACCTTGCCACCTCTTGAACTAATACAAAGACTATTGAAACTTCTTCATGTTAGTCTCTAGTGTGTTATATTCTTGTTTGATATGCATAATTGGTAGTTTGACTCCCTTTGTAAGTCCTTACCTCACCTAGATTCTAGTAGGTTATTTTATGTAGGTCATATGATGTATCATAGGTTGGTGACTATACTTGAAGTGTAATCTAGTTGGAAGTGTTTCAAGATAGACCTTTCATCTATCACCCCTAAGTTGTAGCCATCTACCATAACCTTCATGTAAAGTATTAATCCATAGAAGTATTTCGAGAGAGTGTTTAGTTCATGTATTATTTGTTAGAATTGTTAAGAGGTCAAATAGAGTGGATAAATCATATTAGTATATCACCTCCAGTAGTATAGATTTCATTTTATGTTTCCCTTTTATCCCTTTTCACCCCATTAAGTTAGTAGGTTTTAGGATTTGAGCTTAATTGATGTACCAAGGGAGATAGCCTCATAAACTAAAGGTTTATCCCTTCCAAAAGTTACCCATAGCCTTGTGATAATCCCATGTTACCCCAAACTTGGAGGTAGGCCTGAACAACCTCATTCTAGGGTGTAGTTTGGAGTGTTAACAAATATGTCATCAAAGAAAACTAGCACAAACATCCTTTAAAAAGGCCTAAAAATAGTGTTCATCAAGCTCTAAAAATTAGATGGTGAATTTATAAGACCAAATGGCTTTTAAAAACACTCATAATGACCCTCATGATTTCTAAAAGTAGTTTTATGAACATCTTCATCCTTGATTCTAATTTAATGGTACCTCGAACAAAGATCCAATTTTGTGAAATAAATAGCACCATGTAACTCATCAAGTAAATCATCAATTACTGGAATAGGAAACTTATCTTTGATGGTATATTTATTGAGTTACCTATAATATGGGTACATCCTCCATGTATCATCCTTCTTATGCACCATGACCACTGGTGATGAATATGCACTCTAGTTGTCCTTGATGATCCCTACCTCTAACATCTCATGGACCATATTTTTTTATTTCATTCTTCTGTGCATATAGATATCTATATGGTTTTATATTTTGTGGTTGACTCCCTAAAATTAGTTTAATGGCATGATTATGTTCTCTTTTTAGTGGTAGTCCTTTTGGCACAGCCCCAAAAATAGATGGGTTGTTATCAAGAATCATTTATAGATCAAGATGTGTAAATGGCTTTGTGGGTTAAAATTATATGAAACATAATCACACTATAAATCCTTATGCCCCCTTTTTTTAGCATCTTTGTCATTTTATGTGAAATAACCAATTGTGGATATTTTTTCCATAATCCACTTTGTTTAATTTTCCTTCTTTCAGAATGAAACTGCATGAATAGTTCTCGTAAGTTCATCTCAATTGTATCTTGTTTCATGTAAATTTTGTTTTATTTCTTAGAAGAAAGTTGTAAAAATTGAAAGAAGGGTGAGGTTAGCAGAACCTAGATTTGGTTTACGCTTCATTTTAGATAATCCTCTTTGGTTTGGGAGGAATGACCTAGAGATAAGAAATCACTAAGAAAATGGTTGATTAGCTAGATAGTATGGTAGATTCATAGCAAGGTAGGTCCAAGAAGCATAATATTTTTTATAGGCTATCAATCCACACTTTTAAACTATCAAGTTTTGAAAATGAAAGATAAATTGCTTGCATAAATAATATAGATACTAAAATCAAATAGAAAAAGTGATTGAAAAAGATGAATTCAACTAATTATAGTAAAAAAATAATTAGATATTAATGCTAAATAAATTAGATATGGTTTAGAAAATAGGGTGAGGTTATGTGCTCAAGCAAAAGGTCAAAAAGTGAGATTTGGTGGGGTATAATAAGTGAAATTAGCTTATTATTGAAAATGTCACATAGTGATCATTGGTAGTTGGGTGAACCATCGATGGTTGGGTGAACTATGAATGGTTAGGTAACCATCGATAGTTGGGTGACCATCAATGGTTGGGGGGCAGATTATTGGTGGTTAAGTGACCATCAATGATTACTTATTGTGTTTTAGAGCTTATTTCTAAATTACAATGTATTTTCAAATACTATACATTTTGAATATACTATACACTCTATATGTTTTTCTCATCAGGGTTCATACCTTAGGCAGAGTACCTTGACACAACAAGCTAAAGTAGCCAAATCCTTGATCATCCAATGGCAATCTTCAAAATATTAAATATCTAAGTTCATCAACATGCAAGTAAGAAGACAGATCCCAGGATTCAAAACTATTAGCTTGGGATACTTTAGTGCAGTCCTAGGAATTGTTATGGACAAAGTATAGGAGTTGATCACATGGCACAATAATGTCAGCAAACTTGTGAAGGAAGATGAGATTTTGATGAAAAGAATTGAAAAAATACTAGGAACCATGTTAATAGAGCCTTCATAGCACACTACCATTGGGCTAATAGATGATGAAGAATTCAAACAGAGAGCCACTGCAACTATTCAAGAGATCAAAGGAAGGAGCCAAAGCCAATATAGTAAAGAGATCACAAGATCATGGACATCATCTTCAATTTAGGAAAGCAAATTGTAGATGCTAGAAGCATCAAGGAGGTCATGGCTATAAATGACAAAAATTTTAATGAGCTAGCAGACTAGGAGAATGGATGTTTAATGAAGCTTGTAGTAGATTTGGACTTGATCAATGAACAACACACTAAGCCAAGAACATACTCTAACAAAGGCAGCTAGAGGTCCCACCATCAACTTAATATAAGATTCTATTGATTATAATTTTGTGTGTATTTTTAAAATAGAATATTCTATTGTATAAATATATGTTATTTTGTTAGCATATATATTTTTAGGTTAGTCCAACATAGAAGGTCATATGTATTCTAGAATTTTCATAAGGATAATTGTCCTTATTCTCCACATATGTATCTTTAAAAATGACTAGTACACTACTTATGCTCCATGTAAATAGGTACTGTTACCATTTTGTAAGGGAGATATTTTTTAGAAAAATTGTATACTTGAAACAATTAATATAGCTAAAGAATTCTAAAAATTTTGTCTATATGGTTATGTTAAGGGTTACTAGCTTTTTCTCTCAATTGATTGTCTATATCTCAAATTTGAATGGTTTCTTTTAATCTTGAATTGCATTCTTGTTATAGGGTTGTTAGTCTGTGTTACACTAAATTAGTTGAAAATATCATAAGTTGCTTCACTTTAATTTATTCTACATCAAATTTGTGCATTAGCTATCTAAGTGTAGTAGCAAAACATTAAATCATACTTGGTTTACTTGTATTTTCAATTTATCCTCAGAGGTTTGCCTAGTTTGTAGTGAAAATTGAGAATCAGTTATTTTACATTACATACTAATTTAAATTCATGTTTAATTAATTGAAACTTTGTCATGGTGTTTGAGATAAAGTTAAACAATCACATTTGTTTCCTTTCTACCTTACTCTTTTATTTTACTCTTTTTTAACATAGCTCACTGTAGCTTAAAACTCATTGTCAAATATTCACTTAGGTTAGTGTAACTTTGAGCTTTGGTAAAATTTCATCAAAATTTACAAAGACTTGGATCAAGGTGGCTCCCAACCACCAAATCATATAAATATTTTGGAACAATCTACTTTGCTTTGTTACTATTTCACCACATGCACTACAATTGCCAAATACCCGCAACTCATGCTCTGAATTCTTAGGATTCTAAAATGGGAAGTATTCTCTAAACATTGATAGCACATGTGGTACACTTAGAGGCATTAATAAGAGCAACTCCACTAGTGCTAGAAGGAGGGTGCATCAATTTTGGTGTTAATTGATCAAAGGTTGATGTTATCTTTGCACTTTTGAGTGGATCTTTTCTCCAAAGTGTAAATATCATTGGTCTTAGAAGTTTTTGAACCATTTTTGTTGTTCTTGAGGTAAATATCATAGTTCTTTGATAAATGATTGCTTAATTCTATCTTTGGATTTGAAATTCTATAGTATTTGAGATTATGATGGCCTATTTTATTCAAAGATCAGGTGATCTCCTATAGATTTTGATTCATTTTGGGCTCAAACTTTTAAATATTGACTATAATTGCATGATAGGATACATTCTCAAACTATCTTAGTTTAAATTTGATGTCTTTTATCATTCTTTACATGAATCTTTACAGAATAAGCTTAGTGTGCATGTTTAGTCCTTATTCCTTGTAAACATTAACTTGATACATTGTATTTCAAATAGGATTTTGAGTCTTCAAGATGGAAATTCATAGAATTTAGACCATATCATGATCAAAAACAAGGGAACCTTTACTCGAGCTACAAAGTCATCAAAAAAATATATGTGATAAAGGCAAATGAAGACTTTCCAAGTCTTTACCCACTTCTCCTATTCAAAGTACCCCTGCATTCAGAACACATCTAGGTATGGCTTGGTTAGGAAGCTTCCCTATTAATTTACAAGGTGTATTCCATGATTTAACATGCAATCCTAAGAAGTATCTACCCATATTTAGTCTAATTGGTGTTGTAATTGTAGAGGAACATGTTAAGTCTTTTAAAGCTGCTTTGAGATTATTAAATGTCATACATGAGGATGTAGCATGTAGGTTATTTCCCTTTACCTTTAAATATGCATCATATGAATGGTTCCTTAATTTTATTGATGATTTCTTTACCTCTTGGAATGATTTCAACACCCTTTTTATTGACCAATTCGGCAAGATTATTAGTTCTTGTGTCATTTATCATCAATTCACAACCATCAAGAGAGATGCAAGTGAGCATATAAGATCTTTCAATGCTATATTCTAAAAGATGTATATTAGGACCATGGAACCTTATAAGCTTAATGATGTCCTAGACCTAAAAATCTACAAGGATGTAGTAAATCCCATGACTTCTATGTTCCTAAAGAGATCTATCTCAGTTATAGCTTCATTAGCCCAAGCTTATTTTGAGGCAATAGTTATAAGTGATTAAATACAACCAAAAGGTCAAATGGCTTACTCCATTCTGAATGTTAACCCATAGATGCTTGATTTAAACCTTTTTACCAATAATAACTAAAACACCCCTCCTCTTAATCAACTCCTAGCTTTGAATATATTTCCCACTAGTATGTTGCTCTTAATCAGAATGGGATTCCTAAATCACCAAACTACTAGTCGATCTTCTACTAATGATCAAAAAGACTTAATACCAAATTTTGGTACAAGTAAAAATTAGGTCCACAATTTTAAGACCCCTAAAACAGAGAATGAGTCTATATTAAATATGGTCCAAAAACTTAGCATTGATTTTCTTCAAGTGCAAAAACAAGTTGGTAATACTAGCAAGAGTTCTGAAAGGAAATTTACTTTCCAAAAGTTCAACAAACTAGGAAATAGATTTTAGAATGATAGATTATATAATAGCAATAAGGCTAGTGAACCCTCTTCTATTAACAATACCATGGACATCAATCTCACTAACATTGTTTTGCCTGACTACTATAGAGTGCATGCTACTGCTAAGCATGGTGAGATTGATTACATTGAATTCTGTAAAGCCTTTGAGGATTTTTAAGAAGAGATGGACACATTTGAAGCAGTCCCTAACAAGGATAATGCTACAAATGCTTATGGGTCCAAGTCATTAAACCAAGTCCATATGGTAGAGACATTCTAATTCCTTTTTCAAGAATATAATGAACCAAAAAATATTCTTGAAGAGATCCAAGCATTTCAATAATTTTTGAAGACATATGCTCTAAGGAATAAGGAGTAGAAACAACCATTGACCACTTCACCCCCTTTTAATAATTATGGGACCCCTCTTGATACCACTTCAAGGAATAACCCTAAGCCACCCAAAGGAATTTATTCCAAAACTAGTGTTGATTCCCTAAGTAGTATTAGTTATAACATTGTTGAAGACATGAAGAAAATTAAGCCCAATATCACTTTGCATGAGTTAAATAAAATTACTAAACAAAATTACTTGCTATTAGAGTCTTTGTCTAAAAAACTTGAGAATCCACCTAGGGCTGATAGTGCAAATGTAACCATGCCAACGGACAAGGTAGAATCTCCACCCTTCCTACTTATAGTCAGGATATTTAACAAGAATATCCACAATTGTCTTCTATATTTTTGGGCATCAACTAAAATCATTCCTATAGGAATATTTGAATATCTTGGACTGAACCCAATCAAGTCTGATATGGTAGTTACACAATTAGACAAATCAAGAGTCAAAGTCATTGGAGAATTATTACATGTACACATGCAGTTAGCTAGTGAACCCAGAGTGCAACAATTCATTGACATTCAAGTAGTAGACTTTCCCAATGCATATGGACTACTCTTAAGTAGCTAATGGACCAAGGCCTTAAATGTATATATTTCTACTAATCTTTCACATTTATGGCTACTTTGGAAAGGTGTTCTAAATCAAATAAGAGTGGAAAGGGAACCAAGGATGAAACACATGATTATTGAATACAACTCTATCAATGAAAGAGTTAGCTTCCTTGATTCTAACTTAGAAGTCTTCACATTGGAGACTACAAAAGTGGTTGATTCCAAGAACACTCATGTTGTACCTATCTATGGAAACTATATGTTGATGATGCTAATTACAAGTTCAGTCTAGAGTTGGGATTGTCCTGATAGACCCTGCTAATAAACAATATCATGCATCTTATAGACTAAAATTCTCATGCACCAATAACTTGGCTGAGTATGAGGCTCTCATCTTAGGATTGAAATTTGATATTAAAAATAAGGTCAAATAACTACTCATTTATGGATATTCTAAACTTGTAATCAATGAAGTAAGGATTAAGTACTAATGTAAGCTCTCATAGGTCAAGAGGTATAAATTTAGAGTCTAGGATCTGATAGAATATTTTAAGGTATTCAACATCCTCTCTATCCCTAGAGAATAAAACAAAGCTACTAATTTGTTCGCTTTTGTGGTAGCCAACCTCATACCTGATCAAGATTCCCCTAACTTTAGTATTGAGATAGTACCCTACCCCTTAGTCCCAGATAACATGAATCACTTACAAGTCTTCAATTATGATCATTAGATCCTAGAATTTATGACAAAATTAGGATATTTTGAAGTTTATATTATTGATGAAAATAATTAAAGTACCTCTGAAAGATAATTCAATGGAAAAATCATCCAACTGAATGATAACAAAATACCCAAGGGGATGGTTTCACTAGAAAGGTTGTTTGACCAAGACAAGCTCACTGAAATCCCTAAAGTCCCCAAGGTGAATGGGAAAGACTATAATGCAATAAATCTTGGACCCTGGGATTAGCCCCAATTAGTTAATATAGGGAAGGCTTGCACAGAAATGGAAAACAAAAAGGCTAGAGAGTTACTCACCAAATACAAGGACATAATAGCTTGATCTTATGATGATTTAAAAATATTTGGTCCCAATGTTATTACCCACACTATACCCCTCAAATAAAATTGTAAACCTTTCAGACAAAAACAAAGACCTATAAACCCCATCCTAAAACCCATAATATATAAATAATTAAGAAGTTATTAGATGCAAGGATTTTGTTTCCCATTTGACATTCCACTTGGGTTGCCAATTTGTTTCCAATCGGAAAAAAGAATGGTGAAATCAGATTATGTATTGACTTCAAAAATTTAAACAAAACATCTAAAAAGGACAATTATCCCTTGCCCTCTCTAAAACAGGTGATACATATTATTTTAGATTCATCCATGATGTCTTTCCTTGATGGCTTTTTAGGGTATCACCAAGTGTTAGTTGACAAAGAGGATAGAATGAATATAGTATTTACTACTAAGTGGGGAAATTTTGCATATAAAAGGATGCCCTTTGGACTAATTAATGTAGGGTCTACCTTTCAAAGGCCATGTACCATGCTTTCTAAGGTCTAGTAGGCAAATGTATCACAATCTACATGGATAACCTAACATTGTTCTCTAAAAATAAGGAAGATCATTTCACACACCTTCAACAAGTGTTTGAGAGGTGCAAAAGGTATGGTATTTCTCTTAACCCCAAGAAAATCATTTTTTGTGTTACTAAATGGAAGCTTCTAGGTCATGTCATCTCTAAGGATGGGATCTCCATAGATCCTGAAAGGGTGGAAGCTATTTCTAAGATAGAGCTTCCAAACAGTCAAAAAGAGTTGAAGTCATTTTTTGGCAAGATAAACTTCATCAAAAAAATCATCTCAGGGTTTGTTGAGATTATTAAACCATTGAATAAAATTATCAAGAAAGATGCCAAAATCACTTGGAATGAGGAGTCCAAAAAGGCATTCAATAGTATCAAAGGAGCCATTAGTCAAGCCTTAGTAATGATAAGTCTAAACTTTTCAAAGGACTTATATTTGTATTCATTTGCTTTTGATCATACAATGGTTGTGGTCCTATCTCAAAAATTCGATGGGAGTGATCACCCAATAGTCTTCATGAGTACCAATTTTTAAAATGAAGAATTGAACTATTCCCTGATTGACAAACAGGCATATGCACTAGTAAAAGCAAGAAAAAAGTTCAGACATTACATCCTCAAAAATAAAGTGCATATTATCTTACCAGACCCTACCACAAAACTCATGCTAAGTCAAAATAAATTAGGTGAGTGTAGAGATAAATGGATGTCAATTTTATAAGAGTATGATATAGAGATGAAAAATGCTAAACTAGTAAGGCATCAAGGCTTAGTCTAAATGATTGCCAACACCAGTCCCAAGATACATGTCATGCAAGTTGATCATCAGGACTTCTAACCCAATGAATGGTATGATTATTTTATTTATTGATTGATTAATGGTACTTGTCTTATAGATCTCACAAGGAAATAGAAAAGAGCCCTAAAACTCAAAGCTTCTCATTATTTGATCAAATATAGATTATTTTATAGAAAATACTTTAAGGGAGTCTATTTAAGGTGTTTATCCAAGGAGGAAGATTTTCAAATAATGAGTACTTTCCATGAGAAACTAGGTAGTGGACATCCATCAGAAAGAACAACAACCCACAAAATCCTCAGGGTTGGTTATTATTGGCTCACCATTTTTAAAGATGCTCACAAGCACATAAAAGAATGTCATTCTTGTCAAATCTTTAGCACTAAAGAACTAAAGTTAGCCATGCCTCTACAAACAATGATGGTTGACAAACCCTTTGATAATGTGGGTTAGATTTCATAGGAGTGATTAACCCCAATTCTTCTAAAGGATAGAAATAATTCCTGATTACCATAGATTATTGCACAAGGTGGACTGAGGTTGTAGCCACCAAACATTATATGACAGAAGAAATGACCATCTTTTTAGAAGAAAGCATTTGTACTAGATTTGGAATGCTAGTCTCCTTGGTATGTGATAATGGATATGTATTTGTATCCATAAAAATGACTGAATGGGATTATGACAATAGCATTTCTCTAAAGTCTTATTCCAACCATTACCCCTAAGGAAATGGAGTCTCTAAATCTACCATTAAGAACCTAATCAAGGCAATCAAAAAATTTGTTGAAGACAAGCCTAAGACTTGGCACAAACTCCTCAAATATGCTCTATGGGAAGATGGAATCATAATCAAGAAAGCCTTAAAGGCATCACCATTCCTATTGGTATATGGCCAAGAACTTGTGCTTCCTATCACCCTCAAGTTACCCACATTCATATTTATGCAAGAGTATACGGAAGAAAGTCAAGAACTTACAAATTCTATATTGATAGATATAATTTAGATGGAAGATGTAAGGGAATAAGCCTTTTTTAAATTCAGTAAGCATCAGACCATATTAAAGAGATGGTTTTATAAAAGGTCAAAGTTGAAGATATTTAGGCAAGGAGACTTAGTCCTCCTTTGGGACAAGGCATCTGAACACAAGGGTAAGCATGGAAAATTCACACCTCTATGGATTGGCCCATATCAAATTTTTTAAACACTTGGCAAAAACACTTTCAAGATAAAATACCTTTAGGGAGTAGAATTCACATTTCCCACCAATGGAAAATATCTCAAGAATTACTTTGATGCAGCTCCACCAGGTGTATCCATGGAATAAAATTTGTAAGATTGGTTAAGATTAGAGTAGGTAGGCTAGTTAGTTTCTTTCTTTTTGGTTATGTTTGTACATATTTATTTGCTTTTTGATGTCCTTTCTTTCTTCCTTATTTGTTTTATCTGTACATATTTGTTTGCTTTTATTGTGCTTTTGTTTTTTGCTTTTGCTTTGATTTTTAGCACTAATAAGTCCTTCTAGACAGTCTAGTGCTCAAAGTAGTTTATCTACCTTAAATTCCCAAGATTCAAGATTGGGATGTGAACCTCATACATATGATGATCATAAACCTAAAATATGAGCTTAGTGTTATAACATGGAGAAACTAGTAAAGGCAAATGAAAAGATCCCGTATTCTATTCTAACCTAATCATTGCCTTGACATAAGTATGGTTTTAAGATGAGTTTTAATTTTTAGATGAAGGTTTAACTTATTAAGGTAAAATCATGTTTGCACTTAACAAGACATCCTTGCTTGGGATAATGGTTTCAACCATGGGTAATTATCTAAAAATAAGACACTTGACTAAAGTCATTAAACTTGGCTATCTCAATTCCCAACCTTGCTGAAAGCATTAAAATGTATGTCAAAAAATACAAAAATAAGAATTCAGTACAAAATTTGAAGCTTTTCAAGCATATGTCATTCAGGTAATCTCCATCAAGGCTATGGATGCCTGGCTAGTAGTGGAGAAAGGCTTTGATTGGAGTTGAAGGCATCTCTATCAGGGTTATGGATGTTTGGCTAGTAGTAGAGAAATTCCCAGGCCTCCCCTAAACCAAGAGCATGATTCTTCATGAATAATCAAACATGCTATAAGCCAGTCTAAATTATTAAGGACATAAAACCTAGAAATTGTTCCCTAAATCTCATGGAAAATAGTAAGTGGAATCAAAGCACACACATAGTATGATTCTATCCTAGTAATTAAGCTTAATCTTATAGGTATAAAACCTGTTTCAACCATTAACATATCTCAAATAATAGCATGGGTCCAGTAGGATAAGTGACCTAATTATTTGCCTAAACTAGAGTCTCTAGGTTCTAACATTTGGCTATGTTTCCCCTATGAGTCACCATTTTTTGGGGCCAACATACCCCTAATTTTAAAAATTGGGGCCCTTGAGATGTTTTGGAACCTTTTTATTGAAAGAATTGTTGTGTTCCTAGGTTTCTATGGAAATTGAAGGTCATCCACTCTGATAGGGTAACATATTTTGTTACAATTAAGTTATAGCATACATAATGTTACTAATGGTTAACCTTGTTTGTGAGAAATGTAGGTTCAATGGAGAAATCACTGGCATGTACCAACTAACAATTCACCACTTGATTTTAGGCTGACTTTCACTAACCTTTAATCTATAGAAATTAAATCTTGGACCCTCTTTAATAAACCCTAAGTCTAAAACCCCTTCGTTTGAATTTAAAATTTGGTGAGAGAAATTTAGAGGGAACACTTTATCCTATGTTAAACCTAAGTATAATTTTATATTAAGGCTTGGTCATGTTTATTAACATGACTAAACCTTAATATAGAATTATACCTATGTCATTACATATTCCCCCTTTATCACCCTAGAAAATTTTAACCACATCTTGAAATATTTTTTCAATGTCCCTTTTTATTTCCTAATTGGGCCCCTTTTATTAATGCTTAGCCCAAGTTTTAATCCTAAGGACCCCTTCATGTTTATTAACACAAACGGACCCTATAGTTAAAACTTTGATCTAAATCCTTATTAATCTCTAGTTTTGACTTAACCTTCATGTTTGATTGCAGATATGACGATCCTCACTTCATCATGGGATCCAATCTAATGGAGTGAGGAAGGCCTCGACATTGATTTAAAATGAAGGCACCTTAAAAATATCTATGGTTCTTTCTATGACCAGGATAAAGATCTAACAAAGCAAATTGAAGGTTAAAAAGTTAAATCTCTAACAAAGCACCATGTGGCAATAACTTATGCCAAAATTCATTGGCAGAGGGTCCCACTTATTTAGAAGGGCTAATGACATACGACTCCTCAGATCACCATCTGAAGGCCCTCACTTCATCATACACACCCAATCCAATTGAGTAGGATGAATCCAAGATCCTGGGAAGCTCCATGAGGATGTCACGTGGCACCCTCACATCTAACTATATTAATCTCATGGGTTTAAAATTGACACTCTCATTCACATCATTTGACGACCACAAGGACATCTATGATGTTAGTGAGACCATCAATTTTAACATAGTCTAATATTTTACTTTAATAAAGGGGGCATGTTTAAATGTTTTAATGAGGTTACTTTTGATATTTCAATGAAATATTTAGCATAAATGGATTTATCCTATAGTTCTATGTGTTTATTAATATAAAATAAACTTAGGATTAAACATTTAGCCTAAGTCTTAAATTTACATGATCCACGAAATTAACTTAAACTCTATGCATTTTGTAGGATCTTATGACTCTCACCTAATCATACAAGCATGATCCAACAGTTTGATATATTCAAGTGGAACCCAAGAGACCCAAAGGCTCAACATGTGGAATGAGCTTGAGCATTAGAACTCGATGGGTGCAAGAATATGCCAAGTGGCATAACCAAAGAACTTGGTGCTTATAATAACTAATGAGGTGAAAGACCTAAGATTATGATCAATAGTTCACACTAAATCTTTGGATCCAATTTAGTGAAGCAAAACCCAAAGGCAAATTTTAAAGGCCAATGGCTAATTATCCTTGAATCAATTATGAAAAATGCCATGAAAAGATGTCAAATAGATGCCACATAAGATCCACATAAGAAAAAGATGACAAAATTTAGATTGCATCGATCGTGGAATGTAAAGGTATAAAATCATAATTTTTAATTAGATAAAAGACATGAATGAACCTAGGTTCAAATCACCTCTACCATTAAAGCTCTAGAAAACTTCAAACTTAGCACAAAGAATTAAAATTGTGATCAGTTAGACCTTAGTTTAGCCAAAGCAATCCCAAGTGCAAAGAAAAAAATCTAGAGATATCTATGAAATTGATGATAAACAATCTAAAAGTTTAGGAACTAATGGTAGCATGAAGGCAACAATGGAGGGAATAAATAGAGCTTTACCTATCTACAAACCATCTAGATTAGATTTTTAAGGACACAGAATTAGACACCATAGCATTGAACAATGGCTATAAGAAGTGGTTCAAGCTCTTCGTTGCCATAGAAGAGATGCATCCCCTCACTCAGAATGAAATCAAAATTGAGGTGGTCAACACCAAATACTAGGACCTAGTCATTATGAAATTAGTTGGCCTTCATCATATAGTTGTTAAACCTGAGGTACTTCATTATATCAATGTACTTGCCCTACTTTTTATTGACTATAGAATAGATGATGACTGGATTGTGTGTGATGGAACATCCAAAAGGATTATTTATGTTTCCCCTGTAGCCTTTGAGGGTTACTACAAACTCCCATGGTCCCATGTTGATTTTCCTTCAATCAAGAATTGGACCACCTAGAATGACCTCAACACTATCCTTAGACCATGGTTCAACCAGGGAAATAATGTATTTAGAGACTTCCAAGGAAGAATCACAATTGCCTAGTTTAGGGAAGGAATTAGGGTTATCATGACCTTACTAAATAGGATTTTTGGAGCTATCATAACAACATATGTCAATGCCACCTAGGTCTCCTATGTACATTTCTTGGTAAACCAGCAACTCACCCCTCCTATTAGAGATATGATCAGCATTCACTTGGGTCACCAATTTAATGTTGTTAAGAGAAATACCATTAAATAGTTATACATGATGTCTTATTTTCTCAATGTTTTATTTGCTTCCACCCAATTCCCTAATATAAAAAACTAGTCTCCCAACAATAGAATCACCATCTCCCATCATTATTCCAAGTTGCATATTTTCAAATATAGGAACTATTAACTAAATTTGACCCCAAGTCAAATTTGGGTCAACCCCTACTATTTTTTAACTTTTAATAAGGTTCTCATGTGTCTTATAGGGTGTTATTTTGGTCTATTATCTTACTCATCCTATCCCTAGTCCTTGTTGAAGTCCACCCTCTATGTACTAGGCTAGTCCACTAATGTCAAAGGTTGGTCAACCCTAGTCAAAGGTAGTCAAAGGGTAAAACTATGTTGAAAGTGTCTTAAGGTGGTCTTTAATATGTTTTAATATGTTCACAAGTCATAAATTGGTTATAGGTTGTCTCATGTGGAAAAAGGGGCCTTTTGGTCATGTTTTAGCCCATTTAATGACTTGTACGGATTTTCATGCAATAAAAATTGACACCAAGGTGAGTTTAAATTTGGATCATGTCAATATCATGTCAATAATAGTTATTTGTTAGACAAGAAGTAGTTATGATCATAGGATGGTAGTTTTCCCTAAAAATAGGAGTTTTTGGACACTTGTATGGACTTCTTAAGTCTATCATAAACTAAAAATGTGGGAAGAGTAAATATTCACCTCCCATCATCCATTTCAACACTTGGTTTTCAATAAGAATACAAAAATTTTCATCTACAACTTCTTTTCCTCCATTTTCACTTGGCAAGTAAAGAAGGAGCAACTTCAAGCACTTGGAATGGGCCGTACAGGTGGAATTGGTAGGAGTAATTCTAAGGGTGGATAGTACTATGAGTGTACTTAATTTTTATAACAATAATATTATATTTGGTGTATCCTCCTTTATGAAAAATTAGTTTGATTTTGGGTAAACTTTTATGCATGTTCAACCATGAAGGGGTCATTGTTTGAGCTTGTCTCAGAGTTTCTTGTTTTGGATTGATGGATTTGTGTGTTGTGGGTGTCTCTACATGATTTTAAAGATGTATCCATAGTTATTGTTTTGGAGAGCTCGATTAATTTAGAAAGCCTTTTTTAGGCTTATATATTCTCCCAACTGCTCTTTTTGCATGCTCAGCTATCTCAACTGCCATTAAAGAGTTTTCTCATGTTGGACAAGGGTAGAGGATGTTATTTTAGAAGTTTAGATATTTGAATATGAATTTTAAGGTGTTAGAACAAGTTTCCAACTCATAAAATGATAAAATAAGGCTCAAATGTGTTATCCTTCCATGACTATCAGCCTTCCAGAGATATCCTGATCTATGGGTGCCATTTAAAGTGTTTTGAAATTGATCTCAAGATGTCATTAATGTATATTTTCCTTTTGAAAGACTAATAGTTTAATTTGAAGAGGTTTATAAAATTTCTAGATTACCTTTCTTGCTCAATTTTATTCCCCCTACTAGCATACTCAATCCACTGACACCTATAGTAGCCTAATGACATCATACTGACCATAGCCAAGAGGGTTTCAAGGGAGTTCCAAGCACCAATTGGATAGAGGATATCATTATAAACCATTTTATTTGATGATCTAGAAATAGTAAGTGTTAAATTCTCTCAAGTATCAAGTGACTGAGTTTTGAGAACTTTGTCCTTTAGACTAAACAGGTGCCCAGGGGGTTTATGAAATACCTCATACTTTGCTTGGAAATAAAACCTCAATACCTAATTGTATTCACTTTATATCCATTGGTGTAGACATGGATTATGAAAAGTTTACGTGAGAAGAGACAATTGTAAGATCATCTTTTAGAGGTCTAAACAGATCCTCTAACACACTGAAATGAGCTAGTGAAGTCTACAGGATTTTGACAAGAGGTCCACATTGCTCTCCACAGTGAAGACCTTAGACTATGAAAAATGAGGGGAAACACTTATATCTGGTCCAAGAGACATTATTGAGTAAAATTTTATGAGAGATGGTGATTTGTGTATTAGATAATCTTTTAGGCTTTTCCCCTATCCGTACACAGGTGTGGAAGTAAAACTCAGTCAGGTAGTGAGTTGAAAGTTCAAGGTTTTGACCTTATCTTGAAGTTAAAAGGTGAAATAGGAAAATCAAGGGGTTTTGGTGATTTAAAAACCTTAAAATTAGAATAAAACACCATCAATGTTAATCCAAGCATCTCTAAAATACCTACTCAGGCAAGAAAAATTGAACCTATAGCTAGACAAGGGCAGACCTTGAAAATTTTGATGTTGTAAGAGTATTCAACATTTAAAATGATATAAGAGGATAGATAAAAGTGATAAATAACTCTTAAGGTTTCAAAATAATATGTTATAGAGTTCACAAGCACCAAACAGAGCATAGACCATCACCTACAGGCAGGGGCTTTGATAATGTCTCAATCCACAATAAATAGTGGCCCAATCATGATAATGAGGGATGAAATAGCGCAAGATATTGAACCTAATATTGTAAAAATTATAGATGATCACTCAGGTGAAGTTACCTAATAACATATAGGTCATTTTTTATCTCTAATGCTTAATAATATGCCCATACACCTATAATCTTGATGGAAGAATTGATGCAAACAGAGGTACTGACATGAGTCATGGTACTTCTTTGATGATCTAAGAGAAATATAGGTGAACTAAAGTGTTTTAGGCTCTCAAATGGAAATAAATATAATTTTTTCATAACTAATCACTTTGGTCAAGCCCATGAAACAACATTAAATCCTTAAAACATGATTGTCTCTGCCAAGATAATGTATTGGCAAGTACAATTTGAGGAGTGCTTTGGAGTCTTCAAGGTAATTAATGGTTAGAAAGAGTGGTAATGGGCCTTAAAAACCTCAAAAATTAGTTTTAAACCTTTAATATACCTTGAATTATACAAATAAATCAACAATGAGGGACCTAAAGGTATACACATAGTCTCAACTCCATACCCCTACAGACAGCGATTCCCTAAAAAGTTTACCTAAGGTTTATTGAGAGTTGGAAGGGAAAATAGAGGAGTTAAGGCCTAAAAATTGGTAAAATAAGAACTCATGAACTAATAAAAACTCCAATATCTTTAAAAATCTTGAATTAATGTTGCTAATACTCTCTATTTTTTCTTAGAGAATAGGTAGTTTTTCCATGCACAAGACTGCCAGTTTGGGGAAAGAGGTCATATGTAGGTGACTAGAAGCGAAAGAGAGATCAAGTGAAGATTTTTATAACTACATAAAAATTAGGGAAACATGAAAAAAAACTTATAGGGTCTGATATTAGTCAAGATGTTCCATACAAGGAGGTTTGCATCCATTAGGGTAAGGAAGAGAATAGGCCTAATCTCAAATGAAGGGTCATTTTCAATTTGGGCCTTAGGCAGACATATAATTGACTTGGATCACCTTAATTAAGGTGAAACTAAATTTTTGAAACCAATTATAGGTAGGTAAATCCATTTGATATTTATTTTTGAGTCTAAGGTTTAAACAGACCTATTAGCAAGGTCTAGGCATGGTTCTAAAGCAGGGGTCTATTTCATTTCTATCTTCAAGGGGGATATTATAATGATTAAGAGGATATTTTATGGTATATATAGAGATGTTAAAACTTTTTATTTATAGATAAAGTCTCTAAGAAGCCATTTATAGCTTAGGAAGCACTCAAACCCTACAAGGAAGCAAAAAATGGAGCTCGAATGTCAACTTTAAGTGCTTGGAACTTCCACCAAGATTTGCATGGGACCTTGAGCCATTAAAGGAAGTTAAATGAGGTAATTGAGGAGGTACAAGTGTAATTTGATCATATTTACAACATGTATCCTTCATGAACAAATGCTAAGAGGGCTAGTGACTCTAAAACCCTTGAAAACCTTGCTTTAGGACCTAATGGTGGAAATAAAGACAAAAGGGAATCTAAATGGATGAATTTTACCATAAGTGTTGAAGATAAGTTGTTTTCAACTACATAAGGATCAAATCCATAGAATCAAAATGTATGAAATCCATATAGGTGATGTAGGAAATAGTTTCTTTTGACATTTTCTTTTTTTTTAGGTTCTGAAGATGATCATGACATCCAATCACCTGAGAGGGAAACTTGGGACTTGAACCAAATCCCTATGCCATTTTTAGATCTTGTTAATGTTCAAAAGTGCCCTTGTTGGGCCTTTTACCTTGACTAGTCTCCAAAATGACATAGTGAAAAGAATGGAATCTTAAGTTTGGAGGATTTTTTTAAAAAATTTGATGAAGCCAAGCATATGAGGTGTCCCAAAATGTGTCATAAGACCCTTGGTATGTATCAGTAAGGAAGGATGCAAATATTCTTGTGCAAAGTGTCAGGAGTGCCTATTGAAGAGTGATCTTGATGATAGGTGATGATTGAGTTTTGTAAGAGAATATCATGATCAAGAAAAATCCCAATTCATGTGAAGAATTATTTATAACACCCTCTCCTCATCACATATAAGACACTTATCCTAATTTGATTTGGAATTCTCAAAAGGAAGTCCATTATGAACCCAATTTCACATGAAATAATGATTAATAAGATTGATATGCCACATTAAGATAAGAGGCTTATTTGGGAATACAATGATGTGTAAATCAGTTTCATAACTCCTTTTCCATATCATCCATATGAATTGTAACTAATTTTCATCTTTGAACACTTATCCTTGTGCCTCTTCAACTTCTCTCCTTTATCTTCTTCCAAATTCTATAAATGAATCCATTTGTACTATTGTAGAGAGAGACACAATTAGTATGGTGAAGCCCTATTAATATGACATTACACTTTACCTTTGAACATTGAATATAATTCTAATTCTGAGTTGTGAACATTTTGTCTAAGTGTGTGAGTGATGTATAGTGGAGCTAAGTGATAGTATCATCCTTAATCCATTTATCCTTCATGTTTAAACAAAAATTTTGATTTTAACAAGTCATGTGAAGTCGAATAAATTTACTAGGATTTTTTTCAAGTATGTAATTAGCTCTATGGTGTGCAATCTACCCCTAGATCAATTATCTTGTTGATTGTCCCAATTATGCTACCTTCACATTGAAACACTATGTTAAGATCTTTCAATGCATATAATTGGTCTTAAAAAGCTTTATTTTTTAGTAAGAGTGTGATAGTCTATGGGATTTATCTTGGTGGATCACTTTCCTAGTATAATTTACCTTTTATGAAAATTTCTAACTCTTTGCCTATAAGCAAGAATTAGAGTAGTTTACAAGCATTTCAAAGAAAATCTAGGGAGCTAGCCCTCATAATACTAGAGATTCATCTCTTTTACAAGTTCCCATAGACTTGAGAGATGACTCCATATTGCATCAAATTGTAGGAGATGAACAAAGTGTCATAGGGTGCATAATTTGATGACAATAGTTCTGGCATGCCTGGTGGGACAAATGGTCATTATTGTTTCCATGTCAAGGTGAATGGTAGTCTTGACAAGCCCAAGGTTGCAGAAGTGTTTCTAATTCAGCATTTGGTGACTCCAAAAGGTGAGAATATCTAGTTTTAGATCAAGTTCTTCACATTATACTTCATGGTCTTCACTAGATCATCTTCTAGTAGAGCCTTCAATCAAGTCCCTCTACCTGAAACTCCTCCTGAATAATAACATCCTGAACCATTTTTAGCATTTAGGGATCCGTAACATGAAGGTTTTGAAGAGGAAGAAGTTGAAGAGATATGAGATCAAGAAGAGGAAGAAGAGATGGTTAGGCAACATGTTTTCCTAGCCTTCAACACCTAAAATCCAATCAATATTCCTACATATGATCGTATTCCTCCCAATGCTACCAAAATTCTCCTTAATTTCAATGGAGAAGGTCCTATTACCCCATCCTAACACATTAGGGACATTTCAAACTTTTTAAACTTCCATAATATCACCCAAGCTAGCATAAATATTAGATTACTTGCCATGTCTCTAAAGGGTAAGGCACTTAATTCGTATATAAATTTGAAAGGTGGTTGCATTACTAATTGGGATGACTTTGGAGAGTTGGTGAATAGGTTTGAGAATAAGAGTGACCATATCTCACTAATTCACCAGCTGAATGTGATAAAGAGAGGTCCTAATGAGTCCATGGGAGATTTTAATGAAAGGTTTTAAAGGACATGTCATAGGTTGCTACCTATCATGAGGCCTCCTCCAAGCTTTGTATTTCCCACCTATCTCAAGGCTATTGGCACTAATATGGCAGTAATGTTGCAATAAATGGGAGGATTTACTTTATTTTAAGCATATGAGATAGCCATTGAAGCTGAGAATAGTTTGATACAAGTTGGGAAATTACCTCCAAGAGTCTCCATGCCTTTATTGTCTCATAATTTAGTTGAATCCCCAAGCATAGCACAAGTTTCCAATACCAATGTCAAACCTAAAACCACTCCCAATAACATGGATAATGCCACAGATAAGGATGAGATGATTCGGTCTTTGCAAGCCTAGCCCAAACAAGCACAAATGTATACAAGTGCTCCACCCATTCCTCAATACTATCCTCAATAAGGCTATATACCTCCAATCCAATACAAATACCAAGGAAAAAGACAATGTCAACAAGGTTTCAATAGGCAGACCAATGCCTATAATCCTAATTCCACTCCATCCACAAGGGTTGTTGTTCTAGTCCATACTAACTTGGTTTAAGGAAAGGAACATGTGGATCATTAGGGACAATCTCAAGGTCAATTTGGGTATGGTGGTGGAGAATATTGTCATGCTTTGGTGGCACAAGAAGAAGCCACTCCTTACCTTACATTAGAAGAAGAACATCTCATGCAAGTGAACACTCATGAAGAAGGTAGCATCCAAGGTACCATTCTCATGAACTTTCAAAAGGAGGATAACTATGTTCTGAATCAAATTACATTAGTTGCAGCCAACACAAGATCTAAAAAGAGAGTTTTGGAAGATGTTTCGGAAGCACATGTGAATCCAAGTGATGCATCTCCAAGGCCACAAGGTGTGACTCCTAATGTAACACGTCCTATTAGTCACACTCCCCATCAAAATCAGAATGTGATCAAGGTTGTTAAGCCTACAATGCATCAAGTACAAACTTCTTCCCTGCCTTCAAGAATGCAATAAAGGTGAATATTTCCCTTTCGAACATTATTGATTCTTTGAAGAATACTAAGACTAGAATATCTCTTTGGTAAGTCTTACAAATGCCTAGTCAAAAATAACTCCTACAAGAACAACTTACTAACATCAATGCAGCCCCTAAATCTCCAAGATACAATGGTGTAGCCCTTACCAACACACCAAGTCATGTCTCAAAACCCTCTACCAAATCTGAAAAGCCTCCACTTTTCTACCTCACACTCATCATAAGAGACAAATTGGTTCACAATTGCAATGTGGATATTGGATCTAGTAACACGGTTATGCCTAAGGTGGTTGCAGATAAGTTTGGTTTACAGTATGAACCACATAGTAAGGGTGTGTTGCAACTTGATAGAAATCCAACCATGACAGTGGGATTGGTTAAAGGGTTGAAATTTTTTCTACATGATTGTCTAAGCTTCCCCATTATGCAAGACATTGTGGTGGTAGACCTCCCAAATTACTTTGTTATTTGCTTGTCAAGGGACTTCATAGCTAAAATAGGAGGATACCTTTCTACTGATTGGACTTTTTTAGCTTTTAGAACAAGATATGGAACTAAGGTAACCATAATAACATAGCCCTTGGCAAGGTTTCATTTTGAACCATATGTGGAGATAAATTCAAATCAGAATTATGCAATTAGTGAAGGAGAAAAAGAAGGTGTCATTGGTGGTGAGGCATCCATCCCCCTTGAAGTTATTTTTGATCTTTTCCTTGATAAGTATGGTACTGAAACATATGAACATGATCTCTATTCATCCATAGAAGAAACTGATTTGAGATTCTATTGTATGCATGAGGAAAATACTCCTATACCCTCACTCACTAATGAAGATCATGAACTTGAAAAAATATGGGAAATGTTTTTTGATGGTTCAAAAAGAAAGGTAGGTGCAAGGGTTGGTGTTATGTTAGTATCTCCATCAAAGAACCAATATTATTCTTCATATAGATTCCATTTCAGTTGTACTTGTAATGTAGTAGAATATGAAGGCTTAATTCAGGGCCTCTAATGGGTAAATAAAAGGGGAATCAATAATTTGAAGGTCTGGTTATACACCAAGTGAGAAACCAAGCTACAGCCAAGAATCCTTTGCTTAAGTCTTAAAATCATAGGGTATGGGATCTACTTGAAATTTTTGATTCTTTCAACATACAACCTATACCAAGAGATTCAAATAAGCATGTTGATAGGTTGGCTATCATAGGAGCACACTTTGATATAGTTGATAATTTAAGTAGAAAGAAAGATCAATCTCATATCAAGATCATTATGAGACCCTCTATTCTAGATAATGAAGTGTCATGGAAAGTATTTGAAAATGATAAATACATTGCCCATTTTTTGCAAAATGAGGCAGAATTCTCTTCAAAAAATCAAAAGAAGCTTCAAAATCAATATAAGGAGCAAGTCATCTAGTTGAAGACAATCAAGATACCTAGAGGGTTGGTTACTTTAGAGAGTTTTTTCAATGAGGATGATAAAAAAAGGAAGGAAAGGGTGAGCATGTCCACAAAGGAATAAAACTATGAAAGAGTCATGATCTTTAAGGACAAACTTCTAAAAATTGGTAAGATATGTTCTTCATCTGAAAGGCAAGCCTCTATTGAATTATGTAAAGAGTTTCATGATGTATTTTCTTGGGAATACAAGGATTTGAAAGGGTTTGATCCAAGTCTAGCTCATCACACTATTGAGTTAGAACTTAAAGCTAAACCAGTTATGCAAAAATAAAGGCCAATCAATCCCAAGATAGAGGAACTCATGAAGAAGGAGCTTACCAAATTGATTGAGTTCAAGATTATCTTTCATATCAAACACTCAACTTGGGTAGCTAATCTTGTACCTATCTAAAAAAAGAGTGGATAAATTAGACTTTGTGTGGATTTTAGAGACCTTAATAAGGTCTCTCTCAAGGATCATTATCCACTACCTTCTATGGAGCAAATTTTGAAATTTGTTTCAAGTTCTCAATGTTTTTCACTTCTTGATGGCTATTCAAGCTACAACCAAATATTGATGAATGAAGAGGATCAGTTTAAGATAGTATTTACTACAAAATAGGGAACATTTGCCTATAGGAAGATGCCTTTTGGGTTGTCTAATGTTGGAGCTACCTTCCAAAAGGCAATGGACATGGCTTTTAAAGGTTTTATCAATGAGATATTGCTTGTGTACCTTGATGATATAATCATTTTTTTTAAAGATGCTAATGATCATATGAAACATCTAAGGCAAGTGTTTGACAAAAGTAGAGAGTATGGAGTATCTCTTAATCCAAAGAAGTGCATCTTTATTATCCATGAAAGTAAGCTATTGGGTCATATTGTTTCAAAAGAAGGTTTGTCTATTGATCTTGAAAGGATTGAGGCCATCTTAGGCTTGTCTTTGCCTCTACACAAGAAATGAATACAAAATTTTTTGGGTAAAATAAAATTTGTAAGAAGGTTTATTCTAGGTTTTGCAACTTTGATGAAACCTATTATAGCCATGCTCAAGAATAACCAAGATTTTGATTAGACAAAAGAAGGTAAGAGTGGGTTTGAGGAAATCAAACAAGCAATTTCACAATCTCCTACTCTCTTAAATCCAAACTTTTAAAAATATTTCATACTCTATACCTTTACTAATCTTGATAGAATCTCAGCTATGCTCATGCAAGAGAATGATGAGGAAATAGAACAACCAATTGCATTCTTTAGCCAAGTATTAGAGGACTATGAGATCAAGTATACATTTGTTGAGAAACAATCTCTAGTTATGATAAGGGGATTGAAAAAATTCAGACACATGATTTTAAATAAAAAGATACATATCATGGTCTCTCATCCTAACACCAAGCAGTTTCTTCTAAGAAAATATCTCAATGAAAAGAGAGCCAAGTGGATTACAAAGGTAATGTAATATGACGTTGATATCAAGATAAATAACTTAGTGAGAGGGAAAGGGTTATGTGAACATTTGACCTCAGATCTTCAAAGGCCAAAAGGGGAAGTCTTGGTCAATCAAGCTCATCCCCAATCAATTGATCACATACCAATTCAAAGTTAGACTTAAGATATCATTGACTTCCTCCAAAATGGTAAGTGTCCCAATGGCTTGAACAAGTCTCAAATAAGGTATTTTATATTGCAAACCATTCCTTATTGTCTTTTAGATGATATTCTCTTTCAAAAAGATGTGAATGGTGTGTTAATAATGATCAGTTTGGTATGTTACTGGAAAAGGTTTATGATGGTTTTAATGGAGGTCATTTCTCCCCTAAAACAACAACAACAAAGATAATGAGGGCTAGCTATTATTGGCCTAGCCTTTTCAAATATTGTTACAATTAGACTAAGATGTGTCCTCAATGTGCCTTCTTTATAGGCAAACAAAAGCTTGTAACCCTTTCATTGAATCCTATCTAAGTATACTAGGCTTTCATGAAATGGGGATTTGATTTAATTGGTATAATCAATCCTCCATCAAGTGCTAGACACAAATGGATATTGACTATAACTGACTACTTCACAAGATGGATAGAAGTTGTTGTATTGAAAGAGGCAAGTGAAAATACTATCTTGGAATTCTATGAGAGCATCATAACAAGGTTTGGAATTCCCTATACCATCTTTTTTGATAATGCACTTGCTTTTATGAGTGCTAAAACTTATGTTTGGTCAAATAGAAATGGTGTTTACTTGAGCACCTCATCTAACTATTACCCTCAAAGTAATGGATTGGCTGAGTATACCAATAAGAATTTCATCAAAATTATCAAGAGAACATTGAAAAACAATCAAAGGACATGGCACACCAAGTTGAAGACAGCCTTATGGGCTAGCAAGATCACTCCCAAGAGGTCAATTGACAATTCTCCTTTTGTACTTGTTTATGGAAAAGAAGCTAGATTTTTCATATCTCAAGAATTGTCTGCTTTAGAACTTGCACATCAATTAGAACTACTTAAGAATACTCCAATGGAAATTAGATTGATAGAACTAATGTAGCTTCAAGAAGCAAGGGACAATGCACATAAGAATATGGAACACCATCAAGTACTCATTAATAAGTCTTTTGACAAGAGAGAAAGTACAAGAGTGTTCAAAGAAGGTGACTTAGTTCTAAAATGGGATGAAGACAAAGCAAAACTAGGTAGACATACAAAATTTTATGCCTTGTGGAGTGGACCTTACATCATTAGCAAATACAAGCAAATCAATTCTTTTCAACTATCTGAGATGAATGGAGAAGAGTTGACTATCCTTGTGAATGGGATATATCTAAATTTCTAATATTAGTCCTTGTAAGGTACATTTTATAAATAGTAGTATAGGTGTGTGTTTTCCTTTGGTTGTGTTCCCTAAGTGCTCTAGTTGGGCACATGTGTGTTTCCCTTGAGTGTGTATTTTCGTGTGTGTTTTCCTTTATTTTGGTGAGTTTTTCAAAGGCACTTGAGTTTTGAATAAGTATTAGAGATTCCATGGCCCAATGAAAGGATTAGGCAACTGATCGTAGGCCAAATCACCAAGAATGTTGACCAAATTTGACCACAAGACAAATTTTGGCCAACCGTTACTATTTTTGAACTTTGAAGAAGGTTTTCATGTGTCTTATAGGATGTTATGTTGGTCTATTGTCTTACTAATCCTCTCCCTAGTTCTTTTTGAAGTCCACCCTCTATGTACTAGGCTAGTCAACTAAAGTCAAAGGTTCATCAACCTTGGTCAAAGGTAGTCAATCAAATTGTGTTAAAATTATCTTAATATGTTTATAAGTCATAAATTGGTTATAGGTTGTCTTATGTGGAAAAAGGGGCCTTTTGGTTATATTTTAGCCCATTTAATGACTTGTACGGATTTTCATACAAGAAAATTTGACACCAATGTGAGTTTCAACATGGATCATGTCAGGATCATGTTAGGAATAGTTATTTATCAGACAAGAAGTAGTTATGATAAGAGGATGATAGTTTTCCCTAAAAAATAAGAGATTTGGAGCACTTGTACATACTTCTTAAGTCCATCATCAACTAAAAACATGGGAAGAGTAAATATTCACCTCCCATCATCCATTTAAATTCCTAGTTTGCAAGAAAAATTCAAAAAAAATCATTTACAACTTATTTTCCTCTATTTTCACTTGGCAAGCAAAGAAGAAGTATATTCATGCACTTGGCATGGGCCTTACAAATGGAATTGGTAGGATTTCTTGTGGGGGTGGATATTACTCTAAGTTCACTTCATTTTCATAACAAGAACTTGAGATTTGGTGCTTCCTCTTTTATGAACAATCAGTTTGATTCTAGGTAGCCTTTTATGCATGTTCAACCATGAACGGGTCACTGTTTGAGCTTATCTCAGAGTTTCTTATTTTGGATTGATGGATTTATGTGTTGCAAGTGTATCTACATGATTTTAAATATGTTTCCATGCTTCTTGTTTTGGAGAGATCAAGCACTTAGGAAAGCCTTTTCTAGGCTTATATATGTTCCCAACTACTCTTTTTACACTCTCAGCTATCTTAGTTGTCATTGAAGAGTTTTCTCATGTTAGAAAAGGGTAGAATATGTTATTTTAAACGTTTGGATATTTTAATATGCATTTTAAGGTGTTAGAATAAGTTTCCAACTCATAAAATGACAAAACAAGGCTCAAATGTGTTGTCCTTCCATGACTATTAGCCCTCACATAGATATCCTCATTTAATAGCTGCCATTTAAAGTGTTGTGAAATTGATCTCAAGATGTCATTAATGGATATTATCCTTGTGAAATAATAATATTTTTATTTGAAGAGGTTTTGAAAACTTCTTGCTTACCTTTCTTGCTCAATTTCATTCTCCTTACTAGCATACTCAGTCCACTAACACCTATAGTAGCGTGATGACATCATACTGACCATAGCTAAGAGGGTTCCAAGGAAGTTCCAAGCACCAATTGGATATAGGATAGAATTATAAACCATTTTATGTGATGATCTATCAATAGGAAGTGTTAAATTCTCTCAAGTTCCAAGTGACTAAGTTTTGAGAACTTTGTCCTTTAAAAGACTAAACAGGGGCCCAGGGGATTTTTGAAATACCTCATACTTTGCTTGGAAACCAAACCACAATAAATAATTGTATTCACTTTCTATCCCTTGGTGTATACATATATTTTGAAAATTTTGGGTGGCAAGAGATAATTTTATGAGCATCTTTTAGAGGTCTAAACAGACCCTCTAACACACTGAAATGAGATACTGAAGTCTACAGGATTTTGAGAGGAGGTCCACCTTGCTCTCCACATTGAAGACCTTAGACTATGTCAAATGAAGGTAAAAACTTATAACTTGTCCAAGAGACATTCTTGAGAAAAATGTTACAAGAGATGGTGATTTATGTATTAGATGATCTTTTAGGCTTTTCCCCTGTCTGTACGCAGGCTTGGAAGTGAAACTCAATCAAGTAGTGAGTTGAAAGTTCAAGGTTTTGACCTTATCTTGAAGTTTAAAGGTGAAATAAGAGAATAAATTGGTATTGGTGATTCCAAATCGTTCAAATGAGAATAAAACACCATCAATTCTAATCTAAGCATCTCTAAAATACCTACTCAGGCAAGAAAAACTGAACCTACAGGTAGACAGGGGCAGACCTTGAACATTGTGATGTTGCAAGAGTATTAAACCTTTATAATGATATAAGAGGATAGATTAAAGTGATAAATATATCTTAATTTTTAAAAATAATATTTTATAGAGTTCACAAGCACCAAACAAAGCTTAGACAATCACCTATATACAGGGGCTTTGAGAATGTCTCAATCCACAATAAACATTGGCCCACTCATGATAATGAGGGATGAAATAGCATAAGATATTTAACCTAAGCTTATAAAAATGGTAGGTGATAACTAAGGTGAATTTACCTAACAACATAGAGGTCATTTTTTGTTTCTAATGCCCAATAATATGCCCATACACCTAAAATCTTGATGGAGGAATAGATGTAAATAGAGGTACTGGCATGAGTCATGGTACTTCCTTGATGATCTAAGATGAATATAGGTGACCTAAAGTGTTGTAGGCTCTCAAATGGAAACCATGAGAATTTTTTAATCACTAGTTACTTTGGTCAATCCCATGAAACAACATTAAGGCCTTAAAACATGACTGTCTCAGCCAAGACAATGTATTAGCAAGTGTAATTTGAGGAGTGTTTTGGAGTCTTCAAAGTAATTAAAGTTGAAAAGAGTGGTAATGGGCCTTAAACACATCCAAAATTAGGATTAAACCTTTAATATACCTTTAATTATACAAATAAATCACCAATGAGGGACCTAAATGTACAAACACAGTCTTAACTCCATACCCCTACAAACAGTCATTCCCTAAAAATTATGCCTAAGGTTTATTGAGATTTGGAAGGGAAAATGGAGGAGTTAAGGCCTGAAAATTGTTACAAGAGGTCATAATGATATAATAAACACTCCCATATCTTCAAAAATCCTAAATTAATTATTCTAATACTCTATTTTATCTCAGAGAAGAGGCAATTTTTCCATGCATGAGACTGCCAATTTGGGGAAAAAGTGATATGTAGGTGACCAGAAGGAAAATATAACTCAATTGAAGATTTTTAGATCTGTATCACACCTAAGTAATCATGAAAAAACAACCTATAGGGTCTGATATTAGGCAATATTTTCCACACAAGGAGGTTTGTAGCCATCAGGGTAAGGAAGAGAATAGGCCTAATCTCAAATGAAGAGTCATTTTCAATTTGGGCCTTAGGGAGACATCTCATTGACCTGGATCACCTTCATGAATGTGAAACTGAAGTTTTGGAACCATTTATAGGCATGTAAATCCATTTGAGAGTTATTTTTCAGTCCAAGGTTCAGACAGACCTATTGGCAAGGTCTAGACATGATTCCAAAGCAGGGATCTATTTCATTTATATCTTCAAAGGGCCTATTATAATGATTAAGAGGACGTTTTAAGGTATATACAGAGATTATACAACTTTTTATTTGTAGATAAAGTCTCCAATAATCCATTTTTGGCTTAGGAAGCACTCAAACCCTACAAGGAAGCAAAAATTGGAGCTCGAATGTCAACTTTAAATGCTTAGAAATTCCACCAAAATTTGCATGGGACCTTGAGCCATTCAAGGAAGTTGAAGGAGATCCTTGAGGAGCCACAAGTGGCATTTGATAAAATTTACAAAGTGTATCCTTCATGAACAAATGCTAAGAGGGATAGTGACTCCAAAACCCTTGAAAACCTTGCTTTAGGACCCGATGGTGGAAATCAAGCCAAAAGTGCATCTAAATGGATGAATTTTACCATGAGTGATGAAGATAAGTTGTTTTCAACTCCATAAGGATAAAATACATGGAATCAAATTGTATATAATCCATACATGTGATGCAAGAAACAAGTTTTCTTGACATTTTCTTATTTTTTACAGGTCCTGAAGATGATCATGAGATCCAATCCCCTGAGAGGGTAGCTTGGTACTTGAAATAACTCCCTATGTTATTTGTAGAGCTTCTAAATGTTCACAAGTACCCCTATTGGGCCTTTCACCTTGACTAGTCTCCAAAATGACATAGTGAAAAGAATGGAATCTTAAGTTTGGAGGCTTTTTAAAATGTTTTTGATGAAGCCAAGCATATGAGGTGTCCCAACATGTTTCACAAGACCCCTGGTATGGATCAGTAAGGAAGGATGCAAAGACTATTTTGCTAAGTGTTAGGAGTGCCTATTGAAGAGTGATCTTGATGATAGGTGATGATTGAGTTTTTAAAGAGAATATCTTGATCAAGAAAACTCCTAATTCATGTGATTTTTTCTTTATAACACCATCTCCTCATAACATATAAGACACTTATCCTAACTTGATTTGGAATGCTCAAAAGGAAGTCCATCATGAAGGCAATTTCATAAGAAAAAATGATTAAGAAGATTGCTATGCCACATTTGGAGAAGAGGCTTATTTGGGAATATAATGATGTGTAAATAAGTTTCATAACTCCTTTTATATCTCATACACATGAATTGTATCTAATTTTCATCTTTGGACACTTATTCTTATGCATCTTCAACTTCTCTCCTCTCTCTCTTATTCCAAGTTCTATAAATGAAGCCATTTGGACTATTGTAGAGAGAGACACAATTGGTATGGTGAAGCTTGCTAATATGACATTACACTTTGCCTTTGAACATTGAATACAAGTCTAATTCTGAGTTGTGAACATTTTGTCTAAGTGTGTGAGTGATGTATAGTGGAGCTAAGTGATAGTATCATCCTTACTCCCTTTATCCTTCATGTTTAAGCAAGAGTTCTAATTTTAACAGGTCATGTGTAGTATGATAAATGTACTAGGATTTTTTTCAAGTATGTAATTGTCTATATGGTGTGTAATCTGCCCCTAGGTCAGTTATCTTGTTGATTGTCCCAAGTATGCTACCTTCACATTGAAACATTAAGTTAATATTTTTCAATGCATATAATTGGTCTTGGAAAGCTTTGTTGTGTAGTAGGAGTGTGATAGTCTATGGGATTTATCTTGGTGGATCACCTTCTTAATATAATTTCCCTCTTATGCAAATTTCTAGCTCTTTCCCTATAAGCAAGCATTAGAGTAGTTTACAAGAATTTCAAATAAGATCTAGGGAGCTAACCCTCATAATACTAGAGATTTATCTCTTTTACAAGTTCCCATAGACTTGAGAGATGACTCCATGTTGCATCAAATTGTAGGAGCTAAACAAAGAGTCCTAGGGTGCACAATTTGATAACAATAGGAACCATATGCAATTTATCTATGATTGCATCTATCCTACTTTGGTTCAAACTATCACTAGGTCCCCCATGCCTATAATGTACCCCCTAATCAAAAGGTATGTATAAATGATAGGGGATATCTGGTATTATCCTGATTGCACTATAATTAGAATTGAGGGAACCATGTCCCCACCATAGATGTTGCCTATATATGTGCCAAATAAGCTAGATGAGCAAGAAATCACCTTTAAACTCATTAATGGAATTGATGGGATATGCAGATAAATGAAGAAAGGCTCCTCCACCCATTTCCCCTGATAATTAGAAGGACCACATTGCAAGACTAGAAGCAAGTAGACATCATGTCTAGGTAGAGAGAAGCTTTTATATTCCAAATGGATGAATTAAGGATTTTGGATCTTAAAGGGGTAGTGAGCGACCATTTTATAAGAAAATAAATTACCTAATCCAGCATATGAACACCAACTAGGGGTCTATGACCATGTATACACCAAGATAATCAGCTTTGAAGAAGTGTTAGTTAGACTCAAAGAATGTAATGTCAAATTGGAACATAGACTAGAAAATGAAAGAAAAATAATAGAGGACATTTGGAAAATTCATCCTCTACAGTATCATCTACTTCTTTCCACCTCTAGAGCACCTCATCCACCTCCTCAAATGGAATTGCCACAACCTCAAGACCTTGGTAAAAAGCAATTGGAAAAAAGGCCAAGTAAGGCAACCTTGTCTTCAAGCCCTACACAAAAACCACCATCTCCAGTGGAACATGTGGGCATGGTGGCTCTTGAGCCATATGAAATAGTTGAATGTTTTTTTCAAAGTTCTTGTAGAAACCTATGGTTTGAATAGAGAGGAAACAGATGAAGACCTTGGCATCCAAGCAAGATAAATTGTAGGAACCCATGAACAAATGGAGGGGATTGAAAAGGATAAGGAAAAATAACATGTGTTGGACATAGTTCCAACCACAACTCAGAGGAAGAAGAAGATAGAGTTAGCCCTTGTCCCTACCAAATCCAAGAAACCAAAACTTCTATTCGTCCATCCAGTCCAAGACATAAATTTATTCAGTGATGAGGTCCCTATCCAGGGGCTAGTCATTCTAGATTGGTTCATTTATGGGAAACTCCAAAATATTACCTCCATATCCCATTCATGGGCTCTAACACAGAATATCAATATCAATGTGCATGAGGGCACTCAACCATGGATAATTAAAATGATGAAAGAACAAGCAGAGGGGATAATAGTGGAGACTCAAGGGGTTGGTGGTAAGAAAATGGATACTCTAGGGGAATCCAACAGTGCAAAGGTTGAGATTCTAGAGACCACCAAGTTCACAGAGCCTACCACTACATTTCATTTCAATCCAGACACCTCAAGGGTAGAAAAAATTACCACTAGAAAAGTTGTGGTGGGTACAGAAGAGTTCACCTTCCAAAAGGCAGAACCATTTATGGGCCTAACTCCAGTGGGAGGATAGAAATTGGGAGAGCATCCCATTCACTAGGAAGATGTGGAGAGCCTAATTGGGGCTCAATCAACATAGGCCATAGTAGTAATTATAGGGATGAAGTAAAGGATTACCAACTTGGAAAAGGAAAAGTGGAACTTAAAAACCCAAGCCATCCTCTTTGTGCCTGATAGTATGATAAAAATGTTGAGTGAATCATTATTTGACATGTTTGAAGCTTTGAAGGCCATGAAACTTAGGTAGAGTACCTTGACACAACAATTTAAAGCAGCCAAAGCCTTGGTCATCCAATGACAAGCTTCAGAAGATCAAATAGCTAAGCTCATCAACATGTAAGTAAGAAGATAGATCCCAAGCTTTAAAAATATTAGCCTAGGACACTTCAGTGCAACCCTAGGAATTGTTGTGGATAAATTACAGGAGTTGAGCACATGGCACAATAATGTCATCAAAATTGTGAAGGAAGATGATATTTTGATGAGCAAAATTGAAAAAATCTTAAGAACCATGCTAACAGAGCCTTCGCAGCCCACTACCATTAGGTTAATAGATGATGAAGAATTCAAACAGAGAGCCACTACAACTATTCAAGATATTAAAGGAAAGAGCCAAGGCCAATCTAGTAATGATAATCACAAGATCATGGACATCATCTTCAATTCAAGGGAGAAAATTACAAAATCTATAAGCATCAAGGAGGTTGTGGCTAGAAATGACAAAGAATCCAATGAGCTAGCAGACTAGGAGAATGGATGTTTAATAAAGCCTATAGTAGATTTGGACTTGATCAATGAACAACACACTAAGGCCAAGAACATCCTCCAACAAAGGCAGCCAGAGGGCCCACCATCAACTTAACACAAGATTCTATTGATTATAATTTTGCATGCATTTGTAAAATAGAATATTCTATTATATAAATAGATGTTGGTTTGTTAGCATATATATTTCTAGGTCAGTCCAATGTGGAAGGTCATATGTATTCTAGAATTTTTATAAGGATAATTGTCCTTATACTCCACATATTTATCTTGAAAATTGACTGGTACACTGCTTATGCTCCCTATAAATAGGTAGTGTTACCATTTTGCAAGGGAGAGATTTTTTAGCAAAATTGTATACTTGAAATAGTTCATACAGCTAAGGAATCATGAAAAGTTTGTCTATATGTTTGTGTTAAGGGTTACTATCTTTTTTTCTTAATTTCTTGTCTAGATCTGGAATTTGAATGGTTTCTTTGAATCCTGAATTGCATTCTTGTTATAGGGTTGTTAATCTATGCTACGCTAGATTAATTGAAAAGATCATAAGTTGTTTCACTTTAATTTATTCTACATCAAAGATGTGCATTAACTATCTAGTGTAGTATCAAAACATTAAATCATACTTGGTTCTTACTTTTATTTTCAATTTATCCTCAAAATATGTCCTGGTTTGTAGTAAAAATTGAGCATCAGCTATTTTGCATTACATACTAGTTTAAATGCATGTTCAGTTAATTGAAACTTTGTCATGGTGTTTGAGATAAAGATCAGCAATCATGTTTGTTTCCTTTCTACCTTAGTCTTCTCTTTTACTCTTTTTTTAAAATAACTCATTGTAGCTTAGATCTCATTGTCAAATATTCACTTAGGCTAGTGTAGCTTTGAGCTTTGGTCAAATTTCATCAAAATTCACAAAGGCTTGGATCAAGGTGGCTCCCAACCACCAAATCATATAAATATTGTGGAATAGTCTAATTTGCTTTACTGTTATTTCACCACAAGCAATACAATTACAAAATACCTACAACTCATGCTCTGAATTATTAGGATTCTAAAATGAGAAGTGTTCTCTAAACACTGAGAGCACATGTAGTACACTTAGAGGCATCAATATATCCAAAGTAGGAATTACTCCCAATAAAACACACGTGGTTTATGTGTAAAAGTAGTGTGAGTTAAAGTTATTCAAGGTGACAATGTAGTCATATCAGTCAAAGAGACCAAGGCAAAGTCACCACAAAAATTATGGAAGTTGGGCTGAAATCACTAATATTGTGGTTGGTGTGGTTATCGGAGTAGATAAGCTTCAACGGGTATGGTGGAGGTAAGGAATTTTGTTAAAAAAATTGTAATTTCAAAGGTAAAAAAGCTACGAGGTCGACTATCGATGGTCAACGTCGACCATCGATGATCGCCTAATGACCATCAATAATCAGATGTCAACCCTAAAAGGGCGAGGTTGAATGGCCACCGAGGGTTCTATTTTCTCATTTGCATTTGTAAATTGATGGAACTTAGCTCTTAGAGAGTGTGAAAAAGTGGTGATGGTTGGAGGTTGTGTCAGTGATTGAGTTAAGTGTGTGTTTGGGGTAAGTGAGGATGATTGGGTTTGATTAGTTAGAGATTTGACTATTGAGGATATAGAGAGGATGAAGCAAAGTACGGGGTGTGGTGGTGGCTCCCAAAGCTCTTCCATGTCGGTATTCATGTAATGAGGTAGGGGTGTAATTAAATTTGTAATTTTTATTGTTTAAATAGTTGTTTATTTGATTATGGATGGGTTAGGGCTAGGTTTAAGGTTAGGTTTGTGTAATTAGGGAGGTGGAGGTTTTGAGGATGGAAGTAGTAAAGGGGGTAAAATATTAGAGGGATAGTGTAGGTAGGGGAGGGTAGAGTGTTGTAAATAAGTTTATAATTGATAGGGTAGATGTTTGGGTTTAGATAAGATGGTGGGGTTAGGTTTGGATCATTGATGGTCACCATATAGGGACCATCGATAGTCGTTATCGACTATCAACAGTCAATGAACAACCATTGGTGGTTGATAGGTGATCATCGATAGGTCACTATGTGGTGACTGTAGATGGTTGCTCCCTAACCATCATCAATTAGCTAAGCGATTGGTGATGGTTCTAATAGGAACCATCATTGGTCTATAGTTGACCATCGGTGGTCGATAAAGTGGGGTAGAGTTTTTAAATTGTGCTTGAGAAATGGGATGAGGATTGGTAAGAGTGAAAGGGGTGTGTAGGAGTGTGTTTAGGGAAGGATTTAAGGGTAAATGGGTGAAAATATGAGTTATGATAGGTAGAGTATAAGCTAAATCTATGGTGTAGTTCGATAGAAGAGGTAAATAGGTAAGGTTTGAAGATAGAAAGTAGTTCATAGGTGATGTTTTGACAAGCTAAGTGAACTTAAGATATTAGTATGACCATATAGGTGAGGGCACAAATACAAATGTGAGATCAAATGTCATAGCTATTAGATGAGGTATGTCAAGTGATGACAGACCAAGAGTGGGATCATCTGTCAATAGTGGACTTGGGCAGCATCAAGTACTATCAGCATGTGCCCTAGGATGCAGCTATGTTAGTGGCACTCATTAAGAGATGGGATCTGGCCACTAACACATTCATGCTTCTTATTGGAGAGATGATGATCCTACCATAGGACATTCATAGAATTATATAGATACCATTATGAGGTGAGCTGATAGAGCAAATTAAGGGCAAGGAGTGGGACCAGCTCATGGGTGTGTTTTATGGTGATGATGTGGCATATGCCAAGTGGCACATGAGATTTCTACACTATGCACCCTTATATCACATGGATAGGGGCACACAATGGTTCATTACCATGATGATGATGGCAATGACTTGTTACACATTACCTGACTTAAGCAGTGGCAAGTTTCCTTCATTGTTATTAGGTGTTTTGGTTAGCATGGTGATGGATCAGATAGTGTACACTTGGGGACCTATCTTTCTAGTGTAGATATATCAAGAGCTTTTGGGATTCAAGGTACATAGGACATATGGTGTCAATTTTTAGTTTTTGATGCATTGTTGGACTTATGAGCACATCAGGGCACTAAGACTTGGGGGACTGCCATGGCCCAACTTTATTCATATGGAATTCAGGGTGAGGTTTAGACAATGAAGATAAGATTATGCACTCACAGGACCAATCAAAGGGTCACGTGGTCTAGATTGGTATAGGGACCGATAATATTCACTCATGGTTGGTGACATGATTTGGCGATCATGTGTTTGATTTCCTACATGGGTTGGTCATATGAGGCATATTTTATCACTGTAGAGTTACAGGTGGATCTATGGGAGGTAGGATTCATAGGTAGAGTCGATCCCTTTTGACATGGTGAGGGGATAGTTTGACCTCATTTAGGACATCCCAGGGGATCTCTCAAAATATAGGAGGGAGGACATAGAGTTCTCATTGCCTACCCCAGATTTAGAGGATGTATTTATTGATCATGAGAAGATGCCAGTGAGGGCTGAGATTAATGATGTAGGCATTACTTATGGGTACCTTGTGTGGTTCCAGACACATTATGATGTAGCCATTTTTGGAGGTGATGAGGGTCTGTAGGACAAGGATGTGGATGTAGAGGTGGGGTGGTGATCACAGGGGTGAGGATGCCCTAAATAAATAGGCATTGATTGCTAAGAGGGATCAAGTGTGGGCGACACTAGCTACAACATAAGCATCCTTAGTGTTAGTTACCTAGGAGAGGGATGTAACATAGGGTTAGGTGGCTATACTTACAATAGAGAGGGATTAGGCTAGGGATTGGCTAGTTGTGGTTACAAAAGAGAGATACTCTCTTAGACAGGTAGGAGGGTGAGTACTAGCACTTGTAAGACCACCAGGGACTTTCATCATGGTGAGGTATGTTTTGATAGTGGAGGACATGTGTTAATATGAGGCCTTGGTTTTCACAAATCTTCTTGATGAGCCCATATGGGGAGAGTACAGAGTAGGGATCATCGGAGGGGCCAACAGCATGACACTAGGCTAGTGGGTTGCATCTAAAACAGAACAAGCAGGCTCAAAAATTGGATAGGATCCAGGAGGTAGTGGTGCTCCAGGGTATTATACTGTTATGATACATTGTATTGTTGGTGTACTATATGATTTTGAGTCTAGCTTGGGAGCTGATGTAGCAAGATGTATATACATGTCTGAGAGACATGTATATTTTTGTATAGACGATCATTATTTTGATTATGAGCATATATATAGATGTGATCATCGTTTATAGTATGTGTTGATGTTTATGGATGTGATTTTGTTTATGATGATTATGTTTATATGATTTATCATGTTATAGTTTATGTGTACTCACTTAGCCAAGCATGTGATGATGTGGCTATTTAATTTATGCTCATGATGATGTTCGATATTGATGGATGTTGTTTATGATAGATAATGTTTATGCTTAGTAGGACATGACAAGGATGTTTTGAAATTATTGTTATGGTTATGGATGATGATGATGTACTTTATGTTTATGACATGGTTATGGGCTAATGGATCATAGTTATATGGATGTGATAGATAATAGGATGATTATGATGTCATGATTAGGTGATATGATGTTTATGATATGATGATGTTTGTTTATGATGAGATGTATTGTTGGACATATGGATGGATCCTTGCTTTCTTTCCTAAATAGGCATGTGATGTATAGTATAGGTGGAAGACGTATGAGTGAATAGTGAGAGTTGTTCATGGTTAGTTGGTGGTGTTGGTTATTTGGGTGAGATGATCTTGATGTTATTTTGAGTAGAGACATGTTGATGTAGATTGTATGTGATGATTTTTTTGAATTATGATGTGATAAAATGTAATGTTGTGGTGATTGTATGTTTTTATGATTAGCTATGATGGTTAAAATGTTATTTTGACTAAAACACTTTAAAAAGGCAGAACACATAATAAAAAACATAATTGGTTTGTAAATGTTTTTAATGAGCTACATATGATTAGATGAAGGTGGTTGACACATAATGTAATTTGGATTAGAAAACTAAATGTGAAGGAGATAGGCTAATAAAGAGACAAATGTCATAGTGAATGTATCAACAAGTAGATATGAGAGGATAAGAAGAAGGCACGATGCTTATTCTTTGACAAGGACTAAAACAAAATGAAGTACAATCAACTTATGAACATAAGTCCTTTGAATGCTTCGCATTAGCATATGTTATTTGGTTAAAAAGGTGTCTTGATCACATAATGTCAAGTATGTTTAAAATCCCTTGCTTATAGAGTGTATAAGGGGGAGATAGAAAACAATGGAACCTCCTTGTGAGACTAGCATGCCACTTCAGTAGGTTACCAAAGAGCCAATATAAATAACTCCATGTCATATAAAGTGTAGACTGATCAATACGAGAAATCTATTTATAAAATTTGATTGTGGCTTTCAAAATTATCTTATTTTTTATGAGTTTGATAATGGGTCTTTTTTTATTTTATTATTACTTGGAGGGGCGAGGAAACTAATCGATGCAGGGAACTTCCAAGAAATTGATACATTTTGACAAATGTTTTATTCAACCATCCTTCAAGGGAGTGGTCTAAGTTTGTGAGCTTTTTTTAAGGCTTTTGATAGGTGTCCTTCAAGGGAGCACTCTACCTTATATTGAGCAATTTTGATATGTTTTTGTCCTTCAAGGGAGCAGTCTGTGAATGATAAAAATAATCCCTGATTGTTTTTTGCTTTATTTTTGCTTTCAATGACATAGACTTGCTTATATAGGCTTAGAGGTTCACCATTTATGAAGGCAAAAACTAAAGCACAAGAAGGTTGATGAGTGGGTAAAAAGAGGTTTAAGCAACAATGACCATGGAAATCCACCCTATATAGGGATGGAAAGTACCATGACAATCATGCCATGGGTAGAGCCGTGGTACCCATGTTCAAGATTAGAAGAAGATTGTGATGGATAATCACATGATTTAGCTTTAATCAATTGTCCTTAAAATAATGAGATGAATGTTGGTGAAAATAAGGGATGAGTTTAAGTTAGACAAAAGGTGAGTTTGATCCTATTTTAACAAAATAAAGGATGTAGATACGAAGAATTAAGGGGCTCAGGTTCTAATTTCCCTTCAAGAGAAGATAATCGGTAAGCTCCTAATCTATACTTATGCATTATGATATAAGGTCCAAACCAATTGAAAGAAAACTTGCCCCGCTTGCTTTTCTCCATATTGATGATATGTTGATTTTTATTTAGGATGAGGTCTCTGATGTTGAATTCTCATATTTTAAGATATTTGTTATAAGTGTGCTTGATTCGCTCTTGATAGACATGAAGATGGGCAAGCGCAGCTAAACGACGTTCATTAAGTAGCTCAACTTGGGCTAAACGTTCTTGATGATAATCACTCTTAGAAATGAGATATTGTAGGGATATAAATAAAAAGGGGATTTAGAGTTCAAGAGGCAAGACGGCCTCTACTCCAAAGACAAGAGAGAAAGATGCACCCGTAGGGGTTTGAATGCTAGTACTATATGCCGATAAGGCAAAAGGGATGTGAAATGTCAATCCTAACTAGATGCATTAACCATTTTAGCTAGCATATTGTTGAGAGTTTTGTTAGAATCTTTGACCTAGCCATTAGCTTGTGGATGATAGGGTGATGAGAAACTTAACTTGATACCGAACGCATCAAAAAGACCTTGGACTTATTTGTTTTTAAAATATTTTCCATTGTTGGTGAGAATTTTATGAGGAAAACCAAAATAACAAATAATGTGATGGTTGATAAAATCGAAAATATTTTTGGATTTGGTTGAGATAAGAGGAATAGCCCCTACCCATTTGGTGAAATATTTTGTTGTGGTGATGATAGAATGATGTCATTGTGAATAATGGGGGTTAATTTCTCCAATAAGATCTAGACCCCATTACGAGAAGGGCCATAAATCCTTGGATACTTAGAGATTATGGTTAGGTGCATGATGTAAATTGGTGTGTTTTTGAAATTTGACATATTTTTTCACATAATCATAGCAATCTTGGTTAAAGGTGGGCCAATAATAGCCAAAGCAAAGGATGTGTTTAGCAACGACTAGACCATTATAGTGTCCTTCGTAAATCATATCATGTGTCTCTTTGATAGCATGAGAGGCTTCATGACGATGTAGATAATGAAAGAGGAGACCATCAATGCTAAATTTGTAAATAATTCCCCCTAGTATGTTATAACGTGAGGTGCTCTGAATAAACACTCTTCAAGCATTCTTAGAAAGGTTGGGAGGGATGATGGCAAGGTTGAGATAGTTGAAGGTTTGTTGGTACCAAAGGTCAGGTTGGGTCTCCACATTAAAGATGGTAGAAGAGCCTAATTTGATATAGGAAGGCTCGATAAGTCGATGGATAATGATAGATATCTTAGAGTTAGTGGGTACAAATAGGATCTAGAAAGCTAAAGAAGCCATTGTATCGGCAAACTTATTCATAGATCATGGAGTGACTTGGATACAGTAGTATTTAAATGATGATAAGAGTACATCAGTGAGTTGTTTGTACTATTGCATAACATCATTTTTGCATTGATAAGAGCTATTAATTTGATTGACAACAAATTGAGTCACCAAAAATGTTGATCATTTTGACTCCCAAAGCTAATGCAGTTTGGAGACCTATCACTGGGGCTTTGTACTCAGCTATATTGTCGGTACATGCAAAATATAGCTTGAAGGATAAAGGAAGAGGTTCACTGTGAAGGTGGATAAGGATGATGGTGGCTCCCCCACCACGTTGACATTTTGATCCATTAAATAACATGATGACTTGATAGGTGAAATCTGCTTGAGAGAGGGTTGCAATGGACTCATCTAGAAACTTGAAAGGAGAAGGTCAATTTTCTGCTAATGGTGCTTTGGCCAATTAGTCGGCAATGAATTGCCCTTTATTTGGATTTTTCTAAAGAAACTCAAGGTCAAACTCAACCAAAAGCATGAGCCACTTAGCCATATGTTGGTTTTGGTAAGGCTTGGAATGCTTATACTTGAGTGGGTCGGTATTGATTATGACATAGGTCTTGTAGTTGAGAAGGTAATGGTGAAGTTTTATGTTTTAAAGACCAAGGCGAGGAAAATTTTCTCGATATGGGTATACCGAGTCTCATACTCTACAAGAGTACGTCTAATGTAGTGGATGACTTGTTTTTTATGCTACTCATCCCGATAAGCCAGCATTGCCCCTAAAGAGTGGTCGATGGCATAAATATAAAGGTAAAAGGGTTGATCTTCCTTGGGAGGAATGAAGATGGATGGAGACATAAGGTACTCTTTAAGTGCATCAAAATATTTTTGACAGTTGTTATTCCACTTAAAAAATACATCCTTCTTAAGAAGGTGGTGAAAAGGTTGACATCAATCTGAGTGTTAAGAGATGAAACGATAAATGTATTTGAGCTTCCCCTACAAGCTGTGGAGTTGCTTGAGGTGGGTGAGAGGAGGCATGTCGAGGATCGCTTTTATTTTGGTAGGGTCAACTTCAATTCCTTGAAGGGAGATGATGAAACCAAGGATATTTCCTAACAAGACCCCAAAGATACACTTCTTAGGGTTAAGGTGGACATAGTAATGGATGAGGCATTGAAAGATAATCTTAAGAATGGCCAAATGATCTTTACAACATTTGGATTTTCCAAGAAGGTCATTGACATAGTCTTCAATGATTTTATGAATAAAGTAATGGAAGAAGTAAGTCATAGCACATTGTTAGGTTGCACCAGTGTTCTTTAGTCCAAAAGGTATGACCTTATAGCAGAGCATTCTCCATGGAGTGATAAAGGCAATTGTGTGTTGATCTTTAGGGGTGATTAAGATCTGATTCTAACCTGAGAACCCATCCATAAGAGATAACATCTCATGGTTGGTTGTAAGATTAACAAGCTATTCAATGCTTGGCAAAGGAAAGTCATCCTTTGGGCAATCAAGGGTAAGGTCATGCAAGTCTACACAAATACGAAGTCCCTTTATGGCTTTGGTGATAGGGATGACGTTTGAGACCCATTGGTGATAATCAATGGGTTGGATGAAATTGATGGATAGAAGACATTGAAGCTCTTCTTTGATGAGAAGGGATATGTGAGGGTGCATTCATCAAAGTTTTTACCTAACAGGCTTGGCATCGTGGTTGGTGACTATATTATGGATATCAATGGAGGGGTCGATTCCTAACATGTTGTAAGACCAAGCAAATGATATGTTGCAGTCTTGCAGGGAGGAGGGAAAGTCTTGAAGCTCTTTGAAATTTTGCGATTGGCCAATTTTGACAATGTGTGGGTTATCCAGAGTGCCCAAGTTGATATCCATGGTGGATTCATTCAACATGGTTAAAGTCTCAAGAGGGAGAGATTTGTGGATAGAGGAATATTCTACACCAAGATAGGTGACAATGGAATCGTCATCCTAACACTGAATGATATTAATGGTATGAGAGTCATCCCCTATCATCTTAGGATGAGTTAGAGGAATGGTTACAATCACCCCAACCTTTTGATAAGTCATGGGTCTGAGGCTGATCATGTTGATGAAAAAAAATTAGGGGGGGATGATGTTGGAATCTTCAGTTATCGATGGTGGAGTGAAAGGTGAGGATGGGATTTCCTCGTCAATCACAGTAATGGGAGGTGGGTTAGTTTGCTTTGTAGGCAGAATGAAGTCAAGGCCATGCTTTTCATGAGGTTTTCAGGTCTTAATTTGAAGTAACTTGTGCGATCTGTGCTCAGACCAGCCTAGACTGAATCTCTTCCAAGCACACCTATAAATATATGTCTTGGCAAACACTGATTTATCTAGATAGGAGAAACTTGAGGTAAATGGTAAAGGTGAGAAAGAGGTGGTGAAAGTGTCAAGGGGTTTATCAATTCCCCCATAGATGAAATTGGTTTGACAAGTTGAGGGCCCAAAAAGAATAATGACTCTAATATTTGGGTCATAACCAAGTTGTAGGTCAAGATTATTGTACTTTTGAGGAGTAGAAAGAGTGTCTAGAGTCAAAAGGCGATACTCCCCCTACGAAAGACATTGGAAGGTTGATTTCAAAGGGTTTGTTTTGGGGATTTGGGTGGAAAGGATGGATGAATTGGTAAATACTTCATTGGTAGAAGAAGATGGGACTTCATTTTTTACTGATGAAGGTTTATTGGATGGAGGAAGTAGAACATCATTAGGTCGGTACGTCATATTGCATGATGTAAAAGGATTCAGGTCAACTTGTATGGTAACAACTTGACCTTCATATTTAAATTTAACGCATCAGTGTAGGGTGGATGACACACAACTAATGGAATGAATCTAAGGGCATCTTAGCAAAATGTTGTACTAGAACTCACATTTTAATACATAGAAGAGCTTAGGAAGCATGCAAGGTCCTAGGCAAATGTGAAGGATAATGGTTCCTAAAATTGTGGCCATGGTATCATTAAATGATCATAGCACCATTGAGGTTTTCGACATAATGTTCTTGGGTAATTTGAGTTGGTTGTATGCTTGGAAGGTGATAATGTTGATGCTAGCTCTCCCATCAATCATAACCCTATTAACGTGGGTTTGGTTGATGTACACGGTGATGAAGAGGGGAGGATCTAAATCATCTCGATGGATGGAGGGTATTTTTGAATCCTTAAAAGTAATAAGGTTGAAAAACTAAAGAGCTCTAATAAAGGCTGTTAGAGGTTTTGGATCTTCTAGCTGTACCTCTATGGATTACAAAGCTTCTATCATCATTTGGTGGTGATGGGATGAGGTATTAATTAGTTCATACAAACTCATCTTCACTAGTTTTGGTGAAGTTGTTTTAGAACTACTCATTGGATTGATTCAGACAGGTTGGATTGATAGGGATCCAAGATAGACACCTTGGGTTTGGTTGAAGGTAAAGGTACTTGGTTTCAGTTGGGTGATTGGGTGGTGGAAGAGGGATATGTCCATGGAATTGACACTTTGTCTTTCCCTTATCCTTTGGTTGACCATATGATCATGTGATCACATAGATGGTATGGATTTGGAAAAGAGTCAAGACAGAGCATTGCTTTGGTTTTGCTTCACTCTAAGATGAGAGTGGAGGAGAGGGTAAGTGTTGGTTGTGTTGTCTCCCAAAAAATATCACTAATTTTTGGGACAACATTTGAACTATTTTGGTCTTACATACCAAAATTGTCTCTTCCCTTTTTGAAATTTGTCCTGGGCATTCAAATTTCTCATTTTTCAAGCTTCTTAGAAATCTATGGATTCTACAGGCTTGAATCTATAGACTCTGTAGGCTTGATTCTACGGACTCTACAGGAAGAGAAATCTACAAACTCTACAGACAGGTTCATTTCTACAAGTTCAAAGGCTTCTATAGGCGGGTTCAATCAAAAGAATCAGTTTCCAACACTTAGTCATTTTTAGGATTGGTTCAACGCCTTGGTTCAATCAAAAATGTCCATCAGCAAGCATCTAAGCAAGGATCCAACTATTGAACCATTGAACCGTTGAACCTTGAACCATTTTGGTTCAACAAGTTCAACAAGTTCAAAGGTTCAACGACATCGGCAAAATTTAAGCGCTTCATCAAAGTTCAAAGTTCAACCACTTCAAGGTTCAATGGCTTCAAAACACTTATCAAAGAGAAGAAGGCTTGAACCATTGAACCATTGAACCACTTTGGTTCAAGGGTTCAAAGGTTCAATGTTTCAATAGGTTCAACGTGTTTGGATCAACAAGGATCAAAAGGACTTAGCCAAATTAGAGGGAATGAACCGTTGAACTGTTGAACCAAAGCTTGGTTCAATGCTTTGGTTCAATCAAACGGTTCACTCAGTTAGTTCAAAACTTGGTTCATCAGCTTAGTTCAAAGCTTGGTTCATCGGCTTGGTTCAATCAAAGGGATCATCGGCTTGGTTCAAAGCGTGGTTCAAAGCTTGGTTCAAATCATGGTTCAAAGTTTGGTTCAATGGTTGGTTCAAAGGAGCAATTCAACGCAAAAGTTTAAGAGAGTCTCCCGAAGGACAAGTGCCCTTGCAGAGGGCACTTGGTTGACAAAAGCACCCTTCAGAAAGGTCGTTTTCAAAGAAGCTGCAAAGGTAAGTTCTTTCAAAATTTTGTTTAAAGCTGCAAAAGTTCCTCCGATGGAAAGACTAAGGCAAGAAATAATTCTTTCAGACCTTTGTCCGAAGGAATTCCTTCGGACAAAAAGTCTGAAGGAATTCGGAAAGGCTATGAAAAAAAGCCCAAAGGAATTTTCCAAGGCAAAAGATGAAGCAATAATTCCATAGACTTTTTGTCCGTGGGAAAATGTCCACAAACTTTTTCTGCGGAAAATATTCACAGAAAATAACCGGGGGAAAAGCCCACGAAAAAATGTTCGCAGAAAAAGTCCATGAGAGACTCCAAATAAAAGGTCGCCGAAGGACCCCGAAGGGCAGGTGCCCTTGCGAGGGACTTGTTGACCCAATTTTGCCCCTCAGGCAAAATCTCGGTCACCTTCTACACTTGCTATGAAAATCTAGTCATTTCGGGTTGCAAGGTCCGTCTTTAGGGTCCAACGGCTTCATTTCAAAGCATTGGCTCATCGGCCTCGTTCGTTGACATTCACAGTAGCAAGAGGCAGAGTCTTCAAACGTTCACAAGAAGAAGGGAAAAAACCAAGGCGTTCGACACTTAGCAAAAAGGGAAGGGCAGACAAAATGCAAAGGGCGGCAGAATCGCCACCCACAACACAGATGGGTAAATAGAGACCCCCTACACGTGATGCAGAGGGTGGCAAAATCACCGCCCACAACGCCGGCAGAGAAAAAGAGGCCACTAACATCGGCCGATGTCGGCAAAACTACCGCCGTCGGCAGCTTACATAGGCCGACGTCGGCAAAACTGCCGCGGTCGGCAGCTTATCGGTCGACGTCGACAGAAGTCCTACATGCAATCCACTGCAGCGGGTGGCAAATTTGCCGCCCACAACATCAGGCAGCAAAAAACACTTGCAAAGCATAGGAAAAAGCCCGCCCAGCCATCAGAGGAGAAAACCAGCTTGCAAAACGAGGCAACAAGCATGGTCTTGGCAGACTTGTGATGTCATCTACAGTGTTTTCTCTCTTCCCAATGGAGACTCAAGCTACCACTTGACTCCTCTTGGCTCTTTTTTTATAAATATAAAGACTTGGTCATTTGAAATCTTCTTCGCCACTTTTGTAAAGAGCACTGCTCTCCAAATTTTCCACCTGAATCAATAAAAGATAGTTTTACCTCTATTTGGATGGATCTTTCTGTATATGCATTGAATGTTAATCTGTGTCCAGTCATTGTCTCTTGATGCTCTCACAGGTTCAACACCAGCAAACTTGCGATCTACAAAGTGCCACTGTCTGCTGCTGCCAGGAGTAGAGTTCTGTTTTGGAGGTATAAAGCAGGTGAGGTCACTTATAGTGTGTATTTCTCAGCACCTTGGTGAGTCCCTATTTCTTGTGCTTTCCATAAGAACCTCCCTGTCATTCCAGAGCCCTGATCTTTTCTGCCAGATCTGAGTGTATGTATGTTTTTCCCTGATCCTTAGTGTAGATGTGGAAGGTCAACCTATTTTGGTGTATCACCTCTTTTAGAGTAGGTTGTTTGTTTTCATGCTTTTTCTCTATCTCTTTTCATCCCCCCCAGTATACCTATATACCTATATTTTTCACTACCTAAAAAAAACAAGATACATCAGAGGGAACTAGCCCATACCTAGAGACTCTCCTCTCCTGCTTCATCGTCCCACAGGTGAGAGAGGGGTTTCCATGTCGCGGGGAGAGGGTAGGAATCCGTTTTCCTGCCGCAAGGTGCACTTTTCAGCGTCAACAGTTTTGGCACGCCCGGTGGGACTATATTTTTTAACGTAGTAAGGTTTCAGGATTGATGCTGGTCCTGTTACAACAAATCAAGTTTCTTCAGCATTTGGCGACTCTGAGTTAGATCCACTGGTTAAGCAGCGTGGTGCCTTCAAAAATTCAAAAAAAAAAATTCCTTGTATGTATTCTTCTTTTGCAAAAAATCATGGATTTTGTTCTCCTTCATATAATATCGGTCAGACTCAAAATGTTTATGGAATCCCCTCAAGTAGCTCTCCTAGTTGCCCTGCAACTATAAGGGAGGTGGTGTTGGAATTTGAGAAGCAGACAAAAGAAATCGATAGATTGGAAGAGCAGCACAAGTATCAGTAAGAGCTGATGTATAAAGAAGAGTGCTTGTTTAGACAAGCACAAGTCGTACAATCCATGAAGGAAGAGGTGCCAAAATAAAAAAATCTATCTTTTCAAGGCAGCCAGCCTTGCGTACCCCCTCCTACCCTAAAGAAAACCCCTTCTTTTGCACCAAATCTATTTTATCAAATTGCACTTGCTCACTCCAACTCATCAAATACAGCTGCTCCCAATCTCGTGCGCCTGGCTTTCCAACACCAGAGGGTATCAGAGCAACCTCCCATGGAGATCAATCTTTTCAACTCCTTAGATCAGGAATCTTCCATTGAAAATAATACCACCAACTAGCACGTCCCTCTTCTAGAGGCTCCTCCAACGCACCAACAGTGTTTTCCTTGCATTCTTCAACCTCCCCAAGTTTTCCAGCATGATGTGAAAATTCCAAGTTGGATGAAAGAATGCCAAGGACCAGCTCAGAGCTTTGAAGAAGATCATGCTAGCCACCTCCAAGAAAGACTCTTCCAGGAAAACCTAGCTAGACAAATTGAAAACTTAGAGGCTAGGATGAAGCTACTCCTTGAAAGGGAGTTAATTTTTTCAGACCTTGCGAAAGAGCCTTAGGACCTCGTGGAGAACAAAGTTGTTGCCTGTTCACGAGAGCAAAATTCAAATTCAGAGATCCTGAATTGGGGGAAGACAGTGGAATATGGGGCAGCAAAGAGGAAGAAGAAAAGCAAGGTTTTTCTCAAAACCTTGAAGAAGCTGAAGCTGCGCCTGCCTGTGATGATGCTGGCAGCCTCCAGGAAAAGCTTTTCCAAGAAGATATGAGTAGGAGAATTACAAAGTTGGAGTCCAAAAAGAAATTCCTCATCCAATGTGTGGTAGACGGTTCAGACCAAACAGCATATTTCATGCCTGAACACACTCCACCTACACATTTTCAAGAGAGTTATCAGGCCGTGCCTGATATAGGTGAAGTATTGATTAAGTGGAGAGAGGAGAATCATTCGATTCTAGCTCAAGGACTATTCCCTCTTCCACCTGCTTTCTCCACTTCACCCCTTCTCGAGGAAGAACCTATTTTGCAAGAGGCAGGAGAGGAACAAAAGATCCAATCTACAGTCCTTCAGGAGGTTGTCATGAGCGACAACGAAGAAGAAATCATCATTGATTCCCCTTGTGAAGACCTTATCAGCAGTGGAGAAGATGCAGGCCTTGCGTATATGTAGATGTTCCAGCAATTCGAAAAGAAATAAATGCATAGTAAGCTCTCTTCTCCTCTGTTTGATGAACTTCCTTGTTGTTTTGATGAAGATGACTACATTGAAGAATCTGAGAAAGAGGAAGATCAGGGGAATATTTTTGAAAATCTAGAGAACATGATCAGCAAAGAGGAAAAGGAAAGGTCCGTCTCCTTGGAGGAATACCTTGAAGAACTGAACTTTAAACAGATAAGTGAAGTCTTGTGGGACGAGCAATCATTTTGTGAGCCCCTTTTAGACATCACCACATTCGTCCTTCTTCAAGAAGGCCAAGAGGAAGCAGAGGACGAGTCTGACAGAGTTTTTAGCGAGGCAAAAAGAAACAAATCAGACCATGATACATTGCAGAAGAATTGTGCAGATCAAAAGGCTTACGGTGATGAGCCGACAGCCATTGATTTCTTGGCGGAGAGCACCTATTTTAAGGACCAGCGTCCAATAGGCCTCCCAGAACAATCAGAATACATATATATTGGAGGCATATTTGATTTCGATCCCCTCGGTTTCCAGCCAACTCAGGTGACAGGCAAGAAGAGCAAGTCATCATCTCTCTTTTTCTTTCAGCTACTTGCCTGTCACGATAAGTCTCTTCGCCAGGAAGAGGGCTTAATAAATATTCCTTTCGATCCAGGAGGGATGCAAACATTCTTGGTTAGCTGTACATAATAGTTTGCTTTCAGTTGTTCTTCTCTCGCTTTCCCTAAGTGCAGTTTGCACAATTAGTTGTTTTTAGCTTTGTGTGTTTCCCTTCATTTTGGAGGTAAATTCTGTGTATTTTGATTCTGGGATTATCAAGCTGTGGAGAACTCTCTTCAAAAGTCACCATCTGACTCCGCACCCAATGGATATGCAAGGCAATTGGGTTCTAAGCATAGCAGGCACGCTTACCCTGTAAGTCGCCAATTTGTTGACCCAATTTTGCCCCTCAGGCAAAATCTCGATCACCTTTTGCACTTGCTATGAAAAGCCAGTCATTTTGGGTTGCAAGGTCCGTCTTTAGGGTCCAGCAGCTTCATTTCAAAGCATTGGCTCATCGGCCTCGTTCGTTGACGTTCACAGTAGCAAGAGGCAGAGTCTTCAAACGTTCATAAGAAGAAGGGAAAAAACCAGGGCGTTCGACACTTAGCAAAAAGGGAAGGGCAGACAAAATGTAGAGGGCGGCAGAATCGCCACCCACAACACAGGCGGGTAAACAGAGACCCCCTACATGCGATGCAGAGGGCGGCAAAATCACCGCCCACAACGCCTGCGGAGAAAAAGAGGCCACTAACATCGGCCGATATCGGCAAAACTGCCGCCATCGGCAGCTTACATAGGCCGACGTCAGCAAAACTGCCATGGTCGGCAGCTTATCGGTCGACGTCGGTAGAAGTCCTACATGCAATCCACTGCAGCGGGCGGCAAATTCACTCTCCACAACATCAGGCGGTAAAAAACACTTGCAGAGCACAGGAAAAAGCCCGCCCAATCGCCAGAGGAGAAAACCAGCACGCAAAATGAGGCAACAAGCATGGTCTTAGCAGACTTGTGATGTCATCTACAGTGTTTTATCTCTTCTCAATGGAGACTCAAGCTACCACTTGACTCCTCTTGGCTCTTTTCTTATAAATATACAGACTTGGTCATTTGAAATCTTCTTCCCCACTTTTGTAAAGAGCACTGCTCTCCAAATTTTCCACCTGAATCAATAAAAGATAGTTTTACCTCTATTTGGATGGATCTTTCTATGTATGCATTGAATTTTAATCTGTGTCCAGTCATTGTCTCTTGATGCTCTCACAAGTTCAACACCAGCAAACCTGCGATCTACAAAGTGCCACTGTCTGTTGCTGCCAGGAGTAGAGTTCTGTTTTAGAGGTATAAAAAAGGTGAGGTCACTTACAGTGTGTATTTCTCAGCACCTTGGTGAATTCCTGTTTCTTGTGCTTTCCATAAGAACCTCTCTGTCATCCCAGAGACCTGGTCTTTTCTGCCAGATTTGAGTGTATGTATGTTTTTCCCTGATCCTGAGTGTGGATGTGGAAGGTCAACCTGTTTTGTTGTATCACCTCTTTTAGAGTAGGCTGTTTGTTTTCATGCTTTTTCTCTATCTCTTTTCATCCCCCCTAGTATACCTATATACCTATATTTTGCGCTACCTAAAACAAACAAGATACATCAGAGGGAACTAGCCCATACCTAGAGACTCTCCTCTCCTGCTTCGCCGTCCCACAGGCGAGAGAGGGGTTTCCATGTTGCGGGGAGAGGGTAGGAATCCATTTTCCTACCGCAGGGTGCACTTTTCAGCGTCAACAGGACTCTCAACTGCCAAATTAAAGGACACTTCCCAAGGCTCGAAGGGCAGTTTCCCTCCGAGGATGCAAAATAGGAAACCCAAAGAAGGACCAAGGGGTGACGCGCCTAAAGACGTCAAATTCAAGAACAATGAACTAGCCATTGAAAACGTAGTGATGGATGCGCGAACGTCAATTTCAAGGTTCGTAAAATAGCTGCTAATTTTGAAAAGCCTTAAAGAAGAGCCAAAGAACTTAGAGACCTGCCAAAAGAATCTCGAGAGCCATCCGAAGACCGCCTGAAGGAAAGATACCCTTACGGGGGGCTCTTCCCGATCTAAAATAGACCTGAATGCATTCAAATGCTTTAAGGCCAAGATCAGCAGGAAGCGACTAAGGAGTAGAGCATCAAATTGAATCAAGGACCTGATTCACTTAACCAAAAAAGAGAAATGATGAAGAAGGATCAGATCGCCAAGTGGACATTGAAAGATGCAAACTTTCAATTGTGTGACTTGTTTCTCTGCATTGAGAAAAATAAATGGGTAGATGCCCTTAAATTCCAGCCTGTCTTCTTAACAAATTTCAATGTAACATGATGTGTTACTGTTCCCGAGTCCTTATTGAAGTGTCTATATAAAGAACTCTCTTTTATTGTAAATAGATCTCTCTTTGACAATCAGAAACAAAACTCTGCCCAAATTGAAAGGCATTATTGAGACCTTGAGCTCAGATTGTCGATCATATTTTGTTATTGGAATAGGAAAGCAAGTGACTTTTCAGACTTTGTGTTGTGATATCTTTGTTGTTGGGAAAACTGTTCTTATGTCTTTTTCCTTAATATATTTTTTGTTCCTTTAATTCAATAAGCAGAATTAGTAAAAGTAGTCAGGAAGGTGTCCTGAAGTCAAATGTGGAGAGACTTTGTGCCCCCATAATTGCCTTTAGTGTGTTTTCTTTTCATTTCTGTGTAAAGGACCTTGGGATGACTTTGTGCCCTCATTGTCCTTCGTATCTCACTCTTGAGCAATTCAGGTGGAGACTTTGTGCTACATCTCAATTTGTTAGTTATTACGTCCTTGGTTACATTTTGCAATTACTACCTGAAGTATTTTTATGGTTTATTGAATAGTACTTCTGAAAGAAGAGGACTGCTTTCTGTCATTTTCCTTGAAATTTCTCCTTTGATCCACACGCATCATCTCTGAAAAAAGAGAGATGGATGGTTTGTCTTACCCTTGAGTATTATTTTATATATATATATATATATATATATATATATAGGGAACCTCCCTTTGATGAGAGGAGAAATTAGTCCCATTTTTATGTGGTAAACCTACACATTTCGATGACCAATCTTCCTACTTTGGCTGATCAAACTTATTTTGTTTATCAGTACGCTGATTGACAAAATATTCAACCAACAATTTTTGGCGACTCTGTTGGAGATATAACCCATTACCCTTATCCATTACAGACTCTAGCAACTCTATTTCATGTCTTACCCATTATCCATTTATAGCCTTACCATCTTCCTCCACCTCCGTTATTTTATCTGGTCTACAAAACCAGAGCTACTGAGAAAGAGTGCACAATTTGAAGCCTCAAGCTGAAGCTGAGCCAGTCCATTTTTATTTTTGTTATATAATCTGGCCACTCCATCCAGATTGGTTATCTCTATTTTTCTTAATTAAATCATGGTATTTCGAAGACCCTGGGGTAACTCTTTTGGCCCACTCAACTTGACTCCACCTCTGCATGAACTCCCATGTAGTTCAAAAAAAAAATTCTCCAAATTTTTTGGTGATGGGATAGTTCACTCTGATGAACACATTACAACCTTTAACATAGCTTGTGGTGTTATAGAGGTGGAATTTGAAGATGTGGTAGTTAGGCTTTTTGTGGAGACACTACAAAGTGCTGCTGCAGACTGGTTTTACCCTCTACAAGCTGGATCAGTGACTGACTGGGATACACTCAAAGCCAAGTTCAAAGCAAAGTTCAAGCCCGCAGAAGATGCACATGCCTTGCTGGCCTAGCTCACTTAGATGAAAAAAGAGCCTCATGAGCTTATGAGGGATTTTATTGTGAGGTTCGATAAGTTGAGGCACATGATTCCCATGGTTGCCCAATCGACACCTCAAAACCTCAAATACTTCTTTATCAATTCACAACTGCCTGAAGTGAGTTTTCTACTGAGACAAGCTGGTCATATAGATCTTGTTGCAGCTCAAGACTTGGCTACTGAGGTAGAAGATGACCTTATCTTGGCAAAAAATATAAGTAGAGACCCAAACAAAGGCAAATTCTCTTCATCTTCTGAATACTCACCCACAGTCACCACTAACTCAATGGTACAAAAGCTGGGAAATGAATTGCTAACCTTGAAAAGGCAAATGGCACAAGGTATGTCTTCTGCTCCTCTATATAAAGATATACCAAGGAGGACATTCTCTAATCAGCCATATCAAGGCAACGCTGCCAGAAGTCAAGGGCAATAAAATCATCTTCCTCCCCCACAGAGAAACTCTGTCTTTAAAGCACCTCCAACCAACTTAGTAATTGGATATCTAGAAACAGAACATGTTTCTTATTTCCAACCTAAGTTTGAGCAAGAAAATGGCATTGATATCTTCAGGGAGGATCTAGAAGAATCAAATGGAAACTCCCATATTAGTTTTCTAAATTTTCAGGATGAACTCAAAAGTAAAAGTGAAGCAGTCGAAAGATCATATGCAATATTCCCCAGGTCTGAGGACCAATCAGCCCAACAAGCTGATAAAGAGAAAATAGAGGAGCAACCTTAACCAGCAGTTATAATTGCTAAGCATGGAACCACTCTACCTTTTCAATCAAAGGACCCGGTGATTGCCAAAGAAGTAAGTACATCAAACATCTCTACACCTTCTACTTCAAATTCGCAGATCAGTCCTTCCCCTCCCAAAAACTAAAAGGATGAACTCCCATCCTCTCTTCTAAGTCCATCTCAGTCATTTGTCATGATTGATCATGTCAAAAATTTTAAAATTTAGATGACTAAGTTTGAATCTCTGCAAGCCAATCTGAGCAATTAAACATTGGTGAAGAACTAAGTATGGACATGTTAGAGAATGTTCATGTTTCTACAAATGAAAGTCATGTAGTTGACAATTTAGAAATTGATTCAAACAAGACATCAGAAGAATTAGTAGGGCGTAGTAAAAATCAAGAAGGATCTTCCATCTCTGATGAAGAGAAATCTGATAGAAGATCAGCTTCTGATGATGCTTAGATTCTGAAATCCAATGGCAGTAATTCTTCCACCAACGATGGAGTTGAGACTATGTTGATATCTCTTCAAGAAGATATTCTTCTTTCATGCAAATTACAAGTCAGAAACACCAAAATAGCTAGATGCAAATCTCTGTTGGTCAGATTGAAGATTGCTCAAGATAAAGAGATCAAACTTCTTCACATCAAAGGAGATGCTAAGCTGATAGTTTGTCAAGGGTTTGATGCTAACAATCAAAGCATGTGTTGGACTGGACCAGCAGAACAACAAGCTATGGTGGTGGACCATACTGTTGTATTCCAAAGTCAGCAAAAGAAACTCTTCGCAGGGAGAGCAAGGAGTTATGGTTTTTAGTTTGAAGACCACGTCCTGTCATGGAGCAAGAAGAAGAAAAGGCCAAAAGGAAGACGCAGAAAATTAGTTTTTTGTTGGAGAGCTCCATTCACTCATCACCATTTCTGGGGGTAAAATGGTTTCCTTCTAGTTTACCAAGATGGCACACTATTTTCACTACCTCTCAAGAAGAAACATCTGAAACACTTCAACTCTTGAAGTATCATATCATTGCATCTGTATATATGTATATTTGTATAGTTTATAATTATGTTTTGTTTGTTTCCATTTTTAATGCCTTTCATTTCTGGGTAGCATGACTCCATAGCCCAATGGTACACATAAAGACACTAGAGATTTTAGATTCTACTCCCTTCAATTCTTTTTACAATTGATAGAAGTTCCCCAACTGGAGCCAGCTATTGTTTTCCAAAAAATATCACTCATTTTTGGGACAACATTTGAATTATTTTGGTCTTACAGACCAAAATTGTCTCTTCCCTTTTTGAAATTTGTCCTGGGCATTCAAATTTCTCATTTTTTAAGCTTCTCAAAAATCTACGGATTCTACAAGCTTGAATCTACAGACTCTGTAGGCTTGAATCTACGAACTCTGTAGGAAGAGAAATCTACGGACTCTATAGGTAGGTTCATTTCTACAGGTTCAAAGGCTTTTGCAGGCGGGTTCAATCAAAAGAATCAGTTTTCAACACTTAGTCATTTTTGGGATTGGTCCAGTGCCTTGGTTCAATCAAAAATGTCCATCGACAAGCATCTAAGCAAGGATCCAACCATTGACCCATTGAACCGTTGAACTTTGAACCATTTTGGTTCAACGGGTTCAACAAGTTCAAAGGTTCAACGTCATTGGCAAAAGTTAAGTGCTTCATCAAGGTTCAAAGTTCAACCGCTTCAAGGTTCAATGGCTTTAAAACACTTATCAAATAGAAGAAGGCTTGAACCATTGAACCACTTTGGTTCAAAGGGTTAAAAGTTCAATGGGTTCAAGGTTCAACGTGTTTGGTTCAACGAAGATCAAAAAGACTTAGCCAAATCAGAGGGAATGAACCATTGAACCGTTGAACCAAAGCTTAGTTCAACGGTTGGTTCACTCAGTTAGTTCAAAACTTGGTTCATCAGCTTAGTTCAAAGCTTGGTTCAATCAAAGGGATCATCGGCTTGGTTCAAAGCTTGGTTCAAAGCGTGATTCAAAGCTTAGTTCAACGGTTGGTTCAAAGGAGCGGTTCAACGCAAAAGTTCAAGAGAGTCTCTCGAAAGACAAGTGCCCTTGCAGAAGGCACTTGGTTGACAAAAGCACCCTTCGAAAAGGTCATTTTCAAAGAAGCCGCAGAGGTAAGTTCTTTCAAAATTTTGTTTAAAGCTGCAAAAGTTTCTGTGGCGGAAAGACTAAGGCAAGAAATAATTCTTTCAGACTTTTGTCCGAAGGAATTCCTTTGGACAAAAAGTCGGAAGGAATTTGGAAACGCTGCGGGAAAAAAGCCCAAAGGAATTTTCGAAGGCAAAAGACGAAGCAATAATTTTGTGGACTTTTTGTTCTCAAAAAATATTTGCGAAAAATGCCCGGGGAAAAAGCCCGCGGGAAAGTGTCCGCGAAAAAAGTCTGCAAGAGACTCCAAAGAAAAGGCCGCCGAAGGACCCCGAAGGGCAGGTGCCCTTACGGGGGACTCTCGGCTACCAAATTAAAGGACACTTCCCAAGGCCTGAAGGGCAGTTTCCCTCCGAGGATGAAAAATAGAAAATTCAAAGGACCAAGGGGTAATGCACTCGAAGACATCAAATTCAAGAATAACGAACTAGCCATTGAAAACGTAGTGACAGGTGCGCAAACGTCAATTTCAAGGTTCGTAAAATAGTTGTTAATTTTGAAAAGCCTTAAAGAAGAGCCAAAAAACTTAGCGACATGCCAAAAGAAGCCCGAGAGCCATCCGAAGACTGCCTAAAGGGCAGATACCCTTGCGAAGGGCTCTTCCCGATCTAAAACAGACCCAAATGCATTCAAAGGCTTTAAGGCCAAGACCAGCAGGAACCAACTAAGGAGTAGAGCATCAAATTGAATCAAGGACCCGATTCACTTAAATAAAAAAAGAGGAATGATGAAAGATCAGATCGCCAGGTGGACATTGAAAGATGCAAACTTTCAATAGCATGACTTGTTTCTCTGCATTGAAAAAAATAAATGGGTAGATGACCCTAAATTTCAGTGTGTCTTCTTAACAAATTTCAATGCAACATGATGTGTTATTGTTCCTGAGTCCTTCTTGAAGTGGATATATAAAGAACTCTCTTTTATTGTAAATGGATCTCTCTCTGACAATCAGAAACAAAACTCTACCCAAATTGGAAGACATTACTGAGACTTTGAGCTCATATTGTCGATCATATTTTGTTATTGGAATAAGAAAGCAAGTGACTTTTCAGACTTTATGCTGTGATATCTTTGTTGTTGGAAAATTTGTTTTTATGTCTTTTTCCTTAATATATTTTTTGTTCATTTAATTCAACAAATAGAATTAGTAAAAGTAGTCAGAAAAGTCTCCTGAAGTCAATTGTGGAGAGACTTTGTGCCCCCATAATTGTCTTTAGTGTGTTTTCTTTTCATTTATGTGTAAAGGACCTTGGGACGACTTTGTGCCCTCATTGTCCTTCGTATCTCACTCTTGAGAAATTCAGGTGGAGACTTTGTGCTACATCTCAATTTGCTAGTTAGTACATCCTTGGTTACATTTTGCAATTACTACCTGGAGTATTTTTATGGTTTGCTGAATAGTACTTCTGAAAGAAGAGGAGTGCTTTCTGTCATTTCCCTTGAGATTTCTCTTTTGATCCACACGCATCATCTTTAAAAAAAGAGAGATGGATGGTTTGTCCTACCCTTGAGTATTATTATATATATATATATATATATATATATAGAGAGAGAGAGAGAGAGAGAGAGAACCTCCCCTTGATGAGAGGAGAGATTAGTCCCCTTTTGATGTGGTAAACCTACACATTTGGATGACCAATCTTTCTACTTTGGCTGATTAGACCTATTTTGTTTATCAGTACGCTGATTGACAAAATATTCAACCAACAGGTTGATGGATCTTGGTTCTTGGATCCGTGGTGGACTCATAGGAGGCTCATCTGCCAATAAGTCATCCTTGTGATATAGTCAATGGATTAATACTTGGAGAGATTTATAGTTCTTAGTATCATGCCCAGGTGTTCTATGGTATGAGCATATTAACTTATCATTATACCAAGATGGCTTCAGACTATGTGGGTCAAATGGTCTAATAGATGGTAAGGTTAAACAAGATGCTTGTAATAATCTTTGTAGGATGGTTGAGTAAGACTTAGGCAAAGGTGGCAAAGGCATGGAGGTTTTAGGTTCAGTAGTTGAGGTGGAAGCCCTTTTAGGAGTGGGTTTGATGGCAAGAGATTTGGGTGAAGGAGCATTCTTGGTGGATGGTTTTGGTTTGGATGGCTTGGGGACAAAAGGTATTGGGGTAGATGCTTGAGAAGTAGGCAGTTTGGTTATAGACGGTTTGGTGAAAATGGGTGAGGATGAAAGTAGGAGTTATGGTGTCACCAAAAATGGTGGTCGGGTTTGGGTTTTGTCTAGGATGGTTGGTTTCCTTACTAAGGTAGAAGGGTGAGGTCCCAAAATAGAAGGCAAAGTGGAAAGGGGAGGGAGGGTTTTGGTTTGTGGAATTTTGGGTGGTTTCACCTTCTTTGTTGGCCTAGTTTGGGGTTTCTTTGATAGCTTTGGTGAACTTAATTCTAATTTTAATGAGGAGTGAGGTTCTGAATAAGGAATATGCCAAGGTTTTGGGTGGGCTTGGTTGGAATGATAGGGGGTGACTTGGTTATTTGAGGTGGAGTTAGTTTGGATGGTTCAATTATGGCTTGATTGGTAGAGGATTATAAATGTTTGGTTGGGGAGATGGTGGGTTCAATAATTGAAACAAAAGGTTGGGATGACAGTGGCGTGGTTGGAGGTTCTTACTTGGTTGGGTAAGGAAGCTCGAGATGGTTCCAAAATGTAGCATGATTTGCCTTGCATTGGGATAAGTACTCTAAGTTTTGAAGTAGTCTAGAGAAGGGCTTATAGATAGGTTTGATCCCTTTGATACTAAGCTCAAAGGTTAAACCCATGGTTGGAGAGAGAGAAGTGGCTACCTCGTCCATTTCCTCAATAAAAGGCTCCAAGGTTTGGGAAGATGAGTCTCCTATGGGAGAGATAGGTAGAGTGATCTCTTCCTTAGGGATGTTTTCCAAAGGAAGGGTGGATTTTCGTATGATGGAGGAGAAGGATATGGTGGTAATGGTTGTCTCTTTTGATATGCCCTCCAAAGGAGAGGTTGGTAGCTCAAATACCTCAATGAGTGAAGAAAGTGGAGGGGTTATTTCCTTGGTCTCATTTTTTGAAGGAATGGAAAGTGAATCCACTACCTCACTAAGTGGAGGGGAAAGAAAGGTAATTTTGTCAATGGTTTCCTCAGAAATGAGTTGACTAAGAGATGCATTAATGGTATGGACCTCATGGTTGTAAGAGGATTCTTCTCTATTGTTTTCATTGTTTGCGGAAGGGGCATGGTTGGGAAATGGCTATCTAAAGATGTCAAGTGATTGATTTGGGGATGCATTGGGGTTATCCAACACAAGTTCCCCCTTGTCAATAATATTTTGGATGACATTCTTGAAGGTATTGCACCTACTAATGTCATGTCCAATGACATGGTGGAAGGCACACAATTCATTCTCCTTATACCAACCAGGTACAGGATGAGAGAAATCAGATTGTTGTGGAGGTTTGATCGGCGAGAGTTGTATGATGTTCACCTTCAATAACTTTTCCAAGATCGAAGCATATGACTCCCCTAGCGGAGTAAATTGTTTTTTGTTATTGTGGTTTGGGTTTCTAGTGTTCTGATTGGAGGAACTAGAAGAGTTAGATTGATTAACAACAGGTGGAGGGACAGTTTTAATGACAACCGCATTTGTGGTTCCCTTATTTTTGGAGTTAGCATTGGTTTGATTATTAGGTTTGGAGGAGGGAGCCTCATTTGACTTGAAGGTGGAATTCTTGTTTCTCAATTTTAACTTCCCCTCGTCAATGGCTCTGTTCTCTACTTTTTGTGCCATGGTGAGAGCCTCATCAAAGATCCTGAAGCTTTGAATCCATAAAGTAGAGATGTGTTTGGCACAAGCCCAAACAAAGAGTTCGATTAACTTAGATTGGGAAAAAGAGAAAGAGAGTTGATTTATCAAGCTTCTCCAATGAGCTACGAAGTCGGCTATGGACTCATCATTAAATTGCCGAATGGAGTAGAGATCGGTGACGGAAATGTTTTTAGAGATGTTTATGGAAAAGTGATCTAAGAAAGTCTAAGCTAGTTGGGCAAAAGAAAAGAGGGAGTGTTTTGTTATAGAACTATACCAATCTAGTGCCAGACATGATAGAGACATGGGAAAGGTATGGAGAAGGAGAGCATCATCATAGACAATCAAATAGCAAGAATGCCTAAATGCTCTTAGATGTTGTTGAGGGTCTTCCTTGCTCTGAAATTTTAAAATTTTTAGAATTTTTCATTGAGGAGAATAAGGTCGAATGGGGACAGATGGATGAATTGATTAGTTGCAAAATTGGTCATAAGATAAGAGGTTATGGGCACTATAAATAGATGACTTCAAAGTAGTCATTTTGTCCATTAACATTTTCACAAGGTTCGTTTATGGTTGTGCACCCCCGTAGCTATAGGGTAGATTATGTTGGGTTTGGGTAGGTGTAATATACAGATAGCCGGTGGGGGGTTGAGAAGTTGATACATATTGGTGTGTGGATATGGGTGGTTAGGATGATGCCACATATGAATACGTGTAGATAGGTGGTTGGGTGGAAGGTAGAGGCACATATCCTTGTGGGTTAGGGATATAGCTCGAGTTTTGTGCAATGGGTATCTATTAGGGGAATGACATAGGTTGGGTTGGAGGTATGGTTGGGTTGGTAAATAGGGGATAGGTGGTAACTTTGGTATTGATGGATGGAAGGGTAGCAGGTATGAGGACTACCAAGCTCTGGAATGGAGTGGAGGTAGGTGGGTTGGAAACAAGAGAAATGGTGGTGACACTAGTAGAGGGTACTCCTGCGGTAAGTGAAGTGTCGGTGCCCAAAGGTTGGGTTACTCCTATACCAAAAGGGTTGTTAGTTGGGGAGAAGGTGTTTGGGTGTTGATTGGTTGGGTGGGTTGGATTTGGATGGTGGTATTGGTGGGGTTATTGGTAGAGGAGAATGCTTGGGTAACCAAGGGTTGAGTGGAAATGGTGGCAACATAAGTGTTTCCCATAAGGTGAGATGGCATGCCATAGGGTGGGTCAACAAGCAGAACTGAAGCAGGGATGCGGTGAGATATGGTGTTAAGATAATGTTGGAGGGCTATGGGGTTGTTATCCAGAAAGGTGGCAAAATATACATCACCTTGGGCAATCATCTTAGAGATGGTAGGACTCCCAGAAAGATGAGAACTCTCTGCATCTGAGATGTACTCCATGGATGAAGGGGAAGAGGGAGACAGATGATTAGGAAGTGGATCCTGATTTGTTTGGTTTCTTAGTTGTTGCCTAATTAAAACCATGCAAATAAGATAAGGAAGAGGATACAAACAATCTCACAACTCAAACAAAAAGAAGACAAGAAAAAGTCAAGGAAACAAAACACACACTAAAGCATGTTTAAATTCTAAGGTTCTTTTTAATATCTCTTGTGGCTTATGCCTTTAACTTTAAGAATTGTGTGACTCAACTTGGCTTGTAGATCGGGTCCTAGAAAAGAAGTCTATGGTTAGTTTCAGGGTGTGTTTAAGCTCTCAAAATCTGTACTAAAACTTGGTACATGGAATGATATTGGGGCCTACCCCTTCACTTCACACACCATAGTGATAAGGGTGTTGAGTGCTTAGCTAAAATATACTGAGTTGCTAGATATTATACTCAGTCAACATACTAAGTTGGTTCTCCTCTTGGTGGTGAAATCCAAGTAGGATCGCTGGAAAATGTGACCACTAGGTGATGAAATCCTAGTCAGACCTTATGTCAATGTTTTTATACTTGATTATGTATAAGTGGTTTGGTCTTGTATATGTGATAAAAGTGAAGCTACAATTAATTCACTTGATTAATTAAGCTATATGAGCTAAAATAAGCAAGCAAACAATGTATGCAATCAACTTTAAGTCCAAAATAAAATTTTGATTTCATTGTATGATCAAAAAACAAGAAAAAGAAGCACCTATATGCAACTATGAACCCAAGAGAAGACTCAAGGGTCCCACCGGACATGCTGAAATGTTTCACGTAAATTTTGTTTTATTTCTTAGAAAAAAGTTGTAAAACTTGAAAGAAAGGTGAGGTTAGTAGAACTTGGATTTGGTTTGCACTCTGTGATTCAAACAGTTGTAAATACTCTTTTTTCGCTTGGGAGGAATGACCTGCAGATAAAAAAGTACTAAAAAAATAGTTGATTAGTTAGATAGTAGAGTGGATTGCCTAGAAAGCTAGGTCCAAAAAACACAAGATTCCTTGGAGGCTATTAATCCACACTTTTAAACAATTGAGTTCTAAAAATGAAAGATAAATTGATTGCATAAATAACAGACACTGAAATCAAATACAAGAAGTGATTGAAAGAGATGAATTCAACTAATTATAACAATAAACGATTATATATTAATGCTAAATAAATCAAACGTGGTTCAGAAAATAAGGTGAGGTTCTATGCTCAGGCAGAAGGTTAAAAAGTGGGATTTGGTTGGGGTTTGATATGTGAAATTAGCTTGCTGTTAAAAATGTCACATAGTGACCATTGGCGGTTGGGTGAACCATCGACGGTTAGGTAACTATCAGCGGTTGGGTGATCATCGGTGGTTGGGGGGTAGACTGTCGATGGTTATAGTCAGATTTGGCTTAGGTAAGGGTAGGTTTGGTCTAAAAGGTGGCTGAGTGATTCTAAAGGTGGGTTTAAGTTGGGTGTTAGTTACGAGACAAAAATGAAAGAACCAATTACTAAAAATAGATATTTAACTCTTTTGCCAAAAGAATGTTGAGGTGAGTGGCTAAAAACTTGTTGTAGAGCCTAGAATAATTTTGGTAGAGTGTCGATGCCTTACTTGTGATTAATGAATTGCAACACTTCAGATCTCTAACTTGATTGTTGGAAGAATGCCTACAAAATAAGTTTTGATATAAGAAACTCTGATAAGTGTTGATTCTCTCTGATGCTTGATTTCCCTCCTTTTCACCTCCTCTCTTTTTATAAAAAGAAAGGAGAGGTGAAACAATAAGTTCAAACAAGGTGTCGTCTAATTTTAGTCTTAACATGCATAATTATGTGAGTGGCTAAGAATTAAAAAATAGGGTGAAGTTGAGATGGAGTTAACCTTTAAGATGGTTAAACATTGATCATCGACGGTTAGGGATCGATCGTCGACAATCAATAGGTCAAAGGTGGAATGATCAAAGTTAGTCATGGTGACTTAAGTTTGACAGTTAAAAGGCTATAAAGTGGTCCAGGGGTGGTCTGGGGGTTGGTGCGATATCTAGAACCGTAGTGTGCGGATTTTTATTATCTGTAGTATCCAAGGTTATGAGTCATTAGACTCTCAAAATAATCCATGCGCCATCCATGGGAATAGCAAACATAGAAAAATCTAGATTGTACTCACCCATAGCAAGCTTAATACTATGACATTTTCTTGAACAATTGATTGTGCCACCATCTGTAATCATGACCTAAAATTTTAGTGCTAGGTAAGTGAAATAGTTCAATCAAGTGACCAACTTATGGTTGATAAAGTTATGTGTGCTCCTGGAGTCAATCGACACTATCACCTTTTATTTCTTGAGCAAATCTACCACCTTAAGTGTTTGAGGAGTGCTAATACCCAAAGTGCATGACAAGAGATTGTAGGTTGAGAATATTCAGGTACCTTCTCTATTTCTTCATCATCATCATTGGAGGCAACATCATGTTCATCATGTTCATTGGATCCCTCAATGTAAAATAGCTTCTTCTCAATACATCTATATCCTTTGCTCCACTTCTTGTCATAGCCAAAACAAAATCTTTTTACACGCTTCTCTTCAATTTGTTAAGGGGTTAATCTGGTAGGTGGAAGAAATGATGGTGTCGATATGCTACGATCTATGAAGTGAGTGAATGGATGCTTCTTGTTGGATATGAATTTTTCATCTACCCTGCGTGCCATGATAATAATAAAATCAAAAATCTTAAGTGGATTAAACATTTGTATCTCATGTTGAATGTGGTTTTTGAGGCCACCCAAAAACAAGGCACTCATATTCTCATAAAAAAATGTCTCCACATGCAAAGATAGGTTTTGAAAATGATGAATGTAATCCTTGATTGAGCTAGTCTATCGTAATTTTGCCAGTTGGCTGAAGTAATTCTCTATCACACTATTGTTATAGTGTAATTGTAATTCCTCTATAAAAATTGACCAGATGACACTAAGAGTCATTTTTTTTCTTTTGAGCACATAACCATCGATACCAAATGAATTATTCACATTCTAGATACAAGGATGCCATGGTAACCTTCTGTCCACATGGGATCTGATGAAGATAAAAAAAAATGTCCATTTGGTTGATCCAATTAAGTGGATCATTTCCATCAAATTTTTGCATATCTACCTTTAGTAACAAGTTCCTTTGTGGCAAGGTACTTGTATTTGGATTAGGATGGTTGGGAGATCCACCATGGAGGGGTTGTGTAATGTGATAGATGAATGATTTCACTAATTATTTTGTTAAGCCATCATGATATTTTTCAAACTAGATTGTATGGCTTTCATTTTAAATTGTATGCCTTGCATTTCACTTTGAATGCCTTACACATTGTAGTCAAGTTGGCTCACTTTGTGATCTATCTCAAAGAACCCTAGTACAAATGATTTAGTAACTCCCCCTTCTGACTCCATATCTTTTCTGTGATGAGTTTTACCTAGAGTTTTGGCACCCTTTCCTCGGCCCCTAGTTTGCGGTCCTGCCATAAAAGGGCTTGACAATGTCGATCATAATTGACACTTTTGACCCAACTTTGACCAAATATTTTTGTACTTATGTTGACCTCAAATTAGAAAATACAAAAAACATACCCTAGATAGATTTTTCTAAGCTTTCCAAAAATGTAAACAACACCGATAAATTCCTTGAATTGTGCACTATAGAGTGAATTTATAAAACAACACTAAAATCAATATAACTCACACAAACTAACCTCCAAATGCTAATTTTTGTTTTGTGATGTCCTTGACTAATTACCCAACTTCAGTTAAAAAATTGTAAGAAAATTTGCAGTGTTTTGAAAGGTATAAAAAAATATCTAAAATTAGAGTTGTGCCCACAAGATTGTCCAAATTGTAGTTTTGATACCACTTGTAATGAAATTACTTCAATAATAAAGTAGAATAACAACAATTTATCACAATATGACTGAAATATAGCACCATATATGAATAAAAGACAAGCCACTTTGAGGGGGCAACTTCCACAAGCTTCAATAATAGCAGAATTCACAATCTGATGATAAACAACTACCCACGATCTCCTAATTATAATCTATTTAAGCCATGGTTACTCCATAGGCCGACCTACTAAACAAATGAATGCATAGATAAATGTGAAATAACTTTAGAGAGACAAATAAGTCACAAGTCAGTTATTCTTATCCCAATACATGCGATAAATTAAAAGCATAGCATATTTTCAGGTAGTAGTATTTAGCTAGTGATAAATTAATATAAATAAGAGTTTAAACTAATGATAAGTCATCTACGAATTGTATTGAATTGAACTTGTTCAAAGGAGGTTACCTCCTCAAAGAGATCAACAATAATTGTAATACAATTTTGTTTTCTTTTAATTCAACTCTGTTTATTTCCAAATTTAATTTCACATATTTTCAATCTAATTCTAATTTGGTTGAGGTAGGGTCATATGACTATGTAAAACAAATAAAAGAGCTTACACACAAACATAGGCCTATGCATAATTACAAAATACTTATTACGTTAAACTAAATATTTTTTGTTTGATGTAAGATTATTTATGAGTTCAGATGCTCCTACATCAATTTGGTTAATTTATTTTAATTAAAACAAAAATTAAAATAAATACAACCTATGAAAATAAGCTTAAGATATTCCTTGATTTATCTTATAACTCGAAGGCTCGAACAATTTATTTATAAGTTCTCAGGCTACAATTTTTGGTATTGAGAACTTAAGATCTTATATCACTCGCAACTGACCATGCCTTCGATGATGGCTTCTAAAATATGTTGTCCTAAAATGGATATTGAAGTGAAACGTCTTAACCTTGGAGTAGGCACTTGATAAATTTTAATTTGTTAAAAAACAATTTCTCCAACTAGATGAAAGTTATGCAATGAAATCTTGAGGTCGGAATGTGAAATGAATACGTTGACTAACAAAGGTGACATTTCCACTTTCTAGATGTTCATATCCTAAGGCTTTAAGAAAAGAACTCTCATAAAAAATTTCAATCTTGTCGGTGTATGAAACTAAAAAAATCTATGTTTTGGGTTTTGTTAGCCTATTACTGCCCTTCACTTCCTTGAATTTGGGATTTGATTAATGATGGTTGTCAAAACCGTACACTTCATTAATGTGTTTGGAGTAACTAAATAATCCAAAATAATAGCTAAAACAAAAATCTGTTGACAACGAACAATAATTATATATTTGGCCTAGGTTGTCAAGGAAAATAGATTGAGGATCTACATTATGAATTGAGTGGGTAGTGTTCATTAACTAGTCTTTTATCAATCAAATCTTACAAAATAAAAGAAAGAAGTTACTATGAACCTTGGAATAAAGTAATATATCTCTCATTTCACAAGAATATGCTTAATGTTAAATGTGTAATAGATGATCATATTAAGTACAATACTTGTTTATTTATAAATAGATTTGAATTGAAATTTCATGATATAAAACGCAAAACAGGGTGAATGAACCCATTTGGTAAAAGGAGAGTAAAAAATAAAACTACCTAAACCGTAGAATGCTTGTAGAGACTTCAAGCTTCAAAAGATGACCAAATCATTTATATTGCTCGATTAAATCAAATTATCTATACATAAACAAATGTGCAAAGTATACATAAAGGCTCCACAAAATCATTTTAGGGTACTATACTAACAGCATTGCCATGACTTGTTAAGTTGTGAAATTAATTATAGGTAAAGGGGCATGAAAGTTTTTAACATCCATGTTATTTGAAAATACATAGGCAATTATAAATATGAAAATTATGTCTCAATTTGGCAGGTATGATAAGCGGTTACAATGAGCAAAAAGTCCAAGATACTTGAAACACATGAATCATTTGGAGGGATTACAAATATCATGGGCAACAATAGCAACTCTGGGAGTCTACAGATCCCTCGAACCAGCTATTCCATCCAGGGTTTTCTGGACCTCTAGTGCTGTGGATAGAAAGAAAATTAATTAGGAGAATGAAATTGAAATTTACAATTCGCCCTTTTTTTGAAACTTTCTGTCAAAGTATTTCTTACGTGGGAAGAAGGGGATCTTGTCTGCTGTCGATTGTTAGTAACACCCTGTGAAAGTAGTCCATATGAGTAAAAGTAAACAATTATCTAAAATAAAGTAATTAGTAATTAATGGTGGCCTAAAAGAAAATGAATCGCATACTCCTTGCAAACCGTTGATACTCTATCCGCTTTATCCACTTCCTCCAACTCTTCCTTCTTGCAAATGTCAAAAGGAAATAGTTAGGATTGCCAGTTAACACTAATAGTGTTTAAACCATGTAACAAAAACTAATGAAGATATCCAAGTGAAACTAAACTAAATTGAAAAAAATAATTTAGTTTAATTTAATTTATGGTTTGATTCTATTTTGTAGAGCTACATGAACGATCCTAAAACGCTGTTGTTGAGGTAGCCTATTTGAGAATTTTAGCAGCTTTATGACAGATCTCAGACCTACCTAGACTTGGAATTTGTTGGAGACCTAATTACAGGAAAGATAAACTCACAACCCTCCATTGGCATGTCCCAACCATCATCAAACCTGTAATTTCAAAGGTATAACATCGATCCATAAGCCTCAAGTACTAGATGGCTTGGCGTTGAACTCTAGCTGAACATTTCTTTTCAACATCTGCTTGTGAAAGGCCATGTAGACACTTAAAAAATATAAGATAACCTTCAACAACTACAAACAATAGAGAAAATGAATGAATTATGGAAGTGCTAGCTAGGAAGGACCCTGCCCATTACCACAACACCCTGCATTTCTGCAGTCCAGAGATTAAAATGGGGTAAAAAATAGGGCACGGCCAGGAACAGTACCTAGACGAAATTTGACGGAATAGATATCCCTCTGTGCAATAGGAGAGTGAGTGGTGCACTTGTTGACCGCCACCATAAGTCAAGCCCTACTGTTGAGGCTTGCCGCAGGCACTACTGTTTCAATATTTGCCAGATCAAAACAAAACCTACGTCATAGGACTTTGATACTTCAAAACGCTAATGATGTCTGAAAGACTTCTATGGTCTCAATGGTATTACAAAAATCACAAGTATGACCACCATCACCAGGAAGTAAGCGTGTTATTTTTCCTGATAAGGATCAGGTTACATGGAGTGGACCACTAGTTCAATTTCAATACTGAAGTTGATCCATTTGGAATCTTACCAAAAAATACTCACAGTGGGCCCGGAGCTGCTGCAGGGCAGGACCGAAAGTTGGAACACCCATTTAACAGATTTTATTTTGGCAATGTTGGGTGGAAACCCCTAAAGGCCTGTAGAGGTGCTGAAAAGTTCATATCCATAGGAAATCCCTCTCCGTGAGATAGCTAGGTAAGGGCAGGAGTACGTACTTGGCTTCCAATCAGAGTTTACTCTTTGGCAAGTTATTGTCAAATTTCAAAGTCATTAAGAAATTTGATATCCTTAAATTTTGGCCAGAGTAGCGAGACAACTGTTACTCTTTAGCTGGGATTTAAGAGTCCCAAGAGTGGAGTGGGCCTTCCAGTAAGAAGATGGAGATCGCATGTCCTACTTTCTGCTGCCCAAGCCTCAATTTGAAACTATGGTTCAACTGTGGGGCTTATAGGGTTTGGTTTATTTTTGAAAATAATCATGCATCCAACCAGAAACTAAAACATGGAATTCGGCATTGGGTTTAAAATGATTTAGAAGAATATGATCAACTCCAATGTCAAGGGTTAAAGATGAAATTGGCAGGCATACCTCCAAAAGCAAGATCTCTTGTTCCAAACGCCTCAGCTCTGCAATCCTGCGATGCCTTCCACGTAAATCTGGGGTGCCGGGAATTGGCCTGGGCTCCAGCCTTCCTATACTGGGGCTGCTCCTTGCTTGTTCCTGCATCTTTTATTGCTATGGATCCCTCTCACTTTACCTCCGATATGGGATCATATTACAAACACTGAATCCGTTCTGCAACAAGAGGTTATGGTTAGTCAAAAATAGGAAGGAGTATGGCAGATCCATCTGTATGGTCCACTAAACACATAATTGATTTGAGCCTTGAGGTTATATTGCCAACCTGGTGATTACGTAATTTAAGTCCATCTCACTTCCTCATCTCATCGTCTGCAACTACAATTATAACTAGTCAAACCAAACCCAAACATTGTGGCATTTCCTATTACTGAGAGCACGTCGCTAGTTTTATAAGGGAATGGTTTTCCCAAAGAAAAAATATATCATATTGATTATATTCATCTCGACATGGCAACTAATTTAATTTAAACATAAAAAGATTAATTTAATACCATTTTAATGTCATACCAAATATTGACTACCATTTATTATTAGATTTGTTTTATTTGTATCGTCTTTGACTTTTGTTTGGATGGAGAAATTGCTGAAATTAACCAAGAGAAAATCCTTTGTGGTTGAGCCCTCCGTCCACTAATATATGAGAACACAAATCTGCCACCACCATGAGAGTTGTGAGTCGGTGAAGGATGCTATAAAAGTAGGGAAACATTTCATTGCCTACTTTGTGAATAGTGCTTATCATGAGCTCTATAGCCATGACCTTGCGAAGGTGACTATTAGTAGGGAGAATTTAGAGGGTGTGAACAAACTATACATGGATCACTTCTCCAATGGTCCAACTGTGATTGAAGGGGTTCTACCTCTAGTCGAACCTTCTCAACTTGAATTTGTATCTAAAATATAAAATAAAAAATCACTTACATTTTATTGGTAACAAAAAAATAATCATCAAGAGATAAATGGTAAATATTGCATTGTTCCTTTCGTTATATGAATGAAAAAACAATTTTCAAACCAAAAATATGCCATATTTGGTTGTACTATATGTTGACCAATTTTTTGCTCACAGGCCAAAAATCGTTCACCTTCTCCCCTTGCCATTCGAAGCCAGTCTTTTCGAGTTGCTCAGGTTCAATGCCATGTTTCAGACAGGCCTGGTTCTTTGGTTCGGCATCTAGTTCATTGTTTCGGCCTTATGTCCAAGATCAAACATTTTAAGCAAGGCAAGCGCTTCAAAGAGGAAAATCGGGTTCGGTTCAAGATTCGAATTGTTCGAAATTGACTAAGTCTAAGTCCCAAAGGGCCGGGTCGCGTCTTCAAACAAAAGCAAAAAAAAAAGGGCCGGGTCACTTAACACTAAGGCAAAAGGAGGGCAGGTGTTTACAAAAAAGCAAAAAAAGGAAAGCGCTAACCAACGAGGAGCCCAAATGCAGCGACCTGGTAGAAAGTTCGCCCCTGGGGGCCAAACAAGCCAGATAGAGACAAAATTGAGAAAAGGACAAGAAGACATTCACGAAATGAGCAAGCAGTTAAGTCCAACTGGCGCAAATTGGAGAAGCGACTTTGGCAGGTGAAATAGTGCCAGCGAATTGATCATTTGGAATGATAGTAGCCAGCAGTGCAACTGCTTTCTCTGTTTCACATTAAATTGGAAGGCAAACCGTGTAAGTCACCCAAGCAAAAAATGCAGATTTCGAGCAGACAAATGAACAGCTCATTAATATTTTGAGCGACTTGCTTCTTTTCATGAAGGGACACGTATGCCACTTGTAAAAGAAGGAGCGCCAAATGGGCCTCTTTGCTTCTCATATATATTGTAGACTTGTTCATTTGTAATCATCTTCCACATTTGTAAGGCATAGCCCTAGCAAAATTTCACCTGAATCAAATAAACGCAGTTTTTTTACCACCATTTGGATAGATATTTTAGAGTATGTCTTGAGTGTTTGTCTGTGTCCAGTCATTGTTTCTTGATGCTCTCACAGATTCAAAACCAGCAAACCTGTTATCTACAAGGCACCATTTCTGCAGCTGAAAGGAGAAGAGCTGACATTTGAGAAGACCAGAACATAAGGAGTTACTTACAGTGTGCATTTCACAGTGCCTCAGTGATTTTTTGTTTCCTGTGTTTTCATGAAAGCCTCCCTGCCAGTCTTTTGTAGCCTGGTCTTTCTGCCAAGTGTGTAGTGTATGTATGTATTTGTCTGATTCTGAGAGTGGATGTGTGAAGGTTGACTTATTTTGGTGCATCACCTCTTTTAGAGTAGGTTTTTTTTCCTGCATCTCTTTCCCTTTTCATCCCCCCATTATATATATATATATATATATATATATATATGTTAGCACTTGTTGGAAATAACACGATGCATCAAAGGGAGCTAGCCCTTATCTAGAGACTCTCCCCTCCAGCTTCGTCGGTCCCACAGGCGAGAGGGGAGTTTCCATTATTGCGTGAAGAAGGCAGGAGCTCGGCCTCCTGCTAAGGGTGCAATCTTCTGCGTCAACAGTTTTTGGCACGCCCGGTGGGATCCAAGTTTTCAACGCAGTAAAGTTTCAGGGTTGATGCTGGTCTTGTTATAGCAAATCGAGTTTCTTCAGCATCTGGCGACTCCAAGTTAAATTTGTTGGTTAAGCAACTTGGTACCATCAGAAAATCATTTCTTGTATGTATACTTCTTTTGCACAAAATCATGGGTTTTGTTTTCCTTCATATAATTTGGATCAGACTCAAAATACTCAGAGAATCCCCTCAAGCAGCTCTCCTAGTTTCACTGCAATGAAAAGGGAGGTGGCCTTGGAATTGGAGATTAACAGGCTGGAAGAGCAGTACATATATCAACACGAGCTGATGTATAAAGAGGAGCACTTGTTTAGGCAAGCGCAGACCCCCTCTTTGGCACCAAATATTTTTTACCAGATTGCACTTGCTCACTCCAGCTTATCAAATGTACTTGCTCCCAATCCAGTGTGCCTAGCTTTCCAACATCAGATGATATCAGAACAACCTCCCATGGAAATGAACTTTCTAAATTCCTTAGATTGTGAATTTTCCATTGGGGGAAATGCCACGAACCAGCACATCTCGCTCAATGTTGATCCTACTCAACAGGATGATACTGGTCATCTCCAAGAAAGACTCTTCTAGGACAACCTAGCCAAGCAAATTGAAGATTTAGAAGCTAGGATGAGACTGCTTCTTGAAAAGGTGATGAAATTTCCAGACCTTATGGAGGAGCCCCAGGACCTTGGAGAAAACAAAGTTGTTGCCTATTCACAGGAGCAAATTTTAATTCAGAGATCTTGAACTGGGGGAAAACAGTTGAATCATGGGGCAGAATAGAAGAAGAAAGGCAAGGTTTTTCTCAAAACCTTGAAGAAGCTGACACTGCGTCTGCTTATGATGATGCTGGCAGCCTCCAGGAAAAGCTTTTCCAAGAAGATTTGGCCAGGAGAATAGCAAAGTTGGAATCCAAAGAGAAATTCCTCAGCCAATGTGTGGTGGACGGTTCAGACCAAACAACACATTCCATGCCTGAACACACCCCACCTACACATTTCCAAGAGAGTTATCAGGCCATGCCTGATATTGATGAAGTGTTGATCAAGTGGAGAGAGGAGAATCATTCGATTCTAGCTCAAGGGCTGCCTCCTCTTCTACATGTTTTCGCCACTTCACCCCTTCTCAAGGAAGAACCTATTCTGCAGGAGGCAAGTGAGGAGTAGAAGATCCAATCTGCAGTCCTTCAAGAGGCTGTCATGAGCGACAACGAAGAAGAAATCATCATTGACGCTCCTTGTGAAGACCTTATCAACAATGGAGAAGATGCAGGTCTTGCATATATGCAGATGTTTCAGCAATTCGAAGAGGAACAAATACATGGTAAGCTCTCTTCTCCTCTGTTTGATGAACTTCCTTGATGTTTTGATGATGAGGTCAACTACGCTGAAGACCCTGAGTTGGAGGAGGAAAAGGAGAAGTCTGTCTTCCTTGAGGAAGGCCTTGAAGAAGAGCGCTTTGAACAAAGAGGCGATGTTCTGTGGGATGAGCAATCAATTTGTGAGTCCATTTCAGACATCACCACAGTCATCCTTCTTCAAGAAGGCCAAGAGGAAGTAGAGGATGAGTCTGACAGAGTTTTCAGTGAGGCAAAAGGAAACAAATCAGACCATGATACATTGCAGAGGAATTGTGCAGGTCAAGAGGATTATGGTGATGAGTTAGCAACCATTGATTTATTGGTGAGGAGCACCTATATCAAGAACCAGCATTCAACAGGCTTCCAAGGACAAACAAACTACATATATGTCAGAGGCATGTTCGATTTTGATCCGCTCAGACTCCAACCAACTCAGGTGACAAGCAAGAGGAGCAAGTCACCAAATCTCATTTTCTTTCAGCTACTTGCCTGCCAGCATAAGTCTTCTCGCCAGGAAGGGGACTTAAGAAATTTTCCCTTCGATCCAAGAGGGAGGTGAGCTTTCCTGGTTAGCTATAAATAGTAGTTTGTTTTCAGTTTCTTTTCCTGCTTTCCCTAAGTGCAGTTGCACAGGTAGTGTTTTTTAGCCTTGTGTGTTTCCCTTTGCATGTGGGGTAAAGCTTCATGTTTGATTCTCAGATCTTTTGGGGCTGTTGATTAACTTTTCATAGCTGCATCTGACTTTGCGCCCAATGGATTTGCAAGGCAACTGGGTTCTAAGCATGGCAAGCATGCTTTCCCTGTGAGTCGCCAATCTGTTGACCAATTTTTTGCTCATAGGCCAAAAATTGTTCACCTTCTCCCCTTGCAATTCGAATCCAGTCTTTTCAAGTTGCTCAAGTTCAATGCCATGTTTCAGATAGGCCTAGTTCTTTGGTTCGGCCTCTAGTTCATTGTTTCGGCCTTATGTCTAAGATCAAACGTTTTAAGCAAGGCAGGCGCTTCGAAGAGGAAAATTGGGTTCGATTAAATTTTGGTTCAAGTTTCAAATTGTTCAAAATTGACTAAGTTTAAGTCCCAAAGGGCCGGGTCGCGTCTTCAAACAAAAGCAAAAAAAAAGGGGCTGGGTCACTTAACACTAAGGCAAAAGGAGGGCAGGCGTTTACAAAAAAGCAAAAAAAGGAAAGTGCTAACCAACCAGGAGCCCAAATGCAGTGACCTGCTAGGAAGTTTGCCCCTGGGGGCCGAACAAGCCAGATAGAGACAAAATTGAGAAAAGGACAAGAAGACATTCACGAAATGAGCAAGCAGTTAAGTCCAACTGGCGCAAATTGGAGAAGCAACTTTGGCAGGTGAAATAGTGCCAGCAAATTGATCATTTAGAATGATAGCAACCAACAGTGCAACCACTTTCTCTGTTTCACATTAAATTGGAAGGCAAATCATGTAAGTCACCCAAGCAAGAAATGCAAATTTTGAGCAGACAAATGAACAACTCATTAATATTTTGAGTGACTTGTTTCTTTTCATGAAGGGACACGTATGCCACTTGTAAAAGAAGGAGCGCCAAATGGGCCTCTTTGCTTCTCATATATATTGTAGACTTGTTCATTTGTAATCATCTTCCACATTTTTAAGGCATAGCCCTAGCAAAATTTCACTTGAATCAAATAAACGCAATTTTTTACCACCATTTAGATAGATATTTCAGAGTATGTCTTCAGTGTTTGTCTGTGTCCAGTCATTGTTTCTTGATGCTCTCACAGGTTCAACACCAGCAGACATGTTATCTACAAGGTGCCATTTCTGCAGTTGAAAGGAGAAGAGCTGACATTTGAGAAGACCAGAACAGAAGGAGTTACTTACAGTGTGCATTTCACAGCGCCTCAGTGATTTTTTTGTTTCCTGTGTTTTCATGAAAGCCTCCCTGCCAGTCTTTTGCAGCCTGGTCCTTCTGCCAAGTGTGTAGTGTATGTATGTATTTATCTGATTCTGAGAGTGGATGTGTGAAGATCGATTTATTTTGGTGCATCACCTCTTTTAGAGTAGGTTTGTTTTTCTTGCATCTCTTTCCCTTTTCATCCCCCCCATTATATATATATATATATATATATATATATATATATATATGTTAGCACTTGCTGGAAACAACACGATGCATCAAAGGGAGCTAGCCCTTAGCTAGAGACTCTCCCCTCCAGCTTCATCGGTCCCACAGGCTAGAGGGGAGTTTCCATTGTTGCGTGAAGAAGGCAGGAGCTCGGCCTCCTACCAAGGGTGCAATCTTCTGTGTCAACACTATACATATAACATGGTTCAATTTCCTAAGAATGCCATTTTATAGAAAAAATATTCTAGAATAAATGGTTGGAATAGCCTATGAATCCATTTCTAGGTTGACTAAGCATGCTTGTAAAACCAAAAGAGATGCTCGAGTGACTTTAAGTTTTGGAAAGATAGGCATAAAGGATTAGCCACACCTAAATAAACAAGGGGGATACCAATAGACAAACCTTGCTGTAAAATACACCATAAAAAATGTGTTTGCTTAGGATTAATAGTTATTTTCCCAACTTTGGCAAACCTTCGACGCTAGATCTCTATAGATGAATTAAATTTCCAACAAGCATTTAAAGAATCCATGTAAATGAGCTGAGGATAGAGTAATTGCTAATCAAGTTGAGGTTTATACCAGTGAAAATGGATCTCAAAAAGCCACTTTTAATTAGTACACCACTGAGCAAGTGATTGAATTCCAATCTTGTGGTGATGTTCTTTTGGTATAGCTCTTTGAATCTTAGTGAGGAAAGATCAAATTATTAAGTTGAAACTTGTCATAGAGGATAATCCAAGGGATCCAATCATAGGATCAATTATAAGATAGGTTTGAAATAACCTTTATCCCTTTCTTCAAAAATCTAGACTCTTGACCCTCAAAACCATGGAAAATGGGACATCATAGTATGATAAAACTAGAGAACACCAAAGGGAGTGAGAGTTCAGAGAGAGCCCAAATCTACAACCATGTCCATCCCAAATTAAGTGAGGCTTAAACAACTCCCAAGCTTTCCATATACTCTGATCCACAAATGATCCCACAATTCTGATAGGGACATGAGTGAGCAAAAGAGATTAAATACCATGACCCTTCCAAGTCTTCCGACTAGAAGGACTACCTTGAGAAATGAAATGGTGAATATTTTCCAAGTCTCATCTCCTTCAAGGGAATAAATAATCTACTTGAAACAGAGGGAAACACCTTATAAATTGACATCAAGAAGGATAAGACCTCCTACCTCTTTAGGCCTATAACATATATCCCAAGAGACTCTGTGAAACCCTTAGAGGCTTTTGAATTGGCCTAGAGGAAATATCTGAGGATATGTTATAACTTAACATATGAAGCTTTTAAAGGTGTACAACATGATGAATAATGATATGATCGCTTCAAAAACTCCCTCCATATAATTGTTAGGAGATTATCCTCAGTTATGTTGTGCATAATTATCTTTCAAACTACGATCAACTGTAACAACAAAAACATCACCTTGAGCATTAATTAGTTGTTAGATCTTTAAATGCCTTTGTTGGAACATAATTTTATGAAGATACTTTGATAGCCTTCTTCCTTAAAAAAAATGAGGACATGTTATTAGTTGAAAGAGCTTAACACATAGAGTTTCAATGATAATTTTTCATTAATTAAATCATATACAACCATACATATATATAGGAGATGGCTTCTAGTATCCCTACAATCTCTCAATACTAACCACCCAACTACCTATAATCTCTCATAGGCTACATGAGTTAGATTAGCAACTCACCAAACTATAACATACTTAGAATATAATAACAAATTATATTCTAATACAACATCACCGTAATTAATATTTACCATACAGTAAATTATAAATAACCATGTGAATACTAAATTCTCAACATTCCCTCCCCCTCTCCCTTTAGTTTTTACATGGAAAAAACATTAACTTATACTGCAACATGTTGCCTATGCAAGCTCATGATTTGGATGGTTTTCTTTTTCAAAAAAGCCAATAACCTCCAAAATGGTTTTACAAGTAATTTATCAATAACTACAATATGATGGTTTTACAAATGATTAACCAACAACCACAATAGTATGGTTTTTTAAATAATTAACCAATAACCATGAACATCATAATGTTACAATACTCTATCAATACTCATTACTGTCTTACTTTAGGAAAAAAATATAAACAATAGCTCACATATGCAAGTAAATAGAAATGAACCTCTGTTCTTGATAGATTTATTTCCTGAGTCAAAATAACAATGAAATAAATGAACAAATGATGAGCCAAAGAATAACATCACTTTGATAAAAGCAAGCTATAAAAATTGACAAAAATATTTTTAATTTGAAAAATCAAATGTATCAGAGAAAAATTTACGTAATCTTATAAGAAGGCTTGTCACCAAAATATTCACCAGTACAAGATTGAATCAAGACCACAATGAAAAGGGAGAGAGCTATGAGTTTTTAATGAAAAATTAAAGAGAGAAAAATCTCTTTTATAGAGTTAGAGGAAGAGAATGGGAGTTACAAAGAATCTCATTATTACCTTACAAGCCTCTTTTTTATGTGTCACTTATGACCTATCCCTTAGAGAGTGGAGAGAAGTGTGTCCCAAGTGGGGGAAGGAGAGTTATATGTAAGTAACTTTAAATCCAACAAGTAGATTAGGGAGGTGAGTGACACCTCATAAAGGTAGGAATAAAATATATTTACAACTATAATAAATGGACACAACTAATATTTAGAATAAGTTTATAAACCTATATAAATGACTCAAATTAAAATTAATTATCCAACACTCCCCCTTAAACTTAAATTGAGGTTGTAAAAGTGGAGAAAACTTTTTACAAACAAAGAAGGGAGTTGAAATTACATATTACTCTCCCTTAATAGAAACTTTCTTCAAGAGGAATTATAAAAGTTTAGAAAGGAAAAAATATAAGATGACACCAAAAAATTACAAGAAAGAAAGTGTGATCAGCAAAGATCACTAGGAATCCTCTTCGGACAAGGTGGTCAATCCGTCATGGAATAAAGACCAACCAAAAGGAGTAATGATCCAAAAATATGCAAAACATACAAGCTAACACCGATATTTCAAGTTAAGTAATCAATATTTACCAAAAATATAATCTACATACATAATTTAATAAAAGTAGATGTAAAAGATAAATTTGAATAAAGACAACTTCTATTATAAAGTGCGTAAATTTGCATGAAAAAAATTAGTCAAAATAATCAAAGCATATATCTTATGCAATAAAAAATAAAGAATGCAATAAAAGAGATTTAGATAATTAAAATGGAGACAACGAAGATGTGTCAATTATAAAAGATATTTCATGTGAAATATTAGAAGAATTATCACAAAAAAATATATTAGTTTCTCTAGAAGATCCATCATTTTCTTTAAAAATCCAAACAATTTTACCCTTGGAGGTAACAGATTTAGTCATTTTCTAACAATGCAAAGTGTCATGTGTGGATTTATCACAAGATTTGCATAGATGCAATTTTCAAAATTTATATATACGATACCTATATTTTTCAAAATCCATACAAGGTTTAGTAATTTTAACCAAAGCATGAGTATTAGAAGTAATATAATCAAAATAAGTTGTATTATAAGTCTTTCGATGAGGAGGATAATAAATTTCAATTTTATATTAGAAATATTAAAATCATCAAAATCAAGAAATATTATCTTTGCACTTATGAAACACACCACCCGAATAACTCATATTGTGCATGATTTTTAAGCTGGGGTTGGTAGAAGTGTTTAAGAAGTTGTTGACACAATGGATTGCACCCGGCGCAAGGAGGTTGAGCTCCTGCCTTCCACACACAGCAATGGAAACTCCCCTCTCGCCTGTGGGACCGGCGAAGCAGGAGGGGAGAGTCTCTAGGTAAGGGCTAACTCCCTTTGATGCATTTGATTTGTTCCAGTAAGTGCTAACATATATATATATATATATATATATATAATGGGGGGTATGAAAAGGGAGAAATATTGCAGGAAAACAAATCTACTCTAAAAGGGGTGATGCACCAAAATGATCCGACCTTCTCACACTCACACTTAAAATCAGACAAACACATACATACATTTCAAACTGGTAGAAGGACCAGGCTACAAGAAACTTGGCAGGGAGGCTTTTAATGGAAAATACAGAAAACAAAGATTCACCAAAGGTGCTGTGGAAAGGCACACTGTATAGTAATTTCCCCGATTTTTGCACTTCCAAATACAGCTCTCCTTGTCAGCTACAAAAATGACACCTTATAGACACTAGGTATGTTGGTGTTGAACCTGTGGAAGCATCATGAAGCAATGACTAAACACAAACTAACACTCAGACATACACAAAGATATCTAGCCATGATAGAGGTAAAAAATGTGTTTTATTGATTCAAGTAAAAATTTTCCAGGGCTACGCCTTACAAATTTGGAAGATCCTTTCTCAAATGACAAGTCTCCAATATATAGAGGAAGAAAAGAGGCCTTTTGGCACCCTTTTTACAAGTGACCCATGGTAGGCACTATGTCAACCACTAAAATAAATTCTTGAATCGACACCTTCCTGCGTCACTTGGATCACTTCGTCTACTTCTGCGTGATGGCCATTCTGCTATCATGATTTGAATTTATGAGCCGTGCCATTTTCTTGCTCTACAGTGTATATTGAAGAAAAGCAGTCGCATCGACCACTATTGTGCCTCTTTGATGACCGCATGGTAGGCACTGTGTCAACCACTAAAATAACTTCTTGACACCTCCCTGCATCACTTGGATTGCTTTGTCCGCTTCTGTGTGATGGCCATTCTACTGTCAGGGTTTGAATTTATTAGCCACACCGTCTGCCTACTGTTTGTTCTCTAGGCTCTTTGTCTTTTTCTACTCCTTCAGCCCTTAGGGGCGATCTTTTAGCTAGTCGCTGCATTCTTTGGGCTCATTCCATGGTTGGCGCTCGAGCATTTAAAAAACCAACAACTTTTTTTACTGGATTAAATTTGATGTTCGCCCACCCGTCACCCTTGGAATCTCCTTCGGATTCCTACTTTTCCCTTTTCACTAAGATCGCATCCACCCTTTGACACATGTCGTAATCAGCTGCTTGGGCACCTAGAAGACACTTTGAAATGTGGACGTTGACACGTGGCAGCTTCTATCGAGCTGATAATGGGACGTGGCAGCATCCACTTACATTAGAGGGCCTTTTGAGAGTCAGGTAGAAGTTGACATGTGGTCACTTTCGTAGAGCCTTTAGCTGCCTTAGAGAAAATTTTGGGCCCTTTTCTGGTTCTTAGCAGACGCTGACACTTGGCACACTCCACATAGCTCCTAGCAACTCATTCGGGCCCACCATAGTCTTCTTTGAAGAACGAAGCACAAGGAGAAACCCGTAGATGTTGACACTTGTCAGCTTTTTTTGAGCCCTGCAGGGGACACGTGGCACGTTCTGCTGCTCCTAAAAAGCATGTTAAAGTCCTTCTATGGTTGCCACTTGGTGCCTTTTATGCTTTGGCTTTCATGGTGTAAAATTTGATGTTTGCACACCTATCATTGCTTGAAAACCCTACGGATCCCTTTGAAATGCTCCTTGCCCTCCACAAGGGCTTTTGGATCTTGAACTGCCCTCCGACTGTAGGGCACACCCTTGAACCAAGCCGTTGAACCAAGCGTTGAACCGGTTCAATAGTTCAACGCTGCGCGCTGAGCTAAGTCCTTAAACGCTGAACCTGAAGCTGCTTGAACCTTTTGTTGAACTTTAGACTTGAAGCAATGAACTAAGGCATGAAACAAGGCCGATTGAATTAAACCATTGAACTAGTCTATTGAACTTTGCCGATTGAACTCTGCATTGAACCAAAGCTTTGAATCAAAGCCGATTGAACTACCGATTGAACCAAGGCTGTGAACTAAAGCGATGGTTCAATGGTTCAAAGATGCCAACCTTCCTTGCAAATTTTCTTCAGATGAAGGCCCAAAAGAGCCTTGTAAACCCCAACACTTTCTGAACTAATTTCTCATCTGCCAAGGATTTCACCTGCTAAGTCTGTAGAAAACCAAGCTCTGCAAAGTCTGTAGAAATGGACCTGTAGAGTCTGTAGAAATTCCTGGACTTGTGCAAAATCAAAAAAAGAATTGGCCTTAAACAACAAGGGAAGAAGGGGACCGATTTTTTGCCCTGTTGGGCAAAAAATGGTCAACAGAAGTTTGATTGTGTATAGGAGCACAACAATAATCATCAATAGTAGAATGAGTACTATGTATAAAAGATACAATTTTAGTATTTAATGCGTCAATAAAAGTTTGTATAATTGGTATTTACTCAATAAAAAAGGCTTGTAAAACATTTAAAATGTCATTTTGACATTCAAATTGTTGCTTGAGTGCAATAATTTCTTTATTTTAAAAGAAAATAGTTTACTTAAAAATGAACACAATGGTTAATTGAAAATTCATGAGAACTTAAGAAACAAAATTAGCCATTATTAAAAAAAATCTATTACTATCAATATTGAATGATCCAAAAAAGATTTAAAAATATTTATCTTACACAAACAAAGATTTGAATATGAAAATTTATTCGTCTTAAATTAATTAAATTATAAATATAAATCTACAATAAATCAAAAACTAAGAATAAAAATAACGCTAATTGTTTTTGAAAAAAGAATCACTTTAACATTTAAAAAAAATTTGAATACAAATTATATTTTATACCATAAAATTAAATGAATGGGAATATTTAAAATCCCTTTTTTCCAATTTGGGAGACAAATTAAAAAAACAAAATACCTTTTAATATTTGGATTGTCTGAAAAATCTCACCCCAGGTGGGAATGTGAGAAAGACTTTTTTGCATTTAAAAATCTTATCTTAATTTTTTATTTTATTTTGAATGCTAGGAGTATACATAGCTTTAAAAAAAAAAAAAAAAAAAACTTTGATAAACTTTGGTAAAGTCACATGGAAAGGGAAAGCCCTTTTTCCACCTTTGAAAAACTTTTTATATTTTAAAATATTTTTTATTTGATTCGCTTGAATTGAGTTGAAAGTGTTTTAAAAACAAATTAATATTAAAATTTTGCAAAAGATTTCAACAGAGTTAATTTTAAAAAAAAAAACTTTTTGTTTTTGGAAAAAGCGAAGAGCTATGACATGTTACATGAACAATGAGTTATGATAGATTATAGATTAAAGAAAAGAAAAAAAAAGAAAAGAAAAGAAAAAAGAAAGAAAGAAAGAAAGAAATTAAGAAAAAACACAAAACAATATAAAATAATATGTTATGAAAACGTTTTATTCTATATTTTTAATTTAAAAAAATATAAAAGTGAATAGTTAAACAAGGGCTTTCCTTGAAACGAGTTATACTTTGCTAAAGTGTAATTTCTATTTTAAAATTTTACCAAAAAAAGTGATCCATAATATATATATATATATATATATATATATATATATATATATATATATATATATATATATATATATATATATATATATATATATATATATATATATATATATATGAACATCAAGTGAAAAACACATAATAATAGAGATAAAGCTCAAAATGTGGAGTTAATGAATGATATGAAATAAAAAGAGAGTAAACGCCCTGCCAACAAAGTACAATGAAAGGAATAATGTTACAAAGAACTGTGCATAAACCCAACCATTACAGACAAGAAAGTGTGTTATGTGCAGATGCAACAAAATAGAATGCTTAAACATAGAATAAAGCACCAAATGTCCAGAGAAGGGATGCCTTGAGCAGGGTGAAGGATGAGTGGATAAAGGTCAAAAATAAATCATCAGGGGGCTGAGATCAAGAGTAACTTAATAAACGAGAAAGATGAATAGAGAGAAGCGCTACAGGAATACCCCTGAAGGTAAAAAAGTTCACCTATGAACCAAAATGTAAATCAAATTTGATAAAACATTCCAAGAGAGGCAAAGATCCTAGAATGAAAAAGAACCCACAGAAAGAAAAAACATAAAAATGTTGAACCAAAGGAAGATAGTTGAAACTAGATAAACAACAAACCAAAACGAAAAAGGACAACTTGAAGATAAAAATATCAATTGAGATAGCTATAAGGCATATAATGCTATAAGAAAAAAATGCCCCTACAAAGTGCAAATGGTGAACTAGGAATCCTAAGCCAAGAAAGAAGGCAAGATAACACATAATAACTTAACATGAATAAATTGAATGCACTGATTTTAATTAAAAAAAGGATTATATCTAAACAAAGTAATAATGCTTGAAGTAGCTAAAAATAATGTGCAATAAAGAGGAGTTAGTAGGTTAAAAAAATTATGCTATAAAGAGGATGGATTTAAAAATATGAGATTCCTTCAAGAAAGCCCTGCAAAGGAGATTAGGAGACAATAAAAATTTCATTCCACCTCCAAATCTAAAAAACAATACTTAAAGATCAACATTAGAAATTGTTAGCTATGATACCATGATAGATTTATTTTATAAGTCAAAATAATGTTAAAATAAATGAGTAAATGATGAGCTAAAGAATAACATCATCTTGATAAAAGCAAGCCACAAAAGTTGAGACAAAGATATTTAAAGTGAGAAATTAAACGTATCAGAGAAAAATTCATGTAATCTAATAAGAAAGCTTGTCACCAAATATTCACAAGTACAATATTTAATTAAGAGCACACCAAGAAGAAAAGAGAGAGCTATGAGTTTCCAATGAGGAAACGAGGAGAGGAAAGACTCTTTTATATTGATAGAGGAAGAAAATGAGAGTTACAAGGAATCCCATTATTACATTACCAATCTCCTTTGTGTATGCCGCTTGTGGCTTATTTCTATAGAGAGTGAAGGGAAGTGTGTGCTAAATGGGGGAAGGAGTGTTACATGCAAGCAACTCTAAATCCAATAAATGGATTAGGGAGAATGACACCTCGTAAAAGTAGAAATAAATACATTTACAAATATAATAAATGCACACATAACTAAGACTTAGGATAAGCCTATAAATCTATAAGAAGAATTTAAATTAAGATTAATTATCCAACAATTCTTATTAAAAGACTTACTAAAAAAATAATATGACTGATATCCATACCACACAACTAAAACAAATGTTGTTAAATCATATTGGCCTCATCGTTGGTGACTGAAGAGAGGATTTGAAAACCTCCTTCCTCTTGTGCCTCTATTCTCTTTTAGGTTCATTTTTTACTCAGATATTAAAGATTTGAAGCTCATATGCATGAAGTTTTTAAGGAGAGATCCCTCCATAATTCAGATGTCACGTACAAGCGATAATGTGTCTATGAGGTAATTTTTTTTTTAAATTTTAAATTTTTATTTTTGGGAGTTTTGACTCTTGAATAAAAAGATAAATTTATTGGCACACTTAAAAAGTATTTGAACATATAAGATCTAAATAGTCATAGATGATTTTATAGATTTTATTGGCATGGACTGAACAACTCTATTTGACATAAAATAACCCTATATTGACAAATATAGAATAACATAATGGACACTTGAGTCAAATCTTAATCACAAACATAATAGAAGATAATAGACTAAAAAACACATAATACCTATCTATTTTAAATTAAGTGTCATATTATAATGGCATAATGACTTTTTATCTAAACTATAAAAATGTTAACAAATAACAAACTATAAAAACTTAACCTTAAGCTAATTTAAAATTAAAAAAATGTTAAAAGGTAAAAAACTTGAACACCTAAGTAAATGTAAGAACCACACACTCTAGCTCATGACAAGTGTTTGGGCTTGGGATCAAATGATGGAGTCATCTGGTTAGACTTGTGAACTATAACACTTTGGATGAATCAGGACATATACTTGATTCAATGATGTATGACAAAACATAATCGATGCAAGTACAATAAGGGTTAAAAATTTACTAGAGACAATCTTATTTTCATTGTTTATGAATAGCTTACAATGCCATGTCCAAATATAATCAAATTGGATTAGATTAAAAAAATAGTTTGCAATTGATGCTTCAAACAAGCAATGTAAATCTGGACTAATGCATAATATAATATGAACTGATGTCGTTTGAGGATGGATAACGATGCTAAGTGATGAAGACATATAGTGATCAATTGCTATGTGAATCCAGAATTGCATGAAGACTATATCAGATTGGATGTTACAGGCACAATCAATATTTTATTGAGATGAGCTACCAATCTGAGATATTGTCAAGCTTGTAAGCTATAAGGTGATCAGTTAATCTGAGGTGGATGAAATCCCTGAGTATAAGCTTGATGCCAATATTATTTTGTCTACACTTTTCTCACAAGAATATAGACAATGAAAGTTAAAATCACTACAAAAAGAACTCAAACTAAAGATACATCAGGTTAGGTTAAGACAAAAAATATGGCTTCCCCTACAAATAATTTAGGTTCCCATCACAAGTCAGGATTAATGACTGCTCTAATACCACTGTTATGAATTGAAAGAGTCAAACACATAGATTTTTAATGATAATTATTTGTTAATTAAATCATATGTAACCATCCATCCATATATATATATATATATATATATATATATATATATATATATATATATATGATTTATCTTCCCTGTAAATAAGGAGAATTATATCCCTACAATCTCCCAAAAACTAACCACCCAACTACCTATAATCTCTCATAGGCTATGTGAGTTAGATTAGCAACTCACCAAACTATAACATACTTATAATATAATAAAAAATTATATTCTAAACCAAAATAACTCTAAGTAATATTTACCATATGGTAAATCATATATAACCATGTGAGTACTAAATTCTCAACAAGGTAAACTTACAAACATTCTCTAAAATTTACTCTACACAAAATAGAGGGAAACTAGTTGAAAACCAACTTTAGAATTCAATGCAGAGGAACCCATTCATATAATTAAATACATTTTAGATAAAATTTAATAATAAATTACATATATAATGAAAATACATCAAGTTTGAATATTACATAAAATGAGGCAACCCACACTTATAGTCACCACACAGAATGAGAAAAACACTAAGTTCTATTTTTCTTTTTATAGTTTCCTTATAGACTACTTATATACACTTGATATTTTTCACTCTATCACTTTATTAACTAATTTATTACATGGACTTGTTAATATATTAATCTCTTTGAGTGCATGCCTTAAAGGGTGCACTGAGAATGGTGTGGAATTAGCTCATGGTAATTTGTGAGAGATGTTTGCATACTATTTTGACATACCTTCATTACTATCAGTTTGACTTCTTCTAAGTCTCTTTTTGTCTTACCTCTTCATATAATTTATGTTTAGTCTTGATAGCCACCATATATTCCTATTATATCAGTCAAGCCCTATATACAAGGGAAAGTGAAACTGATCGACAAGTCAATCCTAGCTCGAAGAATATAAATCATATTATCCCTTCTACTTGTTGGTATATTTAGACAATCAAATTCATGACCAATATGGATCCACTAAACCTAATTAAGGGGTACCTTAGCACACAATATCACTAGAGAGGGTTTCAAAGTCTTTAGTCAAGCAATACTACATAATAACCCTATCTAGGTCCTATGTTTTTTTATGAAAGTAAATACAAAGTAAAGTAAATCTAATCTAGTGTTCATCAAAGAACGTGGCATAAAATGGGGGTAATAAACATAAAAGTAAACATGAAAAAAATATCTCTACTCAAGTTAATGTAGAGGTAATCCTAATGCATCAAGAGAGAAACATATTCATAATCTAACAAATGTAAATCTATCTACTTAATGAAGATGAGCAAGAGTTATGAATACTTACCTTGTGTTGCAAAAAAGAGCACATAAAATTTTCTTAGCTAGATATGGGCTTATTACAATCAAGTGTAATAATGGGATATTCTCCCTACACTCAACATTTTACACTCAGTTATGCCAACATCAATTTAGATAAGGCAAATGCCTTATGCACTTATCCGAAGCTCAATTGAGAAGGAACCAAGGCCTACATTGGGCTAGTTGTGCCATGACGCAATGCATTAATTAAAAGAGTTGGTCAATTCAAGGAAGGCTTAAGTAGATCCATAAACACAATCCCTTCTTAGGCTAAGCCTAATGGCCTATAGGTGTAAGCCTTTTGGTAGACTAGTTATAGAGTCATATGGGCACAAGCCTTGGTTAGCCTAAACCTAGCATCATATAGGTGCTTAAACGGTCTAAGGGTTATTTCACTTCAAGTATTCATACTCAGCTCATGTTTTTAGAAAGGATAAGAATTTTTGGTGTAGAATATCTACACTTAGTATTTTTCTACACTTATGACTGATAACATCATCTATTACAAGGATGCCATTAATGGTGTGAACTAGAAGCATGCATGAACTTCACTTAGCATAACTGGATTTAAACTATAACATTACATCCATTACACATCCAAATAGCAATTCAAAGACAAACCAAACCAAGCATAATTTGATGCAACATTCATCCTCATTAATCCAAGTCCAAATAAAATAGAGTAAATAATATTTCAAAAAGAGCAAATGCTTCGCTCAAGTTACTTCATGGCCCAGAGGCTCACAAGGGAGCTTGGGTGATTACAAAAGGAGATTTAATGGTGTCCATGTTATTTATAATGAAATCCATTATAATGTATACAAAACACTTCCAAATCACCAGAGCTTCACTACAATATTTTGACATCCCTTTGCTTCACTAGTTTGAGCTCTTTATATAGCCTTTTAGAGCAGCTCTGCTAGGGTGGAGTGTGCATGTAAAGTGATGAGTTGGATCCTTAAAGATCATTTCCTCTAGCTCCATCACCTTGCAATATTTGTGCTGTAGTTGCCATATATTACCCAACCTAGAAGATACCCTAAAAATCTTGAAATTAGTTCGCTGCTTACCAGTTGGTGTAAGGTATACATTGATCCCTCCAGCTGGTACCAAGATGCCAAAAAGTCATCATTCAAAATAATGCCTCATGTCAATGTGGATGTCATACTAGCATTAATCTTATACTTATTAAAATAAGGGGCCCAATATTAGCCCATACAAAATTTCTAGTCCATCTTCATACTATGTTGTCAAGGTCTTTGGCATGTAGAACTCGGGCACACTCTTCATAAGCTTATGTTTAGGTCTTCAAATCCCTTAATGGCTAGCTTGATTTCTTCAGTGGGTCTATCTATTTTGATAGAGGCAACACTTAGTGAAAACACATTGATATTTTCCAATTCCTTTTTGAATGCCTCTATATTTACCTTAGCTTTAGTCACACTCCCATCCAAGATTGCTCCTTGATCACAAGCCTTAGTCTATAGAGTGTGAAAGAGTGATTCCAAGTTTTACTCTTAGTCCTTGATTTAGGTACTTAGTGCATTGATGTTCCCCATGATCTGTGCCCATTCCAACTTTCTCACTGAGTACACCTACACCATCAACTTCTCCTTCTCCTCATTTACTTATTTGAGGCACGCATCTATGACTAACGCTTGGTTTGATAAGCTCAAGAAGATGGTATTGGATAAATCTGTGCCATATTGTATTTTTCCAAAGAGGTCTTCTACCCCTTCAAGCTTAGTATCAAGCTCCTTTTACAGCATAATGTATGGATATTCTTCCTCTTCTTCTTGCATCGACTCATATTTCATCCTTGGGAGCATTTTTTCCACTAACACACATATATTATCAACCTACAAGAGGTTATAAGTATTGAAAATGACCATAAGGGATGGTTTGGCCATCTCTATGTGCTCATATAGCTGCTATAGCTTAAATTTGGTGGCTTGCACTTCATCTTCAACTTTTTTGTAGAGGTTCTTCCATTTTCTCATCCTGCCATCATTGATGATATTTTTGTATGTAACTTTAATGGCAAATCTAATCAGCACATTCCTAGACTAGACTAGATTCACGGTGTGAGGGTTTATGAGGAAGGATCCATGCCCTTCCTCAGGTTATTCTATACCCAAAATAGTCATTTTAGGCACCTCAAAGTTAGGGTCATCCATGTAATGATCAAATTTGAATGCAAGTTGTTTGCATGTTCTAGTTGTGGTGGCTTGGGGGGGCATGGTGTCAAACATGTAAAGGTCTCATCCTCCATTCCCTCTATGTCCTCTCTCTTATGCTCAATTCCTAGTCATCATTCTTGATGATAACCACCTTTATTTATTCTCCATCCTCTTCACTGATACCACCACTCTCTTTGGTGTTTTCCTCAGAGGACTCTTCTACTTATTCCTTAGGGGTTTCTTCCTCAGAATTTTCGCCTTCATCTGCATCTTCCTAAGGCTTATCAATGTTTACCTCTAGGTTAATCCCATCAATGCCATAATCTCCTTATTCTTGCTAGGGTTCATTAGATATCTCTATTTTTTATTTTGAGGCATCAATATCACCTTCTTTTTCTTTTATCACCCCTTCACTACTTAGGCATGCCTTTTGTTCATCTTCCTCTACATTTTTGGTTGGGGTACTGGGTGATTTATTGGCTACTTCAATGACTAGTCCCATGCTTGAGGGAACCTTCATGGTCTTATTCTCTTCCTTATCCTCTAATTTTTCCTTGGCCAGTATGCACTTCTCTTCAAACACCAATGCAATCTCAATTTATTCCTTGCTTAGGCCCATTTTCTTCCACACCCTTCTCTTCTCCTTTTTTATTCATGAAAGTAGTATAGAGGGTTATTTGTTAGATGAGGAGCTCATCGCCTCCTCTGATTCTTTAAGCATGATAGTTATGCCACTTTAGAGCCCCTCCTATATATCCTTGGTATTGGGATCCTCTTCTTCTTTGACCCGTATGATGTAGGTCCCTATAATTACTTCCTCAGTCTCTTCCTCCATCCCAAGCATGAAGGTCTCTTCCTTCTCCATTTCTACTAGAGTTATTATTAAAAACACAATGGGTCCCTTAGAATTCATCTTTTAATGATTCTTTCTAGAAGAATTAGTCTCTGACATGAAGGTTATTTGCTTCTTTAGAGATGGAGGTGTACTTTGTTCGCTAGAGGTAATCTTCAACTTGATGTGCTCTTCAATATCCTCAAGTGTCTCTCCCCACTTCTTCTGGGGGTTGTTCTCCTACATCTTTGGCATTGGATTCCCTTCATTAATGATTAGGAAGGGTGATCATCATATTTTTTAGGGTTGATTCCATTATTTTACAACTTCCTCTCATAATAAAGATTAAAGATTCACCTAGTTATTATCTCTTTATGGAGGGGATGGAGATCTATCTTATTGAAGTCATCCTCCTTATATTTTATGGCCTTGGTCTGAGGACACACATACTAGTGCCTCAACCTACTCCTTTTTTTTTTATCTATGGTCTTCACCAAGATCTCTAGTTGTTATGCATTGGGAATCCTCCTTAGCACTCCCATGAAAAATTTAATAGAAAATGCATAAGGAAAATTTATCCAGCCAAACAGGTTTTCATACATGAGCACTAGGTGCACTATATATAAAAGTTGCATTATGATGAAGGTCATCATTCCTATCATATGATAGGGGAGCTCCTACGAGATGTACCATTCAATACCAAATGCCTTGATGTATTGGTCACACCACCCTTATACCCTTATTTTATATTTTTACAAAAAGTTGGGTGGGTAGATGAAGTCTTGATACTTCAATGCTGGGGAGTCATTGTGTGGTGGAAACACGTAAAGATTTTCATCATCCCAATCTAGCACACTGATCTCCTCCATTACAATTAATATAAGCATGGACCCCCACCTAAAGGTTTTGTTTACATTTTGGCACTCTAACACATTCTTAACAATATCTTTCACAATAAACTTGGAGATATTGAACTTTTCCCCTTGAACCATGTGGTGGGCAATGCACAAGTAGGTCTTATCAATGTTGGAACACCATCCACTAGGGCATAACTTGGAGCTAACCAAGTACATAATGACCCTTGTGTCAGGGTCCTATATATCTTTAATAAGGAAAATGAACCCTACCTTATAGTATCCTAAGAGTTTCATGACCCTCTCAACCTCTAAATCATCCTCCATCATTTGGTGAATGTCTTCCCCTACACTTGGGAGCCCTATAATTCTACTAATGAGGTACATCAATATTTTCATGCAATTCCATACAAAATAAAACCTATCACTATAAATGTACAAGAGGAGGAATTACACAAATTCCTCTGACTTACCAAAACTTGGTAGCTCATATAATTGGGTCATGCCTATTGTCACTAACTTGTCTTGGATGGAGATGTCGAATAATATCACACCCACCTTGGTCTTCTTTCATGTATCAACTATCTAATTATATTGGGGGATGCACAAGTAGGTATTACTGATGTTAGACCACCATCCACTAGGGCATAGCTTAGAGCTAACCAAGCACACCACAACCCTTATGTTGGGGTCTTATATATATTTAATATGGAATGTGAACCTTGCCTTGTAGTAGCCTAGGATTTCATGACCCTCTAAACCTCTACATCATCCTCCATCATTTGGTGGATGTCTACCCATATGCTTGGGAGCCCTATAATTTTGATAATGAGGTGCATCAATATTCTCATTTACCTCCCTATGAAATAAAACCTATCACCATAGATGTGCGAGAGGAGGAATTGTACCAATTCCTCTAACTTGCCAAAAAATGGTAGATCATATAGTTGGGTCATGCCTATTGTCACTAACTTGTCTTGGATAGAGACATCAAATAGTGCTTCACCCACCTTGTTCTTCTTCCCTGTATTAACCATCTAGACCTGGTTGAGTTCATGTGCATTGCTAGGCATTTAATGGTTGTACTCCTTCAATCTACACATGTGTGTGAAGGATACCCATTTCTCCCCCACTATGACATTTGTGGGGAACTAAATCTCTTTATATGAAAGCTTTGTGCTTTTCTCAAGGTTTATCTCTATGATGCTAACACCTTCTACCAGTTGTGCCTCTTTCCTTACAATGACTACTTTTTTTTATTATTTGTGCCCTTTTGGCCTCTTGCTATGCCTATGGTGGACATGTACTTAATCATTTATTACCCATTATGAATTGGATACTATTAAAGCATGATTAGTTTATCCTTTTTAAGACCTTAATCTTTCTTGGTACTTCTTCATAGTCACAAGGTCTTTAACTGTGACTTTAACTCTCAAGCTTCTAGGATTATTAATGGCATCCTTGACATTTTGCAAAATTTCTACTGCCCTATTATCTCACAATTCCTCTCCACTCACCTTATATTCAATTTCAAATGGAATGCAATCTTATCATGTTTCAACCATTTATGCTTGGTGATTATGGATGCTCTATTTTTCACTATGGTAGCATTTTTATGGTTTATATCTGGCTCAACTTTGTGCTTAGATCTATGTTTAGGTTCAAATTTGCACAAGTTTTGTAACCTATTAAAGTTTGTCATTCACCTCTTTATACCTTAGTTTTAGCTACCTCATTAATGGCTAGTGAGTAATGGCATGGTAACACATGAATTTATTGAAATATACTAAACCCATGAAATCCAAAAAAATCTACCACCACATTCTCATTTATTATGGATCTTTGTGCCTCCACCATCACTGCATTAAATTTTCTTAATGGTGCATTTGGTGAAGTGATAAGTGACTCAAATCAGTTACTTCCCACTAACCATTGGGTGGGTTCCAACTATCTTGACAATCTTTCTCTTGTGCTTTGTTCACCATGGCATGACCTTCACCCTTCATATGATAACCTGGGTGCAACACTTCACATGTACATGATTTATCCTCCGTGGTTCCAACTCTATGTAGTTTTTCACTTTATTTTAAGTGTGCCTCTCTTTCTTGGTCAATTTATCTGTACTTCCATGTCTTGCTAAATTCAGTCTTCCCTACCCCATATAAATCCTTATTCTGGTCCTCTAGCACTTCATTCTCTTTGCTTGGTTTCTTGTGCACTATCATCTTGTGTGCTTCCCTTTGTCAACTTGTACTCAAATTCTTTTGTCTAAAAAAATTAATGCACCCAAAAACTTAGGTGTATGGCCTCAATCACTTAGAGAGTGTCTATGCTCAATTCACCTAACTATATATATGAATATAAGTGCTAAAAGAGTTCTCCTATGGTCTTGAAATCACTTTGATTATTCACTTAATACAAATGAAACACAAATAAAATAAACACAATAAAATATTTGGCTTGAATAAAATCCTATTATGGTCAACACATAACAACTGATTTGTGATTGGGAAGTCAATGTATCATGATGCAAGTGCCATCTTATTGGCTATAGGGATTTAATCTATTATTTTTGAAATACCCAAGGAACATTTCACCTGTTAATGTGTACAGCTTACATGCACCAGTTTCCAATATATTATGGATGATATAAGGTCCCATTGACCTAATTTAAAATTTACTTGGGTGCTTGAGGTACTTTGAGTCATATAGTAAGACTAGTGCACCTTCAGTTAAAACTTTTCACTTGATGTGCTTTTCATGCCATAGCTTCTAGTGTGCCTTTTTTATTTGCAAGATCCATCTTGTTTGGGTCAATGTTTCATCTACGTGCTCCAAGTCTTCCAGTTGTGTGCTCAAAGACTCTTGGTCATCCAAACAACAAATCCATGCAATGCCTAATAAGGGAACTAGAAACTCCATAGGTAAAACAACCTTTACACCAAAAACCAGTTGAAATGGTATATTCTTGTTCATGTACTTATATGTAGTGTGACAGGCCCATAATACCACTGACACATAGTTATCCCAATCTTTGCAACCAACATCACATATCTTTATGATGCATGTCCCTAATATCTTATTTAATGCCTTAGTAGTGCCATTCACTTAGGGATGATAAGGTGTTGTGTTATGGTGTGCCACCATGTATTCAGTTATCAGGATTTGAATGGTCTCTTTGATGAAGTGCACATTATGGTCTCTAGTCAAACTAAGGGGGCACCCATAGTGAATGATGCTGTTTTCCCATATAAACCTTGTAGCTATGCAATCTTGGTCAGTGTTACCTTAACCCACTTGGTGAAGTAATCAGTGGCTGCTAGAATGTATTATGCACCTTTGTGACTCATAGCAGGGGTAATGGGCCCAATAAATTCAATGGCCCATTTTTAAAATGGTACATAGGGAAGGATGGGAATGAGAGGCATCTCATCCCATTGGTTTGGCTTTCCTGTGCACTAGCAACTATCACATGTTTTGGCATAATATTTTATATCCTATAATAGAGTTAGACACCACAAGCCTGATTATAGTACCTTGTGCACCATAACATCCCTAATATAATGTCATTTAATAATCCATTAATGCACCTCTTATCATATTGAGTCCCATTCATACTCTAAAACACATCGGTATAGGGCGTCATCTTAGATCAATTTGTACAGTTCTTAGCCAATGAGTTGAAAGGGGAAATGTGAACTATGAGTTGCATCTTCTCTTTGGTTGTCATAATCTGGGGTATAAATATAGATGTTAGAAATATAGTGATCTCTATTAAGTCCTTAAGGGCATACTAGACCTTATAAAGTTATGCATTAGGCATATCATCTTCAATAGATGCTACCTCATTTATAGAATTAATGTAGGACTAATGGTTTAGGATCAAGCTTTATTTTCTAGGTTCTACTACAACAGAGAACTAGAACTCTTGGAAAAAAATAATCCATTAGCAGATGTGCCCATGGAGAACATGCTTATTCACTAGGTACTTAAGTACCTCATGATTAGTGAAGAAGATGAAGGGATTCTCTAACATGTATTACCAAAACTTTTATAGGGCATATACCATGACAAACAACTCACACTCATTATGGTGTAGTTTTTCTTTACCTTAGTTTTTTGATTGCAAAAGAAAAAAGATGATCTATTTTGACTTTGCCTAGTTATGCCATAATGACATCAATTGAAATACTAGATGAATCAACATGGACATGAAAAGGAGTCATCTAGTGGGGAAAATGTAATATCGATGCACTTGTTATTTTGAGCTTTAGGGTCTCAAATGAATCTTATTGTGCTATGCCCCAATAGAATGGGCCATCATTTCATAAGAGATATTATAGTGGTGATATGATCTTGGCATAATTCCTTATAAACTTCTTATATCACCTATAGTGGACAAAAAAGGCATGAATGTCTTTTTACATTGATGGGGTCTAGAGCTAAAAGATGATTGTAACCTTTGTAGGATCAATGAGTAGACCATCTTTGTAGATGATGTGCTCGATCAAAGTGCTAAATGGAATTACAAAAACACATTTATTAATGTTTAAATAAATATACAACTATTGACACCTCTCAAAAATCAAGCACAAGTTGTCATAGTGATCCTTCACTAATCCATACACAATCCAATCATCTATGTACACTTGGAGGAACTTGTGAATGAAGTCCTTTAAAGCAGTGATCACCACTTAGGAAAATATGGTTGGTTAATTATTTATTCTAAAGGGCATCACATTATATGTGAAACAACCCAATTCTATTATAAAGGTAGTTTTGGGCTTATCTTCCTTCTCGAACTAGACTTGATGGTATCCTAAGAACCTATCAGTGAAAGTGTATATCTCGTAACCTATGATGCCATCCAAGACTTCATCAGTGAATGGAGTTAGAAAGGGGTCTATGATGTAGGTGACATTCAATAATATATAGTCAACACAAATATAGATGCACCCATCCTTTTTGATGCTGATGACCATGGTGCTAATCCATTTAGATTTTTGTACAAGGTAGATGAATCCTATGGCTATCATATCATTAATCTCTATTTTGACCTTGGTACAAAGATTTGGGTTCATCTTGTAAGGTCACTTCTTGATAGGTCTTAGACTGTCAACTAGATTGATGCTCATCTTCCCTAAGGATGGATATGTGCCTTTAATGTATCGATAATTTTGAAAGAATAAGTCTTGTAATTCCTTTAGGAGGTCCATAATGCATGCTATCTTTGTGTTAGACCAATATTTACCAAGAGTAGTAATATTTGGTTATCCTTTTAAGCTAATATCTATTCTTTTCATTTTTACTAGTGCATGATAGGGTTCATTCTTATCCTGATGTGAATCCTTGACTTATTTTCTACCCTCAATTATTTTTATGTGAATATGGGTAGGGTCTTCATCTTCTAGGGCACTATCCTCATCTTGGTACACTAATTTCCTTTTGCCTATCAAGTTTAACCAATTGTGCACCTTTCATGTGTCATCATATTCATCACTTGAGTCACTATTAAGAGTTTGATCTTTAAATAAATTTGGGAGTGCCAACCCATTTTCAATAAACATGTCTTTTAGGTTTTCTTCTAATTTTTTAATGTCCTCAAATAATGAGCTTTGAACTACCTTTAGTGACTCAATTAGTTATTGGTTTTGAAAATAAAAGAAGGTATGGAAAAATCACTCTTTAAGGGCATCCCAGTTGGCTATCTCACAATGCATCATATTGAAAACATACCATGACCATTCTCACATATTCAAGGTTCTATAGAAGGTGTGCACCCATAAGTTCCTTGGGGCATTTTCACCATAGATAGTCCATGTTTATTTGAAAAGGTACATATGTGATATAGGGTCATAGTTGCTATAGTATGCTAAGATGTCCATGTCTTCATTACTCTTTTTGAATCTAGTGCAAATAGTTTCCTTCAAATCTTGACAAGTTGGAAAGCCTCTACTTTGCCCACCAATGAGTAACAATGCTCTTCAATGTATACACTAGTGTGCCTATTCTATCCACTTTTTTTGGGATGCACAATTAAATGTCTTGGACACAATATTCCATTAGATTACTCACTTCATATCTTGGGAGCAATGTAAATTTTCCCTTACTAAGGTGTAACACTCTCTTTCCCTTCTTCTTGGCATAAGGGACCCATCTTTTTGAAGTACGAATAATCTAAACCTAGACTTTACTAATTTTAATGCCTTTGCATGCACCAAGAGGCACCTTCAACCAATGGTCTCATATGATTCCTCAACTCATTGATCACAAACATTAGTGGTGTCTAAGGCTAATTTACCATCTTCCTAAGAGAGCACTCCTTGCTCATTAGGGTCTAGTGTCTCAACACATTACACTATGATGTTATATATGTGGTTGATATCATCCTCAAGGTCTACACTCTTGACATAAGGGGGTCCTTGGTCTTGTGAGAGGGGTGTAACTACACTCTCCTTTCATTCTCAAATGTCATGTAACTCTTCTTGAAGCATATATCTGCATTGTTTGCATAGCACAATGACGTTCTTAGAAGTGCTAGATAGCTGTCTTGTTCTACTAACTTGATCACTTTGAAGTCAGTGTATAATTGGATACCCATGATATATACAAATACACTCTTCATAATTTTGATAGGTTATGCTTGGGTCTTATTGGCCATAAAAATTACATGAGGGGAAGGTCTCGAGGTTAGCCTACATATTTTATCCTAGGCATTCTTGGTCAAGATGTTGACCTTGGTGCCTCTATCTACAAGGACCTCAAAGATATACCATCCATCAATAATGGAATTTATGAGGATTTATTTGTCATACTTTGCATTCTGTGTGTACCAAATGTCTCACACCCTCTCCATGTGTGGCATAGTGACTTCAATTGGATTTTGACCCACATGCTCTAAAAGCAAGTTCTTCAATAAAGGCATCATTCTCTTTATTTGTAAGTAGCACATGATATCTATTAATTCTTGTATCTTAACTTATTGGTTGTCATGCTTCTTTTGGGAGGCAACTACCTATGCTTTTAGATCTCATGTTAATTGGAGTTACCCTTATAGGTTTTGGATGACACTCATAGCCTGCTGCAATACATCTTTTTAGCACACTACATCTGGGTAAGGTGTAACTTTGGGTTTAGGCCATGTTATGCACATAGTATGAAAATTATCCCCATATTCTAAGCATAACTCAAGTATTGGTATAACTAGAATTTGAGTGGTGAATCCATTGGGATTAGTTTCCTATACTTTGACTATCTCTATATGGGTTGGTTACACTTTTAGGCTCCACTTGTTTATCTTTGGATCATGCTTGATCATTCCTACACCCTTGTCTACATCAAACCTACCTTGGGTCAACTTTTTATACAAGTTAGGGCATTATTAAACTTTATGGGACCCTCAATAATACCCATATATAAGATGTATAGGGTAGTCACACTGATAATTCTCTATTAAGCCACACTTATAACATGAGCATGATGGGAACCTTTCACCACCATGTCCTCTAGCTCACCCCTTGGTACCTCATTGCATCCCAAATCCTATATTTTATTAACCATATCCTTCATTTCCTTAGTTCACCTACCCTTGAAATACTAAGTGGTATGCCTTATGCCTCTTTCCATGTTTTCGTGCATATCATCAATCACCTGATAATCAATAGTGGTATGGGTGTAGGCATCACACAACTGAAAATAGATGGGTGTGTTGACCTAGTTGGCACATCACAACAAAGGGAAGTTAAAAACATCATTAACCTCTCGATAGACTTCACAAATTAGAATTAGGGTACACACCTTCCTTCATGGTTAGTTATTCCTATTATGGCATTCTACTTCATACTCAATGTACCATAATCCACTTTGAGCATTTTATAATGAGCTAGTAGTAATATTTTAGAGTTAAGAGGCCATAGATGCAATTTTCACCTCTATAAATGGGTTGATATTAGTATCTATACTTTTGACTACCTTGACTTTGAGCATGGCTTCAAACACTTTATGAGGTTTTGTAAAAGTCTTCATGGAAACTTCTCTTAAGAATGACACTAGTAACCCTCTAATGAACCACTACGCATAATGGGAAGGTTAAATGCCACAAGGGAACTTTGATAGGAGAGTCTTGAACCTTGCATCATACAAGTGCACACTTTTTGAGATTCCTTGGGTAATATCTTTTAGTACGGTGATGCTCTATTGTTCAATCTCTGATATGTCAAATTTTTTAAGGAATGCCTCCTTCAAGGTATCATAATTGACCATAGCTTATTTAGGATCAAATTTCTTATACCATGTATGGGTGCAATCAAGTAGAGTAGTTTTAAATTGGGTTGCCTTGCACTTTGATTAGGTTATGCCTTGTGCATGCCATTATAGTTCACACTTCAACACATGCACTATGGCATTATCCATGTCATGTTACTATGGGAAGTGTATGGCCATTTCATAATACATTTGTTGTGGAGTGGTAGCTAGGATCTAAGGCACTTGTTCCCCTATCTTCTATCTTGATGGTAGTATTCCAATGCCTCTAGCCATTAGATTAGGCATTGGTCCCATTGTTATTATTGGCACTATTGATGTCAATGGCACTATACTACTTAATTATGGCACCATACCACTTCTTATATTGCTGACATCCACTAAATTGGTATACTTGCACTCAAGTAATATTATGGTGAGTTGACACCTAGTAGTCTAGAGGTAGTTGTGCTCACCTCCTTATAAGGAATAATTTGTTCAATCACAAAGTTACACTCCAAGTCTGTAAAACATTTTAACAGAGTTAATTATCACTTCTTTACTTTATTAAAGTGGGGGATCTAACATGTGAACATGTGCCATAGGTTCCATAGGGGTAGGCACATCGAGCATATCTTCAATCACCAAATTCTATAGGAACCCAATGAATTATACACCTATCAAGTGTTGAGCTTGATCCATCACTTCATTGTATCTCTCATCCTCACACTATTTTATTTAAAGAGATCCTTCTCCATGCCCTTTCCACTTGCTATAGGTCCTTTAAGCACTTTTAGGTTCTATATCTTGTATCTCCTAAGCTCTTAGGTGTTAATCCACTCATCCCCTTCCATTATGCTTCACCTACACATTCCCATCTCCTCTTTTTTGCTACTCATATGTGAAAGGACTTTAGCCTTCCATCCCCAAATTTTCAAAGTCATAATCCACCATTAGATTTTTGAGTTATACATCTATTTCCTTCACAAATGTTCCTCTAGGTTCATGCAAAAATTGATACTCTACTTCTTTAGGGCATGAGTATGTTGAAACTACAAACTCAAGCATGTAACTATTTAGATCTCCTTACCACCATTTATCTACTATTCTAGTCCAAGTGGCATTTAGGGCCTCAAGACTCTCTAAATTCTCCTTCATCCACTCATAGCACTATCCACAGCTTCTTCTTTGGTGGGTTGAATATGAAACCAACCACTGATACACATGCTCAAGAAACTTGTAGAAGAAAAATTCATATAGAGCATCATATAGGTTATTTTGAACCCATTTTCTTGGATTATATCATTTGTAATTTGTGTGCTTTAGCACAAAGCTATCTTCCACTTATTAAAACTAATGCTCAATGTTTTTGAGGGAGATTCGATACATCATTCTGTTTCACCATTGTAACAAAAAAATTCAACACGGTCCTGACAACGGAACCAAAATGTTGTAGAAAAAAGTGCATAAAGTTGTCTTATCTAGATTTGGGCTTATTAAAACTAGGCACAATCATGGGATATTCCCTTTACGCTCAACATTTTACACTTTACTACATTGATATCAATTCATATAAGGCATAGGCATTATGCGCTCACCAAAAGCACAAATGAGAAGGAACCAAGGCCTGTGTTGGGCTAGTTATGCCATGGTACAAGGCATTAATTAAGAGACTTGATTAATTCAATTAAAGATCAAGTATATATATAGATGGAAGCCTTTCTTGGGATAAGGATAGTGGCCTATAGCTGCAAGCCTTTTGGTGGACTAGTTTTAGAGTTATATGGGCATAAGCCTTGGTTAGCCTAAACCTAGAATCATATAGGTGCTTTAAGGGTATAAGAGATATTTCAATTCAATTATTCATACTAAGCTCATTCTTTTAGCAAGGCTAGGAATGTTTAGTGTAGACTCTCTACACTTATGATTGATGTCATCATCTGTTATAAGGATGCCATTAACAATGTGAAATAGTAGCATGCATGAAATTTACTTAGGATAAATAGATTTAAACCATAACATTACATCTATTACACATCCACATATAAATTCAAAGACATAAACCAAATTGAGCATAATTTTCTATAACATTCATCCTCATTAATCCAAATCCAAATAAAATAGAGTACATAATATTTAAAATAAATCAAATGATTTGCTCAAGTTACTTCATGACCTAGAGGCTCAAAGGTGAGATTGGGTGCTTACAAAAGGATCCTTAATAACATCTATGATAATTCTAATTCTAATGGTGGCCATTATAATTTATACAGAGTACTTTCAAATCATTAGAGCTTCACTACAATATTTTTGCATCCCTTTAATTCACTAGTTGAAGATATTTATATAACCTTCTAGAGAAGCTCTTCTAGGGTAGAATATGCACACGAAGTGCCAAGCTAGAGACTTAGTGATAATTTATACTAGCTCCATCACCTTGTAATCTTTTCACTATAGTTGCCATGTATTTCCCAACCTAGAAGATGCCCCAAAAATCCTAGAATATGTTAGTTGCCTACTAGCTAATCCAACGTATGCATTGATCCCTTGAACTAGTTTCAAGATGCCATAAATTAATAATTCAAAATGATGCCTCATGTTTATGTGGATTTCATGTTGGCATGAATCCTGTACTTATCAAAATAAGGGACCCAACACCTTAAAGATGAACTCATCAAGCCTCAATCTCTCCCTTGGCCAATAGTGCTTTGTAAGAGGTTGTTGTGTATGTTGTAGTAACTAAGAATTGGTAATAGAATATAGTTTTTCTAAGGACCTCCTTGTGAATCCCAAGTTTTCATAAGACAATATTCTTCTCTCCAATCCTTAAGTAGAATGGTAGATAAGTAGATGCACAAATAAATGATTAACTATATCTCTTTGTATCTCTATGAAATGGAAAAAAGGATGTGTTTATATAGTTAAACCTAACCCTAATGAAGTTTTATCTAATACAGTCAGCCAAATCAACCATGTTATTTAATAAATAATGTAGTTAGGTCTTAGACTAGGTCAACTAGGACTGACCTAATATCATAATGTGCTTATATTTTAAGAACAAGGTTGGCCCAAACTAACTTTGTTTGGTAAATGATAAAAAAGGTTTTGGCTTAGGTAGGGGTTATTTGAGGCTACTTAGACTGTGTAATGGAGGTGTCAAATCTTATGGAGATGTATAAGAGAGGTTTTGTGTTGTTTTCAAGTGGTGGTATATGGGATAACAATATTACAACACACCAATGTTCTGCCTACCCCTTTCCTGGTTCACCCTTTAAGGCATGTACTTAGAGAGATTGAGTCTTGATATGTTATTATAAGAGATAAATCATCATTAATTAATAGTGTTTAAAAATATTATGTGTATACATATGCCCCACTCAAAGATCATCACATGTCATGTAGTTGTAACCTGGGATGGTGCTTTGAGGAAAGAACATAGAAACACACAATGCTGAGATAAGTAAATTTTAGTAAGAAGTGAATAAGAAAAATGAAAAGATAAAATTTAAAAATACATACCTTTATTTACCTTAGTGTTATAGAGTAGGAAGGGAGTGAGAGAAATATGGAGTCTAATGTAGGGAACATTAGGCAAACCTGTAAAATAAGCAAAAAATCATTTAAAAAAAAACATGTAATATGTGGAAATATTCTCTATGATGTTAATATTCTAGAACATCTTTCAGTTCATAAAAAAAGCTAGTAGAAACTATGTTATGAGTGAAAAACAAAATTTATTGGTAAATAATTTTGAATATTAAATATAAATAGGTTAAAATTTAATTCATTTATTATTTTTATTATTTTGAGAAAATATTATTCTGAGAGACTTATTTGAGAATCAAGAGAGACCATGGTGAGGAGATGAAAACTATGACATGGAGGACCCCTAGCAGTTATAGCCAATGTAGCTTTAGGTAAGTGATGCATTAGTTTCAAAATTTTGGCAATTTTATCTAAAATTAATCTAGCTATAGAAAAATAGTTATTAGGCAAAATGTAGCTACTAAAAATGACTCTAGGAAAATTTTAGGTAAACTAGGGGTAAATGGGATACTGGTAAGGAAAGAATCAGATCAATAAGTACATAAGGAATTTATGAGAAATGGTTGAAAAGTTACCACAAATAAAGAATAGAGTTGGTAATATGGATAGTTGTGAAAGGAAAGATAAAATAAGGTGGTCGACTATCTAATAGTGGGCCAAATTAATATCATTGGGGGTGACCGACTACGTAGCAGAGAGTTGATCTAGCTAGAAAAGTAGATATGACTAACATAGTATATTCTGGATGATATAGTACACAATAAGTGGTTAATATGGTCTATTAAAGGAGGCTTACTGCATGATAGAGGGATAATATAATATGTAATAGATAGGAAAGGGATGATTTAATATAAAAAAGGCCACTTGTGTCTATAAGAATGGACAGATTGTGTAGGAAAGGGTTGATTTAGTATGGCAAAGAGGTGATAGGGTCGATTTAGTAGTAAAAGGGCTGACTATGTAAGAAAAGGGAAAAAAAGAAAACTAAGTTAATAAAGTAGTTACTTTTTAATAACTTAATATTTAAGAATGTATTTTATTATTATGAAGTTGAGATCTAATACATTCTCTATTGTTTGATATTATATAGAGGTAATGGATATTTTGGCACCTGGTTGATGCATCATGGATACCAAATTTGTTAGAGTGGATATCAAACATGGATCAAGCTCAACTGGCTAACTTAGGATTTTGAAGCATCATGGAGATGAAGAGGATTCCACTTAGTATCTAGTCATCATGTTCCTAGGAGCATATGAGCTAATGACCAACACTTTTTGATGAGAGGTGGAGGGGGATACTATAGAGGTGGGCATCAGCTTGGAGGATGTCCATGCCTTTCTTAGAATTCTCAATATTAGGATTCATATCATATGTGATGCATCGAATATGAAGGATGGGAGGTGAGTCCTATCTCATTGGGTGACAAGCTCAGATATGATATATCTGAGGTTATAGGATAATTTATTTGATGTGAATATCTTATCTATTCTAGATATATAAAAGGCCTTGATAGGATTTGTAATAACACGTGTTATTTCATTAGTCAAATGAGAAGGTACTCTTGTACATGGTATCCTTATGCTAGTCCATCTTGGAGTAGGGTGGATTATATGATTTAGGATCTATCATTTGGGTATAGCTCATGCACAATATATATGGTATGCGAACTTAAGGGTAAAAGACAATAGGCCCTATAATTTTGATGAGTACATGGATACATGAGATATTCCCTCTAGATCAATTGGTTGGGTTGCCCCATGCGATCAATGATACGTTACCTTAGGTTGTATAATGGGGGTAAGATCATGTAGTGCACACTATGACCCATCTCCTAGAATTATAGACTATGACATGAGGGTAAATTAATATGGTAGCTTTACATTGATATTTATTCTATATGGCTAACTTGGGAAATTATTACTACTAGTTTGGTACATGTTTAGATCATGGGCCACTATAATTCATGGGTGGAACCACATCCAGTAATTCATATACCTAGGCATCTAGGTTTACCACATATAAAAGCCCCTCTAGTAGTTCTTTCTTATTAGGCATGGCATGTTAGAGAGTTGAGAGGGAGAAGAGGTACATGTGTGCTTGTAGAGATAATTGTTATTAGGCCTTGGTAGGTGATACCATGAATAGGGTAGGTACAATAGCAAGAGGTGATGAGTTATAGTGTAGATGATGTTATGGTTATGGATTTTAAGGGCGAGGACATGAGAGAAGATCCACAATAATGGTGATAAAAACTACCTTGAGCTCATAGGATATGGAAGTACCATCAATAAGAGGGGACACAAACATGATTAATCACAAATGGTGATCCTACGATGGTTTTGGGATATAACTAGTTGATAGAGAGGCCATTGAGGAGGGGAACATGATGGGTTTAGGTGGTGACTCTAGGTTTTGCACTTGTATTGAGGTAGCTGAAAGAGGAGTTGCTTAGTGGCTGATCTAATGGGGAGATTATGATTAGTAACACCAACACTAGTGAAAAATGATTTGATTTAACAAGTTTTGGATATAGATATATAGATGTTTTGATACACACACACACACACATACATACATACATAATTGAATCTAATGTATATTTAGTTTTTGTTTTATAGGTATTGTAATGTAGGAGATCATATGGGGAACCATGATTGTGGCTACACACCATGATATTTTGGATGGGGTGACGCCATATTATGATCCATCCACCTTGGTAGACCCTATGGTTCCTTTTACCCTAGCTTATGCTAGTTGGTTTATATTTGTGAGATAGGTTGCTCAACATTTTTAAGTACGAGGAAATGATTTATATCCACCTATAAGAGTAAGAGAGGGAGAGGATCAAGCCTATCAGACATTGGCATAGGAACAATCCACTCATATAGTGACCACGATAACACTTGGATGTGTGTAGGTCTAAGTGGTTAATCTACAGGGACAAATAGATGGTTTGAGATCTTGGACTCCTTCATTATAACATAACATTTAGAGGGGTCAATCACAAGCATCCATGGGTAGCATGGTTTGGATATAGATAGACATGATGGAACACAACCTTATAACTCTAGCTATTGTATTTTGTATTTATATTGTATCAAACTCATGGTATATAAATTGATATGTACATTTCTTAGTCTATGATTTATACTTTTCTATGGATGGATCTATTTTCTTTCTAGTACATGCATTTTAATTTTGTTATATATGCTATGGGAAATATATGATGTATGTTTTCTTTTCTAGTATTATGTGATACACATGCATGGTTAAAAAGAAAATCAAAATGATTTGGAAAAATATAAATAATGATAAAATATAATACACTCCATATCAGATGGAAAATGGGTAAAAATAAAATATGAATAAATATAATGAAAAGAAATGGTAAATTAAAGGGTAACGAATGTTTTTAAACCATGTAAAATATTTTCACTAAATTAGAACAAATAAAATTCATACTATATCAAGTTGGGAAGTGTGAAAATTTGTAATAAAGTGGAAAACATGTGAAAACTAATGGGATCAATTAAATGAATAAGAAAGTCTATTAATCATACTAGATCAAGATGGGAAGTATGAAAATTAAAAAAAAAAGTAAATATAAATCAACTTAATCATACTAAATCAAGATGAGAAGTATGAAAAATTTAATAAAATGGTTATAAACATACATGCAATTAGAAAATAAGAAGATAAAAATGAAGTGTTTATGAAATAAGCATAAAACATACTAAATAAAGATGGGATGTATGTAAATTATGTGTAAACCATAAATTAACACAAATTATCTTAAATTTTAAGCATGTAATTTTATTGTGACTTGGTTATATTATGAAATTTTTATTATAATATTCTACGAGGAGGGTTTGGTCCTATCCAAGGTCTTATACTATAACTTGTTGTTATATGTTATATACACACTAGAAAACATATACAAGGTAACCTCTAACATTTTGGGATCTATATGAAGATTTAATTAACTCTATGTCACAAGTTGTATGTATTGGGTCTTGCAACGACCAATGGTGGAATGATAGTAAGCAAAGTAACTATCACCCTAGATGGTTCAGATATGGATATGGATCCTAGATGCACTTGAGTTGAACGGGATGATAATGAATATGTATTTATCTTAAGGTGGGAATATTTAAAATAAACCAAAACAAGGTGAGGATAATAAGGTAACAAATGAGGTCTGCAAATAAGGAACATGAATTCTTTTCAACCAACTCTAAAACAAGGACAAATGCCAAGGAACTAATGCTTGTAGATTGATACTTTAGTAGACAAAACTAACGATCATATTGAATAAGTCTAAGGGATACAATATAGTTAAATCCAAATTATTAACTAAAGGTTGCTTTTTTTAAAGATTGTTATAGCATTTATTAACACAAGATTATATATAATACCAAAGAGCACATTCGACTAGCTATAGCTCAATTGAGGAAGTTACACCAAATTAAATTTATACGCAAAATTTAAAGAGGATCTTAGCTATCTTATTAAAATAAAATAATATATATCAACCTAAAATTATTGTTACACATTTCAATTGATGAAAATTTTCTAACCAACTACAACCTACTTGAAACTGTTATTGCATATATCAAGAAAGACTAAGTTACCATTTAGATAAAAAAATGCATAAACATTATAACACAAACATGAAAAAGAGAGTGAGTCATGAAATATATATTTTTTGGAGAAACCAAAATGTCTCTATCTGTATTGAGTATAAAAATTCCTCCTTCCTTTATAATGTGGGAGATACATGTATATACGGGCTTGGATGAGGATGCCTCATCCCTCAAGTCATGTTTATTTTTTTACCACACTTCTAATAAATAATGAAGAGTCATGCATAACACACGTAGCTATGATGTTTTAACTATCCAAAAGAGAAAAAATTATTACAATAAAAATCTATTAAAAATGACTAGTTTAATTACAAAGGAAATTGGCTATGAAGAGGTGGTTGCCATTATTGACACTAGATTTCCAATAGTCATTATATTGGTAACTAGAGTTGTATCTTTGGTTGAACTATCCATTTTAGAAATGGTTACAATATAATGAGATGATGAAACCCACTTTCTCACTTGAATATGTGAGTAGAGGTGTAACTCACCTAAAAATATAACTCAATTGTCCTAAAGTCCAATAGGTGTATTTTTAAGAGTTGGGGGAGTTTATCCATTAATATCTTATGCAATTTAAATGTAGTTCCAATCTCCACATAGAGATTATCTGCGTTAAGGACCCTAATTATAGTAAAATTTACCAACTACAAGTCATAATGTGTCTTCTCTATTATGCCCTTGACCTCCACTTTAAAACTATCTATGAATATTTGGAGGAGGTCTTCAAAGATGGATCTAAGGACCAATTCCCAACTTGGGATGATTACACCATTAATTATCATTTCTAAAAAAATTATAATGGCCTACCCTTCATGGATGATAAGTTGTTGCACTATATTTCACATATCCCGATGCCATTCTATCAAGCTATCTCTTCTAGTTGCTACATAATTTTAGACCCAGGATGCATCTGGAGCAATTATTAGGTTTGGGTGATAATAGGATTTATCCATAGCTAATTGGATTAGAAAATATAGTTATGCTTCCATATTATTCACATCTTCTTCAAGGGAGAAGACATCTCCTAATTTAGGTTGTGACTCCCTATTTACATATTTTATCAATTGGAGTGTATCATATAACTTTTGAGCTGCTCTTTGTACATTACCTATGGAGTCTCTTTGATGTTGTATGGTAATTATTTCTTGTAATGCCTCCATAGAATAATTATATCCTCTATACATCTCCTTTATTACTCCCCTAAAAAGTCCATAAAGGTGTAGGGGTCTTATTTGTGACCAACCTAGTCAGAGAGATGAGTTTTTCTCTTCTTAGTCAAAGAGAACACATCTCTTTGTTCAAGTTCCACCTATTTTCCCTCAACCATTATGGTTTTAATTTTGATTTTTCTCATATTATTAATTTCTTTGTCAAATGAACTTGACTATTAGATAATCCATAATGACCAGGTCCTATCTCCCTTATTCTACTTGTTGCATCTTCTAGATCCATTCTGGGACTTTTAAGATGACTGGTTATGGTGAGGGATCTACCTATCCTATAGGGGTGGAAGATGGAGACTACCTAGGGGGAAGCATGGGCTTAGGAGAGGATGTTCCTAGTTTAGGGAAAGGGGGAATAACCCTCCTCGATCCATTGAATTTATTGGGGGCTAATGTGTTAGTTATTAGCTTCCCTTTATTTGACCCTTTTGATGATGTAATAGTGGTAGATTATACTTGGGCTACTTAGATAATTGACTGTTCCAATTGGGTGAATGACTAGGGGGTAATTGGAGAAGCAAAAATGGTGGAGGAAACTAAAATTTTCAAAGTGTACCTATTTATTATGCTTAGAGGGTTGAGGGCTTACATAAGTAGAGAATAAATAAGTTGATGGGGTGATAAATTTTTTTTGTAAATAATTCATTATAGATGTATAGTCCATCCCAATAGAGCCTATGGAAGGTGGGATAGAGGGTGCCACAATATTGGTTAGAGGGGTTAGGATTAGGGTTTGAAAAATTAAAACTATAGTTACTTGGGTAGTCTTGGAGTCTATGATATGGGGAACAACTACCATATAGCTAGACATAATAGTAGTAGTTATAATAACAAATGAGGAATAAGGAGCATGAACACTTACCACTTGTATAGTAGAAACTAGGGGGATGTTGTTATAAATAGAACTATTTTGATAGGTGGTGTTGGTGTTAGGATATGATCACTGAGTAGTTTTATGTTAAAGTTAGAGGTTTATACTCTACTTCATATCTCTTATCTCCATCTCAAATTTGTAGTAGTTTAGTTGAGACTAAACTATTCTTTAAAATATTAGTGTCTCTTGATTGGGTTTCTTATTATAAACCCTACTATAGTTTAGTTGAGACTAAACTAGCCTTTAAAACCTTAGTGTATTTCAAATGAGTTTCTTCTTCTAGCAACCATTCATCTTCATGATCACTCTTGGTGGTCTCACTAATAGTCTCAAAAAATGATGTTTAAGTCTGATCTTTCCATTCCACTTCGGTGAACCATTCTTCATCACTCTCTAATATCTATAGGGGTTTTTTATTATTTTAATCCTTTATCCTTATTCATTTCCTCCCCTAATTTTTCTTCTATGGTTTCCTTTATTGGTGTGACTTGAGGAGAAACTAAAAGGGCCTTATGCTTGCTCTTAAATACAAGAGGGAGTCTGATGGGAGTAGAAGCTAGTGTTAAAAGGGGTGAAGAAGCAACAAATGAATCTAAAGGGGTAATGGGTGATGATGAGGTGAGGGTAGCAATGGTTGTTGGAAAAAAACTTGGGGGAGTGGATGTTGGTCTATGGGATGGAGGAATTTATGGAGGAGGTGGTGGAAGTGTTTAGAGTGGGGATAATGACGTGTCCAAACTAGAATTTGGTGGGAGGAAAGATGTGAGACTTACCTATTATGCCATAGTGAGTGGAGGGAAAGGTAATATGGGTAAAATTACACCAAAATAAGCTATACTTGTAGTACTCAATGGAGTGGTAACAAGGTGAGGAGGAGTGGATACCACCATTATTGTTATAATGATGTTCACTAAGGTGGGACATTAAGGAGGATCCTGGTTGATTTCTTATTTTTCCATCATAAATGCTATCCCAGATGGACTAACCTACTCCTATCCTTGAATATTATCCTATGAAAGGGTCTTAGAGGGGGATTTGAAGTCTAATACTCTTCTTCGATCCTCAAAGCATCCTCCTTGGTGGTATTTGGATTGTATTGAATATAATTGGTCACCACCATGGATATATTTACCTTTTTCATCCTTGTATAAACCTCTATTTCATTCAAAATATCCATGAATGTCTCATCATATGGCTATGCCACATGACCTTAGTCAAACTTCACCCTAGATATGAATCTATTTAGGTGGTTCATGACTCTGTTCCTTATATCCTACTACCTATAGGGTTCCCTCTTGAATTCATATGATGTCTTAGTCCTATCCACTAGGTAAAAGTGTTTCCATTTGGTATACTAAATTTGGCCAATGCTAATGGGAGTTGGGTGGAACACTCCCCATCTTGTATTTATTACTATGACATTTAATGAATATGCCAATTGAGATATAATTTCTTGTTTTACCACCTTATCTAACACCAACTAAGGGAGATACATGAGAAGGACCTTGGTCCACTCTATTATGATAGCTGTGCAATTTGGATAAATCCCCTAGCTACCAATATTTTCAACAAATCTTTTGATGTGGTTAGACAATCTAGGCATATCCTTACCATAAATGGCTTGGTATACCATTAGATAAAAAGTCTATGTCACCCTAGTCACATTTTTCCTAAATTTTTAGACATGAATAATATTAAATTCATCACAAATTTTATTCTTGGGATACTTAGAGGATGGTTACCAAGATTTATTGAAAGATGAGTGCATTATTCCAGTTATAACATTCACTAGATAAGACATTATATAAAAATTGCCATCTGACCAATTATCTAAGCTACTAACTTGGTGGATCAAATTAGCACTAATTATTTATCCTAAATTAATGACCTTGGTATATGTGAGGATGGTTTATAGTATGGGAATACAAAATTCATTGATTGAGGTTATGCATGGGAAACCTGAAATTCTATTTAACAAGGCCATGACAATTTTGATCCCTGGCTTGAAAATGATAATTAGAATAGTAGAGATGAGCCCCTTGACTATGAAGGTGGTTGGGTCATTTTCACATTCCTATAAATTATTTCTTACATTATTTAAAAACATCCATTAGTTAACTAGGGCTTGGTTATAGGGTTATTTAGGGCCATGGAGCTGATAGTAATTCTCAAAGGCATGCCCACTAACATAGACCATGGGTGTGCTGCATTGATAGAAATGTAGATTTTTTCCATCAATTTGGCCATTTTCAAATAAATCATAGATAAATTTAATGCAAGGCATTACCTCTAGTTTAATCTCTACATCATGTAGGCACACTAATTTAATTTCCAACAAATCCTATCTGTATCTTCATGTAAAGGTTGAGAGTTGCTCCTTAGGGCCACATAGTTTTGCTACCTTAACCTCCTCCCATATACCTAAGTAGTGTTTGATTTCATGATTAAGGTTAAACTCTTTCAACTTTATATTAGTGTACTATTTAGACCCTATAATGGAATATATAGAGAGGCAGGTGAAAGGCATGAAGCGTAAGCCATGATTATGCACTTAAGCTTTGGTTCTCTAGAATTGTGATTATTTTTCTGGTTAGGATAGAGATTGAATTTGCATCTTCAACTATTAACTCGATGGAAATGTAATTTAAATTGACTTGGTATATTGTATATATTACCTTTTGAATTTTCTATCTCCACTAAATTGAATACATTTAGTTATCCAATTCATGCAGATTGATGGCATCAATGGCCTTTTACCTCCTTTGCTTTTTCATATTTTAAATTTAGCTAGTGAAGTGTTACCATTTATGAACCCCACCACCAGGTGGATTCTTCTTCTTTTGCCCTAGGTGCTTTGTCACTTCTTCTTGAAAATTTTTCTCCTCCCACTTTTTCCAAAAGCATTACTTATTTATTACCTGGTCACCATGTCATCTTAGGGATATGTGGAAAAATTTCACCATCTTATTGCCTACCGGTCTCTTTCTATCTTACTCTTTGCCTTTTACTACTTTAGGCCTATGGGATTATGATACTTGGATGGATGTCACTACTGATCTTGATTAGAACTTATATATATTTAAATATTGATTCTTTCAGTCACTTGATGAGTGGGATTATGACATGTTTCATTACCCTGACACTTCACTTGCCCATAAGTCTTTTAAAAGTTTCTGAGTGTTCAAATGAGTATGGATTAGTAGGCTATCATCTCATGGCACCAAATTTTATAATATCTAAGTGTGAAATATTCTAAGGTAGAAAGACTTGTAGAAGTGTCAAAGAATAAAACACTTAGGGTAGATGTAATTGGTGTAACTCCTAAGAACTTGCATACTTAGGAAATTTTTGAAAGCCATTAATAGGTTATCATGAATAAAATAAGAAATGAAAACTTGGATAACTATGAAAATGGAAATTTCATTAATATTAGAATGAAAATATTCCTAAAAGGAAACCCATACATAAGAACTTTGGGAAATCTTATCTTATTAAATACTAATGAAAACTGATAAATGATTTCCCCCATCATAACTAGTTTCTTTCAGGCTGAAATGGGACCCTATATGATTTTTTTTGAGAGTGGGGTATGTTGAGTGAAAAAAATAGTGACTCATAGGGGGAATACTCCATAGTATTAAAAAATCCCATAATCTTTGCATAACACCTATAAAGTGATCATAAATCCATTTCACAAGAGAATAATTAAATCAAAAACATAAAAGAGTCTCCTATGGAATTCCATGTAATATACTAATTCTACTCATCCATTGGATCTGTGTGTAATGGAGTGATTTTATTTTCCACTTGTTTTGAAACTTTTAGCAAAGACTTGGAGTAAATTTTATGTTTCACAATGGTTTTCTTGAAGCACACAAATAAAAACATGAGAATCTCAAGTATTGCTTGCTAGCAGCTAGGTGTTCATATCCCTAACAAAGATACCTTAGATTCCCCCATTTTCTTCCCTCATAATCTTGCATGATGCATGATTTATTGATATTATTTCATCATGTGAGTTTTTGATCACCTTTAAATTTTATTTTAGGCTTATTTGGTCACTCTTTGTGATGTATTTGTCCCCCCTTTTTTTGAATGTAAATAGAAGAGAGGGTTGGGAATCCTTGTGAACTGGTGTATATAGACTAGAAAATTCATGTTACTAGAATATACCTATCAGTCTCATCTGTATCTATGGTTATTATCCAAAAAAAGTGTTATCATGGAAAGCATGTTTGATCTAAAGAATGATAAAAACTTATCAATTTGCATGAAATAATGAGAACAACTTTAACATAATTGATGAGAGTATTTAAATGTGATATAATTATGACCTAGTTTTCTTTACATACCTGAATCTTGAAATATTGAACCCTAGGATGTAATAAATCCTATCCATAAACTAGTTAATTTAATCTATTTTAGGAACTTCTTACCCCCTTTTCTCTCTTTTGGGCATGAAACACGTAAACTTAGGTCACACATGAGGAGTGTAGTGATTGGGTTATCAATTTTATCACTCAGGGAAGAGTAAATCAAGTTTTTCTTAAACAAAAGACATCTAACCTATAACATAGGAAACTAATTTAAATAAACATAATGATGAAAGTGAAAAACTATAATGTAAAATCATGAAGCTATTCTAATGAAAATCAATTTTAAAAAATAAGAAAACTAATTATGAAAGTAGTAAAACCTAATATAACTTTTACCTCTACCACAGTCTCCTTCATTTAGAAGCATCTTTAGTGGGAACAACCTTGAGTTAGTTATTCAAATATCATCCATTGAATGGGAAGGTTAGGTAATTATATTTAAGGTATTTTAGATAGAAAACATTTTTTCCAAGACTTTAGACACTTGATATGGTCCAATCTACAAGGGAGTGAACTTGTCATGCTATCCATTCTTCTCATGGGCTTTATCCCATAGGAGAACTAGGTATGAGATTATAAAGAATTTGATTTTTAAACTTTTATTGAACTACCTTTTAAAAAAATCTTTATTTCTACTAAAGCTTTACAATGCTTCAATTCTTTCATCTTCTAGTTGGACTATATCCAAAAATCTAGATTGGACCCTTGGATATTCTTTCATATACTCTTGTATAAATTGATATGTTGGGAGATTATGAGAAATGGGGAAGATGAGATTTTATCCATATAATAATAAGAAGGGTGAGGTCTCGAGGGCATGTTTTTGCCTTGTTCTATCTACTTATAATGCATATTTTTGTAGCAGACACCATTTTCCTAGTTTATCTTGTGTTGACTTTCTGATGACATCCATCAAATTATTGTTGGTAGACTATATTACTCCATTCCTTTGGGGATAGTAATTTGAAGAGGTCTTAATTAAAATCTAATTATTGTAGGCCCATTCATTGAATTCAATAGATTGAAAAGATGGACCATTATCACTAACTAGATATATGGGAGTACCAAACCTGGTCAGTATATATTCCTCTAAAAATTTAATGACATATTGAGCTCGAAAGTTCTTGGTTGCCACAACTTTTGTCCACTTGGTGCAGTAATTATTACCCATGAGGATAAAATTGTGTTATGTTGAGGAATAGGGATTGATACCCTAATGAAATCAAGGCACAATTATACAAAAGGATGAATTCAAATGATTGGGTTAAATGGCATAACAACATTGATATCCCCTTTCCCAAAGACTAGACAATCATGGAAAGTCCTTATATGGTTGTAGGAATCCTTGAAAATAGTGGGCTAGTAATATCACATTCTTAGGATCTTATGGGCTATTTTAATCCCAAAAGAGTGTCCACTACCTAGCTTTTGGTGTAGGTTATCCAATATATCTGTAGCTTCTTCTCTTGAGACACATCTTAGGTAGATGCCCTCATAGTTTTTATGGTAAAATAATCCTCCTTTTATCATGTAGTGGTCATATTTGAGCTTTAAAGCTCACCTTTATTCTCTATTAAAGTCAGGGGGGCACGTTCCTATTAATAGACAATGAATAATTTGGTCATACCACTCTCCTCTAGCCATTTGGACTTCATTGAATTATTCAACATGAATACATGGATCTATTCAATATTTAGTTGGATTATTATTTGGCCTCTCATAATATTAGCTGGTCTGATCTCTAGATCAAACTCCTGCAACTTGGCCATCCATTTACCCCTTTTCTCATCAAGTTCATTTTGGCTAAGTGTAAGCTTAACAGTTGGGTTTGGGACTATAGTGTAAGTTTTATTTCTTAGGATATAATGCCTAAAATTCTTTATATATTTTAACAATACATAAAGTTTATTATCTATCATTGAATATTTTAGCTCAACATCCTTTAAATTAGTACTCATAAGAGAAATTAGGTGTTCATTACTGTTGACCAAATTTGAATTTTAGGTCAAATTAGGACCCCTATAGGTAAAAACATGAGTTTTATATGTTTTAAGGCGTATAATATATTGTAATGGGGCATATTATATGTTATTTTATGTCATCCTAGCCTTGGTCTTATTCATATTAGTCAATTTGTCATTTTGGGTCATTTAGTGGGCTTTTAGGGGTTATAAATGCAAGTGGCATGGTTCACAAGGTTCCCAAGTGTATTATTTTACTTTAAATAATCTAAGAGTTAATTTAAAATATTAGGGATGTTAGTTACATCATAATCTTGTAGGTAATTTAACTAAAATTCAAGAAACCAACTAAAAAAGGGAGCATTTGACACTTATACAACCCATGGGGAAGTGTTACACATGGGAGAAGGTGATTTAACATCTATTAATATTACTAAAAATCATATAAATTCTTTACATGCTCTATAAGTTCAATTTTTAATGGAAAATTACTCTACTCCTTTATTTTCCTAGACATATAGAAGTGACCATCAGGTTTGAACTTAGTATAGACAACTGAAGAGGTTTCAAGTCAAATGATTTTGGGAGGTTGTATTAAACTAAATTAACTTCATTTAAATTAAAATATTTTTAATAATGGTGTCTTGCGATTTATGAACCATCCTCATGACATTGATTGTACTTTTATACTAACTATTTCATACACCCATAGGTTTTTCTCCATTTTGGTCAAATCTGTATGAACCAATTGGTGATGTTGACTCCAGAGGATATTTTATACCTTATAATATGGTATAAAAACTTATTTTAATGTTTCATGGTGTTTTTATGAACAAGTTATTCCATGTTGAAAGGAGGGTGCCACCATGTGCAGTCTCAATCAAAGTTCTTGTTTTCAAAATGTTAGTTTCATGTAGAGGTCTCATGTAGTTGGAAAATTATGTTAAATAGGTATTAGGTCTATATATTTCACCTCATTCCATGTTTGGTTTCACCACATGACACCTTGGAGCAACTTTCAACCTTATCATTCTTCACAGTCAACTTTTTCTCAATTTCACTTACAGTCATATGTACGAGCTTGCCCATCTTGTTTATGTAGTTATAATCATGGTATATTAGTTGGTTCAAGTCATTAATAAATAAGGATATTTAATTTGGATGTTTGGGGAGGTGTAATACTAGTTATAAGTTCACTCATCACACCAAATAGTCAGGAGATACCCCTACCTGCTCTATTTCATATGTACATAAATGGTTTTCACATTGAAAGAGATGTATTAATTTTTTTTAGGGTGCTATTGGTGTAAATAATGTACTCAAATGTGGTAAATAGTTTATATTTTTTTGAGGCCATTCACCAACATGTTTCTTTATTCCATGCCTTACCTGTATAAAAACACTATGGCCACCTACAAGAACTCTTGATGATGTCATATTGGGGTAAAGGGCTTAGTGATGGTTTTGGGAATTTTGAAATATGAAGAATTAATTTTAAGTTATGATATGGATATACAAATCATAATAAGTCTAAGGCAACACATACTGCTCAAGTTTCCAAACTTGTTGTTTGTGTATGCTGATGACCACCTACAAGTGGTACCTAAGAATTATAAAGATCTAATAATGGGGAATTTTGGAGAATTTAAGGTTATTTTCAAGCCCTCATATGTGGTGGAGCTAAAATATACCTAATATAAAATGTAAAAGATAAAAAAGGGAGTAGAACATGGTGTAGGGAACAAAGATTGGTTACAAGGACATTTTCCCTAAACTGAGAAAACAAAGTTCCAAGGGTGTTTTATTAATATTATATAACATGTTTGCAAAGAGTTTAAAGCATATAGATAAGTGATATTTGTATCCCATAGCAAGAACATGAAATATGAAAATTTTGGAAGCTAAAGGATTGAGTGAAGATGGTTATAAGAAGGCCTAAAAATAAACTTTCATGCACTGATTTTGGATAGTAAAGCCTATAGGTTGGAGCTCTAATTAGACTCTTCACCTAAAAGTGCAAAACTAGACCACACTATCACATTAGAATGGTTCCAAAGGGTTGAAATGAAGGTTAATTATCTAATTATAATCTAAGGAAATTAGTATACTAAGTTGTAATCACATGAACACCTATAGGTACCCTCCTCATTGTAAAGTGTACCCTATAGGCTAGCTGTAGGGTATCTTAAGGATTGAGCCATATAGATTAAATGATAGACCTCACTCAAAGAAAAAAAGAGAATGTGTAGTAAAATTATTATGTAAATAAATTCTTGAGGATTCCAAATCCATGTTAAAGGCCTAGGTCATATAATCTACACCTACAGGTCTTGAGACTCTCATATCAATCAGCTGGAGGTGATTAAGACAAGTAGTGAGATGAAAATTGGCATCTAAGGTTTGTATTGCATAAACTTAGGGTGAAAAATGAATATAAACATTTATATATAATAATGGAGACTTAAATAAGGGTTTTAAATAGTTTTTTTCAAATCTTAAACATTTATTTTCACCTACAAGTTCAGTCCAAAATAGAATACAACCAGGGTTTACACATACACTCTAGAGAAGTTAAAAATGGGAAGGGATAGTTGGAGAGTTAAAGTGGTGAATTGACTTGAGGAATATTAAAAATGATTATAAGTTTATATATAGGATTTTTAAAATACAAATTAGGCAAAGGTAAAATCTCTAATTGAATAAACTCAACTCACACCTTGGAACCCTGCATAGTCCATTCTACATAAGCATGTCTTGAGGTTTTATTGAAGTTGGAAGGTATAGGATTAAGACCAAGGGATAAAATTTTGTATATGGAATGTATAATAATTGGATAATATCCTAATATATTCACCATAATCTGAGGAAATAGGGGAGTTCCCTCTATTTTATCTCAGATAGAGGGCACTCCCCTTATAGGCATACTGACAGGTTTTGAAGAAAGTAAGTGATAAGATGAGACTAGGGGTTAGGGAAACATTTAAAAAAGGTTTGGAAATATGCAAATTTTTTTTATGAACATTATAAATACCTCACATAAGGAGGTAACCCAAAAAAATTCTCTAGACCACAAGAGTTGCAGTCAGGCCTAAGGATAGGGTTTTGGCCTAGAATCCAAACAAGAGATCACCTTCACTTTTAGATCTAAGTGAGATTTATAACATATTGGAGAATTTTTATTGGTGAATATTATAGGTTTTTTAATTATTATTATGTATAATAACCATCAAAAACTCATGATTAGACTTTAAGGCATAAACATGCTTACTAGGCATGACTAGGTTTATAATCCAAAGGGGGGTCAACTTAATTTCTAGCATGAGATGAGCATCCCCATGGATTGAAATTTTTTTTTAGGGTAGATATAAATGTGATAAATATTTTATAGGGTATATAGGTTGTAGATAGTCTATTTTTTATCTCAAAACCCACTCAGACTTGCATGAAAGGGAAGGAGAAGCTCAATAAGGTGATTTCAAATGATCATTTCTCTCTTGATGCTTTGCATGGATCCAAATGGATCTTAGGGAGGTTAATAAGGTCCCTAAAGATCATATTTTTGGAGTTTTTTTTCAACTCTAATGTCATAAATTTATGAACAAACCTTAAGAATGAAAACAGGCCTAAAACCCTCCTAAACCCTTGCTAGTGACTAGTTTGGTGAAATACAATTAGATAGCTGATCTAATGGAATAGTTTGATTAGGATGATGATTAGAGCTTGCAGATAAATATCTCAGAATCCTTCCCACCCTTTTTATAAATACATAATTGTATGAATAGGGTGTAATATAGGGTGTTTTCAACCATTTAATGTGTTTTATAGGTTCTATAAGGAATCTAAGGATGAAATAAAGTTTGGGAGGAAGATATAAATTTTTTATAACTCCCTATGAACATTTAATGCTTTGATAATACTCATAAGTATGCAAAAAAATTGCATCATCACAACCAATCAAAATTAGCATAGTGGACACACTAGTGAAAAGGGTGGAAAACTTCAAGTGAGCTAATTTTAAGGTGTACCTAATGCTTATAAGGCCATGGAGAGTATTTAAAATTTTCATACACTACCTACCATATATTTTCATGGAAATTTAAGCCAAATTTGAGGCTAAGTGTGTAGGGTGCATGAAATAGGAGTTATTTGGGCTATAGATGGTGATATCTCATTTTGACAAGGTTCTAGAAGACTAGGCCTAAAACCAATGAATGGAGAGGCATGTATGAAATAATTCCACTTAATTATAATCATCAGACCTATCCCTAATCAATTTTGGGATGTTCAAATAGGTAAAAATTATGAAGGTAGTTTTTAGATCTAGAATGAGGAGTTTCATGCCACCTTTCATGAGTTTTATGACTTGGATGGACACTTTTGATTCTTGAACTTGAATGGTTCATAAAATATCCTATTTTCAAGCAAAAATAACTTATTTTATTATATTGACAAGTGTCCTTGTGACCCTTGGAATTTTATCTTCTCCTCTCTCTCTTAAGTTCTATAAAAGCTAACTATTTTGGCCATTTTAACTTATGCTCCACCTGAGTATGGTGAAGCCCTACTCATTTGCATACCATTTGATCAATAATAATACTAATTTTTACCTCTTCATAAATATTCATAGTGTGTTCTACTTGAATGTTGGATCTTGCTTAGTGGAGACTATGGATTCCTTAGCATATTGTCTCATTCCTTCACCCTATTTACAATTGAAAAGCTTTTTTTTGTAGGGCATGTGAAGTGTTCTAGGAAGTGTCAAGGATTGAGTGAGTTGGTATATTCACTAGTGCCATTCAAGTCCTCTTATCTAGTCCTCCTAGCTTTTCACATTCATCCATAACCTTATAATGTAACATTGATGTGAGAAGATGTAGATTGAAGGAGTGTATGTTAGGTTAGTCCTTTGTTCTCATGTGTAACATGCTTTTGGTTGGAAGTCATCATCTTATTTGGTGTATCACCTCAATTAAAATAGTTTGATTTTAGTTATCTCTCTCCCTTTACCCCCCCAAAGTTTAGGTGTAGTTTCAATCCAAACTGGTACATCAAGGGAGCTAGCCCAATCTAAAGATTCACCTCATCCCTAGGCTACCCATAAGCTTAGAGGTGTTTCCATTGTGATAATTGGATGAGGAGAGCTTAGGCATCTCCTCAAAGGGTAAAAATCCAAGTGGAAATAATTTTTGTTATTCCTAGTGGGATTCTTGGTCTAGGAGGTTAAAATATTTTTGGTGTTGTCTTTAAACAATTAGCTTTTAGAGGCATCTATCCAAGCATCAATGGTGACTCCAAAGTTATATCAGCTAGTCAAGCAACCTAGGTTATCCTTTGAAGATTGTTGGTAACATTTTCCTTTGTGTTCTTGATTTTAATGAGGTTTCATGGCTAACTTTGATGGTGAGGACTATTTTATGCAAGTTGGTGAGACATACCAAGCTTATGGCACTCCTTATCAACCTTGGTGTGATTTTGATTAAATATTTTGGGAATATTGAAGTCTTATTCTTAATTTTGTTAAGGGTCTGGGTTGACTAAATTAATAAATAATATTTTAATAATTTAACCACTAATTTATATGATTTATTTATATTTTTAACCTTTCTATAAATAACAATAAATTTGGATAAAGTAAGACTTAGCTTAAAATGAATTGAAACAACTATTGTAGGGTTTGATATTGGCTGTGTAGGACTGGGATAGTGTCACAAATTAGGATTTGGATTTTATTTTGTGAATGGATAGGAGAAATAAAATAGGATACCCTATAGTCTGGCATTATTGTCCTCTTCTACCACTATTGTCCAAACTACTCATAGAGAATTGAGTTTTCTAGGTTTTGTTCACTGTCCCTATGTGAGCCTGCTTATGAAATCTCAACTACTGAAATTTTATAGAAATTATTGTATATCTGATTTAGTATTCAAACCCTAGACTTCATTTTGCTTTGATAAAATTTGAGAATGGTGTGTAAGATGCATTGAATGTGTATCCACACCCCTTTATGTGGGCACACTGCCTACATACTAATTCTTTAAAGAGGGATCAAGCCATATATAGTTCTCCCACTTAATGTGATTTATGCAATAGTGTAATATAGGTGTAAAAATTCTAAATTAGGTGTGCTTGAGGTGGTTAGGGACTGGTGTGAGGATTTGGATATGATTTTAGCTATATTCGATGGATGTATGTAGATAATAGGGAAATTTGATGTAGTGGTTTTAATTGTATTTTTTTTTGCTTTGTAGTATTTACCAACCTCCTTTTAAGTGAGATTTGAATGAGATTTTATAGAGATATATTAGTCATGGGTCAAATGTATTCACACTAGGTTGACAAGATGAAAGGTAGGAACTAGAATTAAATAATCATTGGAACTAAAAATAAAATTAGATAGGATCACCAAAATAGGACACCCTAAGGTCTGGTGCTATAGTCTAAGTTGGGTGCTCATATATTATAGGTGTGGGACATTGGGGGATATGATTGGCCTAGGAAATGTTACCTGGCTGAGGTGGAATGACTATTTGAAAATCTCAAGATGACTGGGAATAAGGTAAAGGATGTCTAGAAGGGTCATGAGAGCATGCAAGAAAGACCTATGGATTAGGTGTCATAAACCACACTCAAACAACCAATTTTGACATTTTATATGACTCATTTGCCCCAAATTTATTCTAGTAATGTATTGAAGCAAAATACTAGGATAAAGGAAAAGTAGAAAGTATACCTAAACTTACTTGTAAGGGTGAAGCTCATGAAGATGTGTGATGTTGGGTGTGCGTAGAGAGAACATGTCATGAAGTGTAAATCTATAAAATAAAATTAGGAGTAGATTAGTTCTTAATAGACACACTATGTCTAAAGTAAAAACATAAAAAAAGATGGTAAAAGAGAGAGGAAAAAAAAGGAAGAAATACACCTCATTGGGTATGTGAACCAATATAAAACCTATTGTGATGTTGAGTGGTACTATGTATGTGTTGAATTATGATTACCAAAATTAATATCATGAATGAAAATAATTGTTTAATTCCTTAAGAGTGGCTTAATAATGTAAAGGTTGGCCCTTTGGCTCCATCATCACCAACTAAGTGAAGCTATGTGATCATGCATGTGTGAATCAATGTTTGAACTATGTGTCTAATCCCTCTAAGTAGGTGGATCAATAATACAAAAGATATCTAGTCCTTTAGCTCCATCATTTCCTTGTGAAGAGAAGTTATGAACTAATACTAGTATGAATGTGTGTCATAAGAGATGGATATTGAAGCCCATGAATGTTCTATAATCTGACAATGTGGCATGGATAGCTGAATGTATGCTAGAAATTAGACCACTCTTGGCCACTTATAAAAGGTGGATATTAGGATTTCATGAAAAAAACTCTAAAATTGGGTAATAGGTTTATGTGGAAGCCACTCAGGAATGATGCCAACCACCTATAGATAGAATAAGGCATGCAACTATTGAGAATGCCTAGGTAATGACATAAACTATAAAGAAGAGAAATTAAATGTGCCACACACTTTGCCCCCAATCACTAGTGTTTATAACATGGATTATGATCTAAAAGTTATACCAAATACCATATTTGAAACTAAAATTGAGATCCATAATACCACACATGATGCCCCATATATCTAGGTTTTTTGATAAAAACTATACTAAAATTATTAATTCATAATTGAACTATTGTTGACAAAACTGTAACTGGTCGTACCTTTCTATCTATTTTTGGAAAAATTATTTGTATAGGAGCACTAAAATAAGACACCCTACTATCTGATACTATAGTCTAGACTTAGTGTTCTTGTACTATGATAATTCTAAAGACTATTCTATAATTATCAGTCTATCTGGTCTATTTTACCTAGTTTGAAGTCTAAATACTTTTTTGAGTGTTCTAAAAGCTAATTTTTGACTAGTTAGAGGCTCTAATCTTTGTGACAAAAACTCCTCTTTGTTTCCCCCTCTTCTGAGGATAGGAATGAAGACCCTGAAATGAATATCTTTAGAAGAAAGAGCCCTACAAGTGTGTTATGCTATAAAAATACGTGATATAACAATGATAATCAAAAAGATATCTCAAGATATAGCGTAGTTAATAATGAAGATTGTTAGATGAATAGGGGTATGCCTAGATAGATGTAACAATGTAATAATATGTGTAATATAATGAATTGAAATTGGAAATGTTAGTTGTTAGTTATCAAGGAGGGATGCAACATGATGCCTATCATGGCATCCAAGAAAGCAATATAATGCATGATGTGAATCATGGAATTTCAAACAATTGAAAATCAAACAAGAAAATAAACATGCAAGGCAAGAAATAAGAAGCATACAAAAGTGTCCAAGGGGCCAAGTAAACAAGGGACATGGGCATATGTCACTCAAACCAGGAAATAAGCATACAAGGCATGTTCAAATGCCACATACACATACAATGAAACAAGCAAGGTTGGAATAAGGGCCATAGGCACATAGAAGAGTACAAGCAAAGGACATTATAAAATGTATGAAGACATACACAAGACATAGAATAGGAACTAGGAAATGCAATCATATCTAGCTATGCAAAGTAAGAAAGGAAAACATGTAAATGCTAGAAATACAATTGCATCTAGCTAATCAAAACAAGAAGTGAAAGTATGAAAGAAATATAGTACAAGAATAGCTATATGCTAAGAAGTACACAAGTGCTATATACTAGTGAGTGTTGATAGAGTAATTTGTGTAAGCTAGTAAGTAATGTACATCAACATGATAACTAGAGAGTGTGGTGTAGGAATGACATAACTTGGATGGTGTAGTCATGTAGAAGATGCCCCTAGTGGGTAGATATATCAATGTACGTCTTGAATGTGGAAGTAGGATGGCCCCTCAATGGGTAGAGTGAAGGAATCAAGGATCTAAAAGTCACTCCACACACTCAAAAAAGATCAACTGAAGCATGGTAATGTAGATAAATTGACAAATAATAGCATAGAACAATAAAATATAAGTCTAGCATGGTAGTATAAATTCAAAGCATGGATAATGCATACAATTGAAATGTTTTTGGTATTTTAAAATTTTGTATTATTTTTGGTATTTTTGGAATTTTGAGCTATGTACAAGCAATCATAAAGAAACTATGTAAAAGTACTTAAAAAGAAGCTATGTACAAGTAAGCTGAGAAGAAATGATACTCAATTATGAGTTTCATGAGAGACTCCCTATCATGGTGTCTTGTGTCAAACAAAGGAATAAAGTGTGATTGTGAAACATGAAGAAATGGCTATGAATATGACTCTAAATATTTAGATTCATTATCAATATCTTATAAATCATAATAACTTGTATTGTTCCACTCATCATTATCATCTTGATTTTGAACCAATGGAATGCTAGTGTTGACTTTTATTGTATCTGGATCTTTTCCTTTGATGAATTATGTTTGTGAATGATTTGTTTTAGGATATTAAATAAACCTCAAACCTTGGTGAAAAACATTATCAACTACTAGAATAAGAGTAGTGATGCTTTGAACATGCTTTCCCAACCCTTGCCCTTGATAATCAAACTATTGTAGATATTTTTGACCAAACCCATACTTATTTGAAAGTTGAGCCTTGTTTTAGAGAGGTAGATTTGCATCTTTTTTTTTGCTTTACCTATGCTTACAATACTATTTCTTGTTCTAATTTTGCTTTGCGATCCTTTTATTATTCTAAGTTATGCTTTGGTAACCATTTTTATATTATTTCTAAATTTGACCCTTTGTGAATGTGTTCATGTGTCACTATGTATTACTTGACTGATTTACCTTGTATAGGGTCCTCTTTAGCAATTATATGTTTTTTCAATGCCAAACATGAATCTATGTGATGCGCATGAATTCTATGATATACATAATAATATTTGGATCTTCTCACTAGATATAGAGGAGGTAGTTTGATCAACTTAAATTTTATCATTTCCATTAGTACCTCACTTGAAATCTTATTTGATATTTGAATGCTTTTTGAATCACTAGTTGTAGAGTTACTTTGTAATGATTTCTTGTTTTGATATGTAACATTGCTTGCAACCAATTGACTAGGTGAAGGTGTATATACATGATTGACACTAGGGTACCTTTGAGGATTTTATATTATAATTTTATTTTTTATTGTTGTGATATTTTCATGTAATATCTGATTCTACATTTACAAATATGAAATTAACTTTCTCATACTGATGATTTGATCCCTTAGAGTCTCACAAGTGCAAACCCTAGTTTTTTCTGATTGAACATGTAAGCACATATGTTAAAGAGGTTTTTAAAAATATATAGGATGAATTTATTCATTAAAAACAATAATATACACTACATCTCCTTTTGGAGGAGTGATAACATGGAATTGGTTAGAGGGAAAGTAGCTATCACCCTCTTGGGGGAGAGGAGGAGCAGGAAATTCTTTCTTATGCATAACATATGAAATTAAAAATTGATAGGTGGTTTTTAGGCTATGAAATAGATCCTATAAGTATGTAATTATTTTATTATTAATGGAATTACACATAATAGAGATATATCATGTTATATAAGTAATGAAATCTTGTATTAAGGAAAAGTAAACATGGCTTTGAAGGAAAATGATCTCTACATGTTTAACAATAATTTTTTTAATATCATCCCTTATTATAAAAAATAAGCATGAAAGAGAAAGAATGAAGCTTTGTATTAACATATGGTAGAGTTAATCATTTATGTGCATAATAGGAATGATTATGGACTCATTATTTTCAAGAAATGTTTTGAAATAAGTGAGATCCATTTTTGATTTTATGTGAAATATGATTTGGATGTAAGGTGATACCTCAAGAGCAAAGGGACCTAGTATATGTAACTAGGGTTTGAAATAAATTATTTTAAAAATTAATAAAGTAAATTTAAAAATTAAATGTGAATTTATGATTTAAATATGCAAAAAAATTAGAAAAATATTGGAAAAACACATCAGGACCTAGTATAGGCAACTAAGGTTTGAAAGAAATAATTTTAAAAATTTATATGGTAAATTTAAAAATTAAATATGAATTCCTAATTTAAATATACAATAAAAATTAGAAAAATATTATAAAAAATCAGAAGAAAATTTCTCTAGGGTTTCTAGGGTTTTTGTGTGCAAACAAACTAAGTCAAGTTCACCAAATGATTTAACTATTTTGGGAATATTTGAGTCTTATTCATAATTTAGTTAAGGGTTTAGATTGACTAAATCAGTAAATAATATTGCAATAATTTAACCACTGATGTGTATAATTTATTTCTATTTTTAACCTTTTTATAAATAGTAATAAATATGGAGAAAATAAGACTTATCTTAAAACAAATTGAAATGGCTATTGTAGGGTATGATATTGGTTATGCAAGATAGTGTCACAAATCAGGATCTAGATTTTGTTTTTTGAAAGGATAAGAGCACTGAAATAGGACACCCTAGAGTCTTGCACTATTGTCCTCTTTTGGTGTTGTTGTTCAAACTACTCATAGAGACTTGAGTTTTTTGGGTTTTGTTCACTATCCCTGTATAATCTTGCTTATGAAATACCGACTACTGAAAGTATACAAAACTCCTTGTAGAGATGATTTAATCTTAAAATCCTAGATTTCATTATGATTTGATAAACTTTGAAAATGAAAGGGGGGTTAGTGTGTATAAGATGCATTGAACATGTATCCACACCCTTTTGTGTGGGAAAACTGCCTACATACCAATACTCTAAAGAGGGATCAAGCCATATTTAGTTCTCCCACTTAATGTGCTTTGTGAAATAGTGTAATGTAGGTGTAAAAATGATAAACTAGGTATGCTTGAGGTGGTTAGGGATTAGTTTAAGGACTTGGATATGCTTGTAGTTGTATTAGATGGATGTATGCAGAGAATAGGTAAATTTGCTTTAGTGGTTTTACTTGTATTCTTGCTTGCTTTTTAATATTTTCCAACCTCCTTCTAAATAAAATTTGAATGAGTTTTTATAGAGATATATTAGTCATGGGTTGAATGTATTCACACTAGGCCAACAAGATGAAGGATAGGAACCAAAAGGAAATAGCTATTGGTGCTCAAAATATAATTAGATAGGAGCACTAAAATAAGACACCCTAGGGTCTGGTGCTATAGTCCAAGTTGGGTTCTCCTATCCTACAGGTGTGAGACCTAAGGGTATAGGATTAGCCTAGGAAATTATACCTAGATGAGGTGGAGTTACCATTTAGAAAGATCAAGATGATTGGGAATAAACAAAAAAGTGTCTAGAAGGGTCATGAGGGCATGTAAGAAAGACCTATGGGCTTGGTGTCATAAGCCACACTCAAGCTACCAATTTTGACATTTTATGTGACTATAGATTCTTAACAATATTATAGCCATGATATATACACTTATCAACATGATCCTTATCATCATTATAACCAACCTTGTCATGAGTTATATCAATCTTATAGCTAGCCTCCTCAATATCTTGCTTTTCCTAGTCAACCTAGCCACTTCTCAACTCAATCCATTTTTACCTTTAAGAAAAATCTTTTGGGGTATGAGAAGTATATGTTAGTTCTTGAGAAATTAAGGGTATAAGGTCAAAATGTACCTATAAATTTCATAAAAAAGGCAAGAGATGTACTAGAGTTGGTCAAAAGAGAGTGGACACCTACTGAGAGAGCCAATGGGCAAAAACTTAAAAATGAGATGATAGATGTGAGTGGTTTGATTGCATCATTAGAGGATAAGCTAAGAATTTATGAGAGGAAACCTCAATAAAAATATGAAACTTCATATCCACTTCCCTAAGATTGCTATCTGTCCTACTTAACTCCAATTCATGAGCCCAATCAAGCTTACTAAAGTCATCCTTTTCCCAATCAATTAGAAGAGAGAGTTGAAAAGAGAAACCTTATTTTTGAAGATAATATTGATAATAATATTGAGTTGGATGATATGAATATGCATCAGTCCATGTCATTATCAAAATAAGTGGAATATAATCTCTTATTTCCCTCTCCAATTACATCACCACCTCAAGAGAAGACCTCTAGATATGAGATTCCAAGTTGGAGACAAGGTGGAGAATCCAAGCCTAGGGAGATCCCAAGTTCCTTGAAAACTTCATCCACTTCTTAAGTTGAATCACCACCTCAAAAAAAGACTCATAATCCTAATATCCTAACCTATAATATGATAGTGGATTCATGGGGAATGAAAGAGGAGAAAAGTCTTGATAAGGAGTGTAAAGTTGAAATAGAGCTTGATTCTATGCAAGTCCCTCCCACCATTCATTAAGAAAAAATATCTTGTCCTCCATATGAGCCCTCTTGTACTCCTCATCCTCATGATGATTCATATGAAATTCAAGAGAGACTTTTCCAAGAGAATATATCCAAGCAAATTGAAGAGTTAGAGACAAAGATAAAATTGCTAAGTCAAGGTGTGATGGAAGGTTTAGACCCAAAACAAGATCCTATGCCTAAACACACCCCATCCACCCTTCCTCAAGAGAGGCCTCAAGCTAAATTAGATGTGAATTAAGTGATTTTTAATTTTAAAGAATAAAATCTATTTGTTTTATCCCAAGGTCTACCTCCCCTTGCTCAAGAGCTTCCAAAAGAATCCCCTACACTTCACCCTCAATCTAATTTTGAGTTTTATGTGCCACCTACACCAACTAGTTCATCTTGTTCTCACCCTATCAACCTTTGCCTTGATGGAATTTTGGTATGGGAAACTAAAGATGAGTATCTAGTTGATAATAATTTAGAACTCTTACTTGAATAAGACATACCTTCTTGGTAGCCTCATTGGGCTAGGTCACATAATTTCAAGATGCCTAGTCTTGGCATCACCGTGAAGGAAAAATAGAAGGAGGATCTTGTAGCCCTTAAATAATAATATAGATATAATTATAAGTTTGTAGATGATCATATAAATTATGAATATGAATGTGCTATTATGGATGGAGAATAATTTAAAGTCTTTCCCAAAGAGGTTAAAGCCCTAGAAAACTCTCTTGAGACCAATGTGCAAGATGTTATTCTTAAAGATGACCCAATACCTCAGCCTGATATTGAATCACCATTAGATGAATTGGAGATTAAAGAAAATTATATTGGTGACATCATGCATCAATAATAGAATATTGAAGAGGTAGTGGCTCTAGATGATAAAGAGGACAAAGATGATTGGCTGTAAATGAAACTCTTTCAAGAGCTTGAAGAGCTTTGCCAAGTTGAGGGACAAGTACATGATAAGGTGAAGGAAGAGTCATCCATTTATGGTAATAACCAAGATTTGATATAGTATTCAAAGCTCCTGGATAAGCTAGAATAACTTGTAGCTGAGAAGAAACCCAATCTTATTAAGAGCCCTTTGGAAATCAAGAATTAGGTTATAATTGAAGATCCATATGAGAAGGATGAGACTATTTGGATGAAATAAGAGTTAATTTCCATATCCAATATATTTGAAACTATTTTTTTTTAAATTAACATCATGCCAATGAAGTTGGAAAACATCATGAAAAATTTGGAGGCATCAATGTCAAAGATCAAAAGACTACATGTCTTATTCATTCCTTCATGTCATGAAGCAAGAAGGGTTTCAAAATTTCCCTTTGATCTAGGAGGGATTTTTAATCTTAGGTTAGTTAGTGTTTGATTTAGTTTCTTTAGTTTAGTGTGTGTATTCCATAAATTCTCATGAAGCACATGTGTGTTTGCTTTTGCTTTGTGTGTATCTTTTATTTTCTATGGTTGAGGTAGTCATTAGTCTTATCTTAGTCAAATATTGTGGTCAATGGTCAAAGCCTTATTATTTGTCTCAGACTTTAGATGACTCCCTAAATCCAATGGACTGATAAGGCTACTAGTATAGTTAGTATAGTAGGCATAATACCCCTATGAGTCACCAATTTGTTGACCAAATTTGACTTCTAGGTCAAATAAAGACCCCTATAGGTTAAAACATGATTTTTAGATATTTTATGAGGTCTAATATATTTTAATGAGGTGTATTATATGTTTTTTTATGTCATTTAATGTCATATTAGCCTTGGTCTTAGTCATATTAGTCAATTTATCATTTTGGGTCATCTAGTGGGTTTTTAAGGGTCATAAATGCAAATGGTATGGTTACCAAGGTGTAAAAGTGTCATATTTTACTTTAAAGTGTCTAAGAGGTTATTTTACCTATCAATAATGTCAGTTACATTAGAATATTATAGGTTTTTAAACTAAAATTCAATAAACCAACTAAAAAATGGAGCATTTGGCACTTGTACAACCCATGGGGAAGTGTGCCACATTGGAGAAGCTGATGGAATGTATCTTAATCTTCCTAAAAATCATATAAATGATTTACATGATATTGAAGTTCCATTTTTAAGCTAAAACCATTCTATTCATTTTTTAATTTCCTAGACATATAGAAGTGACCTTCAAATTTGTGCTTAATATGGAAAATTTAAGAGGTTTCAAGTCAAATTATTTTGGGAGGTTGTAATAAACTCAGATACCTTAATTTCCATTACAATATTTTGAATAATGGTGGCATGTACATTATGAACCATCGTTATGAAGTTGACTATACTTTTTTACTGACTATTTCATGCACCCTATAGGTTTTGATCAAATCCATATGAACCAATTGGTGATGTTGACTCCAGAGGATGTTTTATACCTTATAATATTGTCTCCACACTTACTTTCACGATGTTTTTATGAGCAAGTTAGTCCATATTAAAAGGAGGGTGCCACCTTGTGTAGTTTCAATCAAAGTTCTTGTTTTGAAAATGTTGGTTTCCTATAGAGGTATCATGTAGTTGGGAAATGATATTACATAGGTCTCAAGGCCATATATTTTACCTCCTTTCATGTTTGGTTTCACCTCATCACACTTTGGAGCAACTTTCAGCCTTATCATTCCTCACAATCAACTTTTGTGCAATTTCACTTATAGTCATATGTATGAGCTTGTCCATCTTGTTCATGGAGTTTTAATCATGGTGTATCAGTTGGTTCAATTTTTTAATAACTAATGATATTGAATTTTTATGTTTGGGGAGGTGCAATAATAGTTACAAGTTCACTCATCACACTAAACAGTCATGAGTTACCTCTACCTACTCTATTTCATATGTATACAAATGGGTTTCATGTTGAGAGAGATGTATTGAAAGTTGTTTTAGGGTGTTCTTGGTGTAAATAATGTATTTTAAGGTTGGAAATGGGTTTTATTTTTTTTTATGCCATTCACTAACATATTGTTACTCCATTCCATGCCTTGCATGTATAACATCACTATGGCCACCTACAAGAGTTCTTGATGACATCATACTAGGGTAAAGGTCTTAGTGATAGTTTTAGGCATTTTTAAATATTAATAATGAATTTGAAGTTTTTATATGGATATAAAACTAATAATAAGTCTAAGGAAATTCATACTACTCAAGTTTATAGACTTACTACTTGTGTATGCTGATGACCACCTATAGGTGGTACCTCAAAATTGTAAAGGTATAATAATGGGGAATTTTTGAGCATGGTAAGGTTATTTTCAAGCCCTCACATGTGGTGGAGAAAAAAAAATCCTGATATAAAGTGTAAAATACCAAAAAAGGAGTAGATAATGTTGGACGGAACAAAGACTGGTTACAGGGACATTTTACCTAAACTGAGAAAATAGAGTTCCAAGGGTGTTTTGTCAATATTCTATAACATGTTCACAAAGATTTTAAAACATCTAGATAAGTGATATTTGTATCCCCTATAAATAAAATAAAATATGCAAATTTTGGAAGCCAAATTATTGAGGGAAGATGGTTATAAGAAGGCCTAAAACTGCACTTTCATGCACTGATTTTGGATAATGAAACCTACAAGTTAGAGCTCTATGTAGACTCTTCACCTAAAAGTGAAAAACTAGACCATAATTTCACATTATAATAGTTACAAAGGTTTGACATAAATATTTATGATCTAAGGATCATCCAAGGAAATTTTTATACTGATTTATGATCACATGAACACCTACACGTACCCTCCTCATTGCAAAGTGTACCCTACAGGCTGTTTGTAGGGTATCTTAAGGATTGAACCATATAAATTGAATGACACACCTCACTCAAAGAAAAAAATATTATGTGAAATAAAATTATTATGCAAATAAATTCATGAGGATGACAAATCTATGTTAAAGTCCTATGTCATATAATTTACTCCTACAGGTCTTGAGACTCTCATACGAGTCAGCTGGAGGTGACTGAGATAGGCAATGAGATGAAACTTGGCATCTAAGGTTTGTATTACATGAAATTAGGGTAAAAAATGAATCTAACCATTGATATATGATAATGGATACTTAAACAAGGGTTTTTAATCATTGTTTTCAAATCTTAAACATGCATTTGCACTAACAAGTTCAGTCCAAAGTAGAATATAGTGAGGGTTTGCACATATAGTCTAGAGAATTCAAAGATAAGAAGGGATATTTCAAGAGTTTAAGTGGTGAATTTAATTGAGGAATATTAACCATGACTATAATTTATTTATAGGCTTTTGATATTTCAAATCAGACAAAGGTAAAATCTTCAATTGAATAAACTCAGCTCACACCTTAGAACTCTACGCAGTCCATTCTACACAAGCCTATCTTGAGGTTTTGTTGAATTTGGAAGGTATATGATTAATACCAAGGGATAAATTTTTTTATAGGGAGTATATATAAATTTTATAATATCATAATATATTCATCATCATTTGAGGAAATAGGGGAGTTCCCTCTATTTTGTCTTAGACAGAGGGCACTCCCCTTTTAAGAAGATTGACAAGTTTTGAAGAAAGTAAGTGATAAGATGAGACCAAGAGTTGGGGAAATGTTGAAGAAATGTTTGGGAAGACATAAAGTTTTTATAAAAACATGATAAATACCTCAAATAATTAGGGAACCTAATATAATGCTCTGGACCACAAGAGTTGTAGTCAGGCCTAAGGGCAGGGTTTTGGCCTATAATCCAAACAAGAGATCACCTTCACTTTTAGATATAAGTGAGATTTATAATATATTTAATAATATTTATTAGGGAATATTTTATTTTTTTTTAAATATTATTATGTAGAGGAACCATAAAAAACTCATGATTGGACTTTAAGGTGTAAACAAGACTACTAGGCATGACTAGGTCTTTAATCCAAAGGCGGGGTCAACTTCATTTCTATCATGAGATGAGAATAACCATGGATTTAAAAATGTTTTTAGGGTGGATATAGAGGTGATAAATATTTTATATGGTAGATATGTTGAATATAGTCCATTTGTGAGCTTGAAATCCACTCAAACTTATAGGAAAGGGAAGGAGAAGCTCAATAAGGTGATTTCAAATGCTTATTTCTCTCTTGATGCTTTGAATGGAGAAAAATGGAGTTTAGGGAGGTTAATAAGGTCCATAAATATAATTTTTTTGTAATTTTTCTATAACTCAAATGTTATAACTTTATGAACATACCTTAAAAATGAAAATAGGCCTAAAACCCTCCTAAACCCTTGTTAGTGACTAGTTTGGAGAAATGGAGTTGGATAGTTTCTATAATAGACAAATTTTATTATTATTATTATGATTGGAACTTGTATATAAATCTCTCAATATCCTTCCCATGCTTTTGAGATGTATGGATTTATATAGATAAGGTGTAAAATAGGTTATTTTTGACCATTTTATGTGTTTTTTAGGTTCTAAAACAAATATGAGGATGAAATAAAGTTTGGGAGGAATATATATGATTTATATAACTCAATATGAACATTTAATTATTTTAAAATAATCCTAAGTATTCAAAAAAACTACTTCATCTTAGTCAATCAAAACTGGCATAGTGGACAAGCTAGTGAAAAGGGTGGAAAACTTCAAATGAGCTAATTTTATGGTGTCCTTAATGATTATAAGGCCATATAGGGTCTTTAAAATTTTAATACATTCCATAACATGTATTTTAATTTAAAATTGAATCCAAATTTGAGGCCAAGTGTGCAGGGTGCATGAAATAGGAGTTATTTGGACTGTAGATGGTGATAGCTCATTTTGGGAAGGTTTCAAATGACCAAGCCTACAAATAAAGAATTGAGAGTAATTTATGAGATAATTAAAATTTATTACAATAATATTACCTTTTCATAATCAGTTTTTAGATGTTCAAATAGGTCCAAATCATGAAGGCAGTTTTTTGAGCTAGAATGAGGGGTTTCATGCCACCTTTTATGAGTTTTATGACTTGGATGGACATTTGTGCCTCTTTAACATGCATAATTTATCCAATATCATATTATAATTTAAAATTAACTTATTTTATCAGCTTTACATGTGTCCTTATGACCCTTGGACTTCTTTCTTCTCCTCTCTCTCTCAAGTTCTATAAGAACTAGCCATTTTGGCCATTTTAACTTATGCTCCACTTGAGTATGGAAAATCCATGCTTATTTTTATAAAATTTGATCAATAATAATACTGATTTTTACCTCTTCATGACTGTTCATAGTGTGTTTTAATTTAATTTTGGATCTTGCTTAGTGTATACTATAGATTCCTTAGCATGTTGTCTCATTATTTCACCCTATATATAGTTGGAAAGCCTCTTCTTATAGGGAATGTGAATTTTTATAGGAAATTTCAAGGATTGATTGAGTTATTATATTCACTAGTTCCATTCAATGCCTCTTGTATATTCCTCCTATATTTCCACATTCATCCATAACCTCATAATGTAACATTGATGTGAGAAGATGTAAATTGAAGGGGTGTATGTTTGGTTAGTCCTTTTTTCTCATGTGTAACATGTTATTGGTTGGAAGTAATCATATTATTTGGTGTATCACATCCATTATAATATTTTTATTTTATTTATCTCTCTCCTTCCCCCCCAAAGTTTATCTATAGTTTCAATCTAAAGTGGTACATCAAGGGAGCTAGCCCTATATAGATATTCACATCATCCCTAGGCTACCCACAAGCCTAGAGGTGTTTCCATTGTGCCACTTAGATGAGGAGAGCATAATAATATCATAAAATTTTGAAAATACAAGTGAAAACAATTAATATCCACCTTTTGAATGAGTATTTCAGTAATGGTATGTTCCAAAATAAAAGAATATAGATATAAATCTTTGGTGAAGTCAAGAATAATACATATTTGATCTTTAGTAATGGATGTATTGATGCCTCTAAAGGAATTATTGGCCTTAGATATCCATTCTATATTTTCATCCTTTTTTAGCATATCATTTAATGGTTTGATAATTTCAATAAACCCAAAGATGAATTTGTGCATATACTTGATCTTACCAAAGAATAACTTTAACTATTTTCTACTATTTGGAGGTGTTAATTTTGAGATGGATTGAATCCATTTTGGGTCAAAAAAAATCCATCCTTGTTTATGATGTCATCCAAAAAATTTCCCTATGTGACCCCAAATATGCTTTTCTTTGGGTTGAGGGACACTCCATATATTCTACATCTATCAAAAACCTTTTACAAGTGATTTGCATGATCCTTTATATTCTTGGAAAATATAATAAGGTCATCCATATAGATAATGATGCATTTACCAATGATTCCTTATAATGAATGTTCCATGGCTCATTAGAATGTTACCCTAGCATTGATAAGGTTGAAAGGCATCCTATTATAAGTATATGTCCCCCAATTTGTGGTGAAAGAAATTTTCATTCAGTCTTGTACATCCACCAACACCTATTTGTATACAAAGAAACCATCTAAGGACATTATTTTAGACCCATTAATAGTTTGGATTACCTCATCCAGGCAAGGTAGAGGGTAGTTATATTTATATAAAGACTAGTTCAGGTTCTTAAAGTTGACACATATCTTTATTTCACTATTCTTCTTCCTAATGGGTACCAAGTTTTCCACCTGGGTTGAATGTATGTTAATTAAAATTATTCTGGCATCTAATAATTCTAAACTTTAGTTTGAATGAGAGGTTCCAAAATGGGGTTCACGGGCCTTTGACATTGCTTAAAGGGTTTACTATCTAGACTTAGGGGAATTGTATGGGTGATTACCCTAGGATTAAAGGTCTTCAAGTCTTCATAGGTGTAGGTAATCACATCTATGTAGTCCATTGGTATTTTATTTATCTTTTAATTTTTAACATAAGTATAGGCTAAACTAATGTTGACATATTAAACATACTCTTAAGTTCTAAAATTTTATTTTCCAAAGTCGAATTAATCTATCTTCAGATGATTTTGCCTTTAGGCTTATGATTCTAGATCAAATATCCTTTATAAATATATCATACCCATGGGGATTCTATTCTCCTTGAGTTTTATGATGCCATTATCCTTAAGGTATCTTTATTTTAGACATTTAAAGTTCTTTTCATCTGTAATATATTCTTTGAAAGTCCCAAAATTATTTATGAATTAGATAATTTGTTGATCATCCCCAAAGACATAGAAGTTTTCTATATTATTAGGAATTGAGGGGCAAGGAACTAGCTCTAAATTTTTTCCACTTTGGAATCTTGGAGTGGTGACAAGCTAACCACTGAGGTTGCTTATGCATCTACTACCTAATTTTATTCTTTTGGGACAACTCTAATGTTGAAAGCCTCAAAATATTCAATCAGGTCCCAAGCTTTATGCTTATATTTCTCTAGATAGGATAGATTGCATTGGTAATTCCTTTTGATCTAGCTGACCACTAGTTCATAGACACCAAATATTCAAAGTTTTTTAACACCATGGTTTAAAGAAAATCAAATACCTAGGATCAAGGCTTCATACTTAGCCCAATTATTGGTGTAGGGGAACTATAATCTGTATGTAATAAAATTTTGTTTCCCTTATAGATTAGTTAGAGCCATACTAATTCCAAAACCTTATTTATATCGAGCTCCATCAAAATACAAACCTAGAGTTGTGAAGGACCTCCAAATTCTTGTTTATGAGGCTCACTTTCTATTATAAATATATAAACATCAACATGTGAAGATGAGAAATTGAATTTATCATTTTTGGAATTATACTTAGTGATGAGGTGCTTCATTTTTTGATCTTAGTCAATCCTGATTTGATTGGACACCTTTCCATGGTAGCCACATATATAAAAAGTTAGTGGTTATGTACCCATAAAATGTTTTTGACAAATCCTAGCTAATTAGTAGGCCATAGGATTCTGGTTGGTCAACCACCAATATATCATTGTAAAATTATAAATGTGGATTAAAGGCTAGCTATATGTGGACATTAAATAGTTCTCTAACATAAGGTACTATAGAGCTGTCCAAATTTAAGACCACCCTTTTTTATTTATTTGGGGTCAACCCTAATTTATTGCATACAGTTATGGGCATCACATTGGATGCTACTCTTGAGTCTACTAAATAGTTATGAAAATTCTTATTGAACATCTTGACTATCATTAATAAGGGTGGGACCTCTAGTTTGTCCTTGTAAATCATTACAATCACTTGGGCCATCTTAGGTTTATCTATAGAAGATCTCCTATTGAAGGATTTTAGCAGTAGATCCCTCTATTAGGTTATCTGAACTAACTCATACAAGGTGATATTGGCTTTGATCTTCTTCATATAATCTACAATATTATACCCTCATTTTATTTGTGGCTTTGTTGGTGACACTAGATCCTTTTCATTTTGGGTAAGTGGATTATTTCTACTGATTGTATTTGGCAGAGTGGTGGTTTGTTATTTGGAGGCATGAAAGTAGTGAAAAGTTACTTGTTCATTAGACTATAATTATTAATTTAGAACTACTAGAATGCATGAAATTTATATACAACATCTTTTGGTTCATTGTCATCTTCTACTAGAAATTGAAAATCATATGTATCAAAGACCATGGTAGTGTTGGAGTGGCTAGAGTTATTGGAAGAATAAGGCTCATGCAAATTTTCTAGTATCTCCTATCTATCCATTTCCATTTGAAAGATCTTGAAGGTTGTATAGTATTCAATGAAATCCATCTCCCCATGTTTGGATATGCTATGAAACCTACACCATTTAGGAAATGTAGCCTCCAAGATGTTTATCTCTAGCATTTATTTGTAATGCTACTCAGTAATATTACCTAGCCTATTAAAGGGCCAGTTGTACCTTTAATAGCCAAATCTCTGATTGGCATTATGACCACAAAAATTTCCTATACATTTTTTCTTAGTAAAATATTCATTACTTAACTTCTATACCATCCTCTAGATGAAGTCTATATCTACCTTATTAAATTCAATAATAGGGCCTTGGGTAGTGGAAGTATTGACTAGAACTAAAGTCTGACTTCTATGGGGATTAGTTGCTTGGACAAGATTATTAAATAAATTTAAACTTTGGTTAAGTGTAACCTAAGATAGAGGAAAATTCATATGGGGTTGGTTCTAATTATGATCTATAATGTTTTGGTTGGCATTTAGGACTAGGTTCAAATCTAGGTAGGATTGATAAACACTTGACCCTATTAAGCCTTGAGACTAGGGGTTAATTTGCCTGTCAAATTTTATGGCCTCATCATAATCATGTGTTAAATCAATAACACCAATTTACTTACACACAAATACTATAGTGTTAGGATCTAGAGCATTCTTATACATCTCAAGAGCCAATATAAAATTTGGATTATATGAATTATCTATTCGGCCATACGTTTTTTGAAACCATGCATTAAATGACCTAATGGGTTCATTAAGATATATTTTCATGCTAGAAAAGAATTGGTACACAATAATGGGACTAGTGACCTAGATAAATTTTCCTAAAAGGTGGTATGACACTCATTCAAGGATTTGATTAATCCCTTGATGATATTAAGAAAGCAATCATAGGCAAAGTCTTGTTACATGAAAGGAAATAGCCTACAACTTACATCCTCATGGACTACTTACATCCTCATGGACTACATTCAATATTCCTAGAGTGATAATAAAATATTTCACATGTTCTTCAACAATCCTACCTCATGAGGGGGAAAAGGTAGGGAGGTAATTCTCAAGATTTCTAGATAGATAATGGACATCTCCTAGAATGTTATAGGCAGAACTAGTTAACCAAGGCTAGGCCATCAAACATGGGATGGGATTCTTATTTGGGGAATATGATTGAGCTTGGGATATTCTTAAAATAACTTTTTCTAACATAACCTTTTTGTGGGTTTGTAGTGGTGGATGTATTAGGTTATTGCTAACGACAAACTTGGTTAATCTTCTAGATATATCCAATATAACTTGAATGACCTTTATGTCTAGATGATAAAAAGGATCCCTCCTTATAATGCCAAGTTATGTTGTTTTGTGTTTTATACACACCATAAAACATTTATGAGGTAACCTCTAATGTTTTGTAATCTGTATGAAGATTGAATTCACTCTGAGGCATGAGCTATCGGTATTAGGTCTTGTAATGACCAGTGGTGTAATGGTGGTGAGTGAAACAACTATCAACTTGGATGGTTAAAATATGGATATGGATCTTGGATGCACTTGAGTTGAATGGGATGGTAATGAAGATGTATTTATATTAAGGTGGGTAGAGTTTAAATAAACCTTGAAAAGGAGAGGAGGGTAAGGAAAAAAAATATAATTATAAACAAAGAACATGAATTATTTCTAACCAACTCTAAAACAAGGACAAATACCAAGGAATTAATGCTTGCAAATTGCTAATTTAATACACAAAACTAATAAACATAGTGAATAAGTTTGAGGGATACATTTTAGTTAACTCCAAGTTATTAACTAAATGTTGCTTGTTGTCAAGACTACTATAACATTTATTTACACAAGATTATAAATAATACCTAAGATCACCTTTGACTAGATATACCTTATTCTAGGAAGTTATACCAAATGACATTTTTACATAAATTTTAAAGAGTAAATTAGTTAGCTTGTTACAAGAAAACAAGATCTATCAATCTAAAATTACTTCTACACATTTCAATTGATAACACCTTACTAACCAACTAAAATATATTTAAAATTATTATTGCATTTATCAAAAAAGACTAAGTTACCAGTTAGATAAAAAAATGAATAAATACTATAACATAGACATGAAAAAGAGAGAGTGAGTGATGAAACATAGATATTTTAGAACAATCAAAAGGTCTCTATCTGTATTGAGTATCAAAATTCCTCCTCTCTTTGAAATGTGGGAGATACATGTATATATAGGCTTGGGATGAGTATATGTCATCCCTCAAGCCATGTTCAAAGTTTTTATTGACATTTGGTTAACTAATGAAGATTCATCTATAACACACATAGATATGATCTTATAACTATCCATAAGAGAAAAAAATTATTACAACAAAAGTCTGTTATAAATGACTACTATAATTACAAAGTAAATTGCCTATGAGGAAGCAATTAATATTGTTGACACTTATGTTCTAGTTATAATTTCAATAGTAATTGGATTTGTAGTTATGGTTGGCCCTACCATTTGAGAAATAGTTATAATGAAAGTAGTTGATGAAGCCTACTTGCTTGCCTAAATTTGTGAGTAGAGGGTGTGGCTTGTCTGCAAATCTATCTCAATTGTACTAAATTCCAATAAGGGTATTTTGATGAGTTGGGGGAGTTTATCCATTAATATCCTATGTGATTTAAATGTATCCCTAATATCCACATAGAGAGTCTCTACATTAAGGACCTTGCTTCTAGCCAAATTTACCAACTATTTCAAGTCATCATGGGTCTTATATATTGTGCACTCGAACTCCACTTTAAACTTGTTTGCTACTATCTAGAGGAGGTATTCAAAGATGTCTCTAAGGACCAATTGCCCACTTGGGATGAGTATGCCATTAATTCTCATTTCTCCCAAAGTTTTAATTGCCTAACCTTTATGGATGATAAGTTGTTACACTATATTTGGAATATCCTAATGCCATTCTATCAAGCCATCTCTTCTAGTTTCCATATAGTTGTAGACCCAGGCTACATCCATAGCAGTTATTAGGTTTAGATGACTATAGGCTTTATCCTTAGTTGCTCAGATTATAAAATACAGTTAGACATCCATATTTTTCATGTCATTTTTAGTGGATAAGACATCTTCCCATTTTTTTTGTGACTCCCTCTTTGCATCTCTTATCAATTGGAGGGTATCATGCAACTTTAAAACCACTACTTGTAAATTACCTATGAGGTCTCTTGGAGGCTATATGATACTTATTTCTTGTAGGGCCTCCATATACTAATCATAGCCTATAAACATATACTTTATTAATCCCCATATAGACTCTAAAAAGGTGTATGGGTCTTCCTTATGACCACCCAAGTTAGAGGGGAGAGTTATTATTCTCTTAGTCAAAGAGAACACATATTATTTTTATTCAAGTTCCACTTACTATCCCTCAATCATTATGGTTTTAATTTTAATTTTATTCATACTATTAGTTTCTTTGTCAAAATGAATTTTGACTATTGTGGAGTTATCTCCCTTCTTATATTTTCTACATCTTATGGATCCATTTTGAGCTATTCAAGGTGATCAATTATAGTGAGGGATCTACCTCTACTGTAAGTGTGGAAGATAGAGACTACCCAAGGGGAAGCATAGAATTAGGAGAGTATGTTCCTAGTTGGGGGAAGGGGGAATAACCCTCCTCCATTTAGTGACTTTATTAGGGGCCACTATGTTAATTATTAGCTTCCATTTATCCAACCATTTTGATAATGTACTAGTGGTAGATTCTTCTTAGTTTTCCTAGCTAATTAGTAGGTCCAATCAGTTGGATGATTGGGGGAGTAACTAGGGAAGGAAAAATGGTGGAAGAGACTAAACTTCTCAAAGTGAACCTATTTATTATGCCTAAAGCGTTGAGGGATTGAATAAGAAAATAATGAATAAGTGGAAAGGGTGTGAATAAAATTTTGTAATTAATATATTATAGTTGTATAAGCCATCCCAGTAGAGCTTGTGGAAGGTGGGTTGAGGGGTGCCATAGTTTTGGTTAGAGGAGTTAGGATTTGGGTTTAAAAAATTGGCACTATAGTTGCATGGTTAGTATTATAATCTATTAAATGGGGAAAAACTACCATAAATTGGCTATAATAGTAGTAGTTATAATAACAAATGGGGAATAAGGATTAGTTAAACTTACCCCTTATGCATTAACAACTAGGGGGATGTTTTTATAGATAAAATTATTATACTAGGTGGTGTTGGTGCTAGAGATATGCTCATTAAGTACCCTTGGGTTGAAGTCAAAGGTTTATACTCTACTTCATCTCCCTTATCTCCATTTGGACTCTACAATAATTGAGTTGAGACTAAACTAGTCTTTAAAATCTCATTGTCTCCTGATTGGGTTTCTTCTTCTAGACCCTAAAATAAATCATTTGAGACTCAACCAACCTTTAAAACCTTAGTGTCTTTTAATTTAGTTTCATATTTTAACAACTATTCATCTTTAGGATCACTTTTGATGGTCTCACTAATAATATTAGACAATGATAAACTATTTGCTCTTTCCATTCCTTTATGGTGGACCATTATTCATCACTATCCAATATCTGTAGGGGTTGTGATACTTTGGATCCTTTATCTTTATGCATTTCCTCCCTTGATTTTTCATCATTATTTTTCTTTATTGGTGTGATATATAGATAAATTTAAGGGGCCTTATACTTCCTATTATACACAAGAGGAGGTCCAATGGGAACAAAAGTTGGTATTGAAAGGTGTGAAGCAACAACAAATGAATCTAAAGGGGTAATTGGTGGTGATGAGGTGAGGGAAACAATGGTTATTGGAGGATAACCTAAGGGAGTGGATATTGGTCTATGGGATGGATATATTGATAGAGGAGGTGGTATAAGGGTTTTGAGTGGGGATAATGATGGGATCGAACTATAAATAGGTGGGAGGAAAGATGGGAGACTTACATATTATGCCATAGTGAGCAAAGGGAATGTTAACATGGAGAAAGGTCCACTAGACTAAGCTACACTTATAGTACTTGATGGAGTGATACTCAGGTGAGGAGGAATGGATACCACTATGGTTGGTGTAATGGTGATCATTGGGGTGGGATGTGTTAAGGATGAGCCTAGATGATTTATTTTCTTGCCATCATATATGCCTAACAAGATAGACTAACCTAGTCCTAATAACTCTAGAACCAAAATAGGTTGAACCTTGTCCCCACTTAGTGCGAGTGCACAAGTATTTTATTAATTTCAAAAAAATAAGTACATAAGGGTGACTTTACTCTGTTAACCCCTTTACAATGCAAACATGAATTTATATAGTTTTTACCAATGATCGGTAAAAACAACTAATCCTATAACCAACTAAATACGGGAAAACAACCTGTAAAACAATTCTAATTAATAAATATAAAACATTAAAACTACCTAATAATTAAACTAAGTAAGTTTATTTTATGGGGGTGTCTTTACTAAAAGATGCATGCCCCATTTAAAATAATGATTTATTACCTACCAAAAATCTAACCTAATGTTAAGACTTTGGAACAAGTCCTAACAAACCCCCCTATGATCTAAAGTCAGGTCTTTGGACACATACCAAGCATTTTTTTGAACTTTTCAAATTTTATTCTATCAAGGGGTTTTGTGAAGATATCAGCTGTCTGATTGGCAATTGGGCAATATATTGGATCAAGAGTTTTCTTTTCCACCAACATTCAAAGATAATGGTATTTGACATCCATATGTTTTGTTTTGGCATGAAACACTGTGTTCTTGGACATCTTGATTACACTCTAATTATCAATGTATAACTGTGTAGGAGCAAACTAAGAAACCTAAAGATCTTCAAGAATATGATTAAGGTAAACAATTTCTCTGGAAGCATCCCATGATACAATATACTCTGATTTTGCTAATGAATTTGCCACTGTATCCTACTTCTTACAACACCAAACAATGGCAGCTAAACCCATATGCATAGTGTATCCTATGGTTGGCACTCTATCATCCACACATCTGCCAAAATATGCATCACAATATCCAAAAAGTTTAAAGTTCTTATTGCAGCGATATTCAAGGCCATATGTTTTCATTCCCTGAAGGTAACGAAGTACTTTTTTTGCTACATGCCAATGAATTTCTCTAGGCTCATGCATAAACCTAGATAGAATTCCAACTAAAAATGAAATATTAGGCCTGGTAGTCATCAAGTATATCAAACCTCCCACCAATTGTCTATATGTGGTGCCATTAAAAAAGGCACTGCTATCATCCTTAGACAATTTCAAGTTACTTTCCATGGGAGTGAGGGTAGGTTTGCAATCACTCATACCAAACCTCTCTAATAACTTAGAAATATACTTTGTTTGTGAAATGAAAATGCTATGCTCTTTCTCAGTTACCTCTATGCCTAGATAGTAGTGAAGAAGTCCAAGATCTATCATCTCAAACCCATCTTTTAATTCCTTCTTCACAGACTTGTTATGGTTTTCATCATTACCTATGAGAAATAAGTCATCGACATAGAGAATAAGTATCACCATTTTCTTAGCCTGCACTCAAAAATAGAGAGTATCATCAGATTCACTGCAATGAAAACCAATGGATTTCAAGTATGAATCCATTTTCTCATACCAAGCCCTGGGTGCCTATTTGAGCTCATACAAAGCTTTTGTCAATTTACACACTTTGTGTTCAACACGCACCTGTTCAAAACCCTGAGGTTGTTTCATATAGACTTAATACTATAAATCACCATTTAAAAAGGCACTTTTAACATCTAATTAATGTACTTTCCAACCATTTTGTGCTGCTAAGGCAAGTACCATATGAATAGTGTGTCATTTCACAATTGGTGCAAATGTTTCCTCATAGTCAATACCTTCTTGTTGCGCAGATCCTTTTCTAACAAGTCATGCCTTATGTTTATCAATGGAGCCATCTAATTTATACTTACTCCTATTAAACCATTTACATCTGATGGGTTTAACATGTGGAGGAGGATCAACTAAAACCCATGTATTATTGTTAAGTATGGAATCATACTCACATTTCATTACCTATTGCCAAACATGTTCAGTAGATGCCTCCTCAAAAGTGGATGGCTCAGTGGAAGAAGTAGTAACAACCATAGCATAGTTCACCTATTTTCAAGAATTCTTGGGCCCTGTTAAACCAACTTCATCTTCTGTCAAGTCAGAAAAAGTACTTTGAGCCCATTTTGGATACTTAGACAAATTATTCAAATCAGGGACTCCATAATTCTCATTATGTATATCATTCGAAGGGGGACTTAGAGAATTTTCAATAATTTCTAAGTCATCAACCTATGAACTTGTAGATGAAGGAGAGGAAAGTGAAGGAATTTGAGTCTCATACCATAACTTTGAAGAGTTATCCCCATTACACAAACCCTTATATCTTTTTTCATTTTCCCTCTCTAATCTATCAAGTTGAGAATCAATCTCTACAGTGTTTATAGTCCCAAACTCATCAAATATTACATCTTGACTCACTATGAATTTGCCTAAATCATGTGCAAGCAAATGAAACCCATTTTTATCTTCAGAATAACCAAGAAAGATGCATTTTTGACTTCGTGGTTCCAACTTAGTTCTATGTTTAATAGGAACCAAAGCAAAACAAACACATCCAAACACTTTCAAGTGTTCAAATTTGGGTTTAAACCCATACCATGCCTCATATGGAGTTTGTCCCAAAAGTGCAACTGTGGGGGACCTATTTCTCAAATACAATGCAATACCAATAGCTTCGGCCCAAAATTTATCATCAAGCTGTTTATAGTGCAATATGGCACGTGTTGTGCTCTCTAAAGTTCTATTCATTCATTCAGATACTCCATTTTGTTGTGGAGTATAAACATTACTATATTGTCGATGAATTCCATGTTCTCAACAACAGTCTAAAAATTTATTTGAGGTATACTCATGTCCATTATCTGAATGAAGAGTGGCCAAATGTGAACCTATTTCTTTTTCGACTAAGTGTAACCAATAAACAAACTTAGCAAAAACTTCAGATTTGTTTTTCATAAAGAATACCCAAGTCATCCTAGAAAAGTCATCAATAAACAAGACAAAGTATCTACACCCACCAATGGATGACTTTTTCATGTCACATACATCACTATGAACTAACTGTAAACATCTGTTAGCTCTCCAAGATGACTGTTTAGGAAATTTTTCCCAATTTTGTTTACCCAAAACACATGACTCACAAAGAATACTATCTTTGCAAAAAGTGGGCAACCCATTCACCATACCATATCTCTACAAATCCAATAAAGAGTGGATATTCAAATGTCCATAGCGGAGATGCCATAACCGCTGTGTAGACATAGTACCTATACCTGTGTCAAAAACTACTACAATTTCTATATTGGGAGGAAGCACCTTACAATGAAATCTAACCAAGTTTCAATCTTCATATATTATATACATTGTTTTATAATCATCCTTCACTGAATTGATGTAAATGAACCCATTTTCAAGCACAATTTGATAACCTTTCTTTCGAATAGTTACCAAAGAAAGTAAGTATTTCTTCAATGTGGGAACATACCAAACATCCTCCAAGTATTTTATAGACCCATTAGGAAGAAGAATTAGAATAGAACCAAGTCCTAGTGGTGTATGCATAAACTTATCTACTAAGGCAACTAGAGAGAGAGAGGCTTCCTTATAAGACCAAAAGAAATCTCTCCTAAATGTCATGTGTTTGGTTGCTCCTGTGTCTAAAACCCATACATCTGTGAGCTCATCTCTAGCCTCATATTCAATATAATTAATGTCCCCCAAAGTAGTGAATGCAGATTCATGGGAAACATTAATAGATTCATCATAGTCATGATTGACATACTAAGCAAAGTTAGTCTTAGTTTCTTTTTGTGGCCTCTAAATTTTATCAAAAGGAATCCTACATTGTGAGGCAATGTGACATAATTTTCCACATCTTTGACATTGAATGTTTGATCTACCTCGACCTCTATTCCTATATGTGTTGTGACCATGTCCTCGATCACTTGTTTCATGTGAATCTGATTGATTAGATTGTTGATTATTTGAACGACCCCTACCTCTATTTTGATATCTGCCTCCTCTATAACCTCGACCCCCTCTAGAACTATTTCCTTTATTGTTTTGATGCCTAGATGAAGATGAACTAGGATTTGACTCTAAAACATGGGCTTCTTTAGTTTTCTTGGATTTCTTGGGTAGAGAGAGGTCATGTTGGATGAGAAACTCAGCCAACTTATCAAAGGTGATGCCCGTGATCTTGTTAGAGACATGCAACATTTCAAAAAAATTCCTACAGGACCCTGGTAGTCCTTTCAAAGCAGTAGTAACTATGAGGTCATCATCTAGTTTTCCAAAACTAGCCTTAGTGTACTCAGTAGTGATATTTTTCAACTTAGACATATATTCTCCCATATCCCCATCTTCATCTAATGATAAAGTAAATAACTGCATATGAATATCTATCTTCTTATGCTTAGGTTTCTTATCATATAAATCTGACAATGTTTTTCATGTAGTGTAACTATGAGTAGAATTTTCAATATGAACATAAGTATCATGAGTACAAAAACATTTAATGAGAGATAAGGCATTAGAATCATGAAAATTGAATATATCTAATTTAGCCTGCTTTGTTGGAAATGTGGGATTTTCATTCTTAACAATATCCCATAATTCATTAAACACTAGTGAAGCCTCCATCAATCGTTTCCAATCTGAAAAATTGGAAATTGTTAATCTATTACCATCTAAAAGCAAATTTTGAATTTTTGGCATTTTGAAATGAAAGCAAGTGTAGTAGAGAAACATGTGAAAAAATGCAAAAGAAATGAAACAAATATCACACTCACTGCACAAGACACTGCTTCTATGGGGTTTTGCACTTAACCTCCATGTAGAGCGTAAAAGAAAAATAAGTATTTTTGATGGGTTTTGCACTTAACCACACCAAAAATCAATGATTACACCCTTATTTAGCCAAATTACAACCTTATTTCACCAATTACACCCTTATCTCACCATAATAATGCAAAAGAAATATGATTGAATTTCCCCTTTTTCGAAAAAATTAAATAACACAATATAATAAGTATGTGTTTTACAATATTCAGATTTAAAAAGGGAATATTCCTTTTAAAAAAAACATATTCCAAAGCAAAAAAAACTTTTTCCAAAAAGAAGGGATTTGAACCCTTGACCTCCTCCTTTGCAAGCTTCTAATAAAATAAGCTTAACCAATTGCTCTAAGAGCATTTGTAGAAAATTACACTAAAAAATTTATACTTATTCCAGATTTTGTGTATGAGGGAAAATTAAAAATAAATAAATACATATGAGTAAATAAATTCAAAATTTTCCCCTTTTTATAGCCTCTCTTTCAATCTTCTCCCATGGGACCCAGTCACAACAAATATTTGATAAAAAAACTTTAGAAACATCAAAAAATAAATTTATAAATTTTATAATATGCCATTCTTCCCTGGGATGCCATGGCTACTCCTAGATGTTTTCCTACACCTGATCTCTTTCCTACAAGCCATACAAATTCGTACAGGGAGGATAAAATTGTTTTTGACTGAGTTTTGGTAGATTTTTAAAGTATTTTTTGTAGGGAATGAGTTGAAAATGAAGCCTGGGCATTGGAAGGCCATACAATAGGCCATACAGCTCAGATTTTTCTAGATTTTTCATTTAGAATGCAAAAATAGAGGTTTTAATGCCATTTGATCAAGATTTGTAGATGTTTTGGATTTAAAAAGAGCTGTAATGAGTGCAAATCACAATGGCAACCATGAATGAAAACTTTCAGATGTTTTTCTCAAATAAATAGGCCATACAAATATGGTTTTGGCCAAAAAATAATGAATTTAATAACATTAAAATGCTAAAAATTCATTTTTATGCCAAATGAGGAGATTGAGCACAGGACAATGGAGTATCAAATGATCAAACAGACTAGACTGTGGTATATGGAAAATACAAGTTTAAATGTGAATAATATTTGAAAAATTAAAATAATTTAATAAATTTTCAAGCATTTAAACCAATAAAAAAATTTCATTTTATATGGCATACCTTATTTCATGCCAAAAGATACACGTGAATTGATTTTTCACCTTGCTCCTTCGAATTCACCAAGCTTCCAAAATAACCATGCTCTGATACCACTGATAACTCCAGAACCAAAATAGGTTGAACCTTGTCCCCACTTAGTGCGAGTGCACAATTATTTTTATTAATTTCAAAAAAACAAGTACATAAGGGTGCCTTTACTCCGTTAACCCTTTTACAATGCAAACATGGATTTATATAGTTTTTGCCAATGACTGGTAAAAACAACTAATCCTATAACCAACTAAATATGGGAAAACAACCCATAAAGCAATTCTAATTAATAAATATAAAACATTAAAACTACCTAATAATTAAACTAAGTTTATTTTATGGGGGTGTCTTTACTAAAAGATGCATGCCCCATTTACAATAATTATTTATTACCTACCAAAAATCTAACCTAACGTTAAGACTTTGGAACAAGTCCTAACAAGTCCTATCCTTGAATCTCATCTTATGAGAAGGGTCTTAGAGGGGATTTAAAGTCTAATGCTTTTTCTCAATCCTTAGAGCATCCTCCTTGGTGGTATTTAGATTGTATTGACTATTCCTGGAAACTACCATAGACATATTTATCTTTTTAATCCTTATATAAACCTTTGTGTCATTTAAAGCATCTATGAATATCTCATCATGTGGTTATGACACATGTCCATAGTCAATCTTCACCCTGGCTCTGACTTTGTTAAAGTGGCTCCTAACTCTACTCCCTAGATCCCAATACCTATAGGGTTCCCACTTGAAGTCATAAGATGTCCTAGTCCTACCCACTAGGTGAAAGTGTTCCCATTTGGTATATTGAATTTGGCTAATCCTAATGGGATTTGGACTTACCACTCCCCATATGGAATTTATTAGTGTGACATCCACAAAATTTGGCAATTGAGCTACAACATCCTATTATACCACCTTATCCTACACTAACTAATAGAGATACATGGGAAGGGCCTTGGTCCCCTCTATTTTGATAATTGTGTAATCTAGATAAAACCAACAACTACCAATCATTTCAATAGTTATTCTGATATGGTCAGATAGTTTAGGTATATCCTTGACATAAATGCCTTGCTATACCATTTGATATAAAGTCTCTATCACCTTGGTCATGTTTTTACTACATTTGTAGATGTGAATAATATTAAATTAATCACAATTTTAGTTCTTATGATACTTAGAGTATGGTTCCTAGGGTTTTTTGAAAGATGAGTGCACCGATCCAGTTATAACATCTACTAGATAAGACATCATATAAAAACTACCATCCAACCAATTGTTTGAGCTACTAACTTGGTGGATCAAATTATCAATAATTAATTTTCTTAAGGAAATGATCTTGGTGGGTGTGAAGATGGTGTCCATTAAAGGAATATAGACTTCATTGATGTAGGTTATGCTTGGGAAAATTTAAATTCTATTTGACAAGGCCATGGAAATTTTGATCCCTAGCCTAAAAATGAGAATTAGAATAGTAGAGATGGGATCCTTGACTATGAAGGTGGTTGGGTCACTTACCCATTCCTATAGCTTATTAGTTACATTATTTACAGACATCCATTGGATAAATAAGGATTAGTTATAGGGTGATTTTAGGGATAGGGAGTTGGTACCACTTCCCAAAGGTACAACCACTAACATAGGCCATATGTGTGCTGCATTGATAGAAATATAGAATTTTTCCATCAATTTGGCCATTTGGAAATAAATCATAGATTAGGTCAATACAAGGTATTACCTATGGTTTTACCACTACATCTTGTAAGCCCACTAATTTAATTACCACCAAATCCTATCTATATATTTGTATAAATGTTGGGAGTTACTCCTCAGGGTCAAGGGGATTTGCTGGCTCAACCTCTTCCCATGTAGCTAAGTAGTTTTTGAATTCATGATTGAGATCAAACTCATCAAACTTCATATCAGTGTATTTTTGACCCTATAATGGAATATACAGAGGGGGTAGGTGGAAGGCATGAACCAGAAGCCATGTTTATGCACTTAAGCTCTAGTTCTTAGGGACCATGGCACTTTTCTTTGGTTAGGATAGAGCTTGAATTTGCATCTACAACTATTAAATCAATGTTATTGTAATTGAAATTGACTTGGTAGATTGTATATATTACCTCTTAAAATCACTAGATCTATTGAGTTAAATGAATTCAATTGGCTAATTCATGTAGATTAAGGGCATTAAATGGGATTTTTCCTTCTTTACTTTTTCATATTTTGAGTTTGGTTGGTCAAGTGTTACCTTTTATGAACCCTACCTCCATGTGACTTGTATATCTTTTTCCCCAAGCTTTTTTTCAGTTATTATTGATAGTTTTTATCCTCCCACTTATTTTAGAATCATTTCTTCTCCATTACTCAGCCACCATCTCATCTTAGGTATACATGGAATTTTTTTTCCATCCCACTGCTTATTGGTCTCTTTCTATCTTGTTCTGTGCCTTTTAGTATTTTGAGCCTAAGGGATTATGACACTTGGATGGTTATTGTTACTCCACTTACCCAAAACTTCCATATATTAAAATCTTGACCCTATTATTTATTGAGTGAGTAGGATTATAACACATGTCATCATGTTGGCACTTCACTTACCCAAAAATATTTTAAAAGTTTTTAAGTGTCTAGATGACCATGGGTTAGTGGGTTATCATCATGTGGCACCAATTTTTAGAAGATCTAAGTGTGAAATATGCCAATGTATAAAGACTTGTAGAAGTGTCTAAGAAAAAAATGCTGAGGGAAAATTTACTTTGTGTAAATTTTGAGAAATAACATGCTTAAGAAACTTTTAAAAGACATTAATAGGTTAGCCTAAATAAATAAGCAATGAAAACTTGGATAACTAGGAAAATGCCAATTTCTTTAATATTAGGATGAACATATTCCTAATATAAAACCTAGAATTAAGAAATTTGGGAAATCTTATCTTGTTAAATACTGATGAAAACCAATAAATTATTTCCCCCATTATAACTAGTTATTTTCAAGCTGAAATGGACCCCTATTCAATTTTTTTGAGAGTGGGATATATTGAGAGCAACAAAACTCAAAAAGGGAACACTAATGATGTGGATATAAATCTGAAAATAATTTAAATATGTTTAAATGTGGTAATTTATGAGGAGAGCCTGGTCCTATCCATGGACTTAAATTACAACTCACAAGGTAAACACTAATGAGGTAAATGGTAATAAGGGAAAAATAAAGAAATGTTTTATGAGGAATGCTTGGTCCAAACCAAGGTCTTAAAATTCAAATCACAAATGGAAACCCTAGGGGGTATGATGATTATATAACAAAGCAATATTCCTCAAGGGAAAATATTAGGATTTTTCTAATGAAATAAAGAGTGTAAAAAGCATGACATAGGCATTTATGAGAAACCCTTAGTAAACATGAGGCATAGTTAGGAAGAACAAAAGACACTAAGAGTATACCTACTCATAATAAGCATAAAGCTGCATAGGAAAATTGTGAGATACTAAGATAAACTCATGAAAGTTATATGAACAAAAAAAGTAAAAGGTCCTACCTTCCCACAACACATTCCCCATTCCTCAAGACCTATTACAAAGCTATCAGTCTACTATGAGGATTGGGTACTTGTGTGAGAAATTAGGTAACATTTATAGATGTTTTTATTCTCCTCTCCAAATCTAATTAGATTAACACACCCCAATGAACCTTAGCTCTATCATGAAGCCAAATGTGGAGTTTGATCTTTGATTACAAATAGGATATGTGTTAAAGATAATAAATTACATCTTTTGGTGTTATTTATACTTTTGAATAATTTCATTCTATTTAAATGATTTGGATTTTAACATTTTTATGGATTTTGTAATTCCTCCTCCAAATGGATTTGGAATAACCAACATGAGTGATACACAAGAATTAGCTTTATAATTTGGTTAAGAGATGATAAATAACCAAAGATATGACTAACTAAACAACTTAGGCTTACTTATGAACTAGTATGTAATCTCATGTTTCAACCATATGTATGCTTAGTATGTGAAAGGAAAATAAAGGAATAAAGGAGATCCAAATAGATTGGTGTATAATATTAGTACAATGATAAGTCTTGCTTGCCAAATGATCATATGGTAGAGATAAAATCTAAGGGATTTAAGGTTGTATAACCAAGTCATAATAATAATTATCTTTATTTGAGTGAAAAAGATAACAAACAATCATGAGAGATAAGATAAAGGAATGCATGAAAGAAGTAAAATCATAAACATAAGTTTGCATTCATGACAAGAATGAGAATAATCCATAATAAAAATTGAAAGAGAATGAAACAATGTAAAACACATAAATCATAATGTAATGGTTCATACAAAATAAATAAGTGAAATCATGTTTGACAGATACTCAAATGTATAAGATATATAAATGGATCACAAATCCAATCTAAATCATAAAATAGAATAATGTGAAAGAACACCATGTCATGTTAATAAATATTGATATATTTGACCACAAGTGTTATCTATAACATTCAAAACATCCATATGTAGCTGAATTATGATGATATATAGAGTCTCATCAATCTTCATGGAAAGTTATGAAAAGACTTATTTTCATATCATCTCAACTAAAAAGGTAGGTATACTAGAAGAAGAGTAATGTTCTTGTGGTATCGACTATGTGGGATACTCAATGAAATAAATGTATGTATCGATGGGAATAATATCTATGGAACTAGGAGGAGTGTAACTAGTAGAGAAGGAGCCTTTTTGCATGGGTGACCTTTAGGAGGAGAAATAATTGGTGCTAGTGTTGACGATGGGAAATTATGAAGATGTTGCTAGATCATTAAAAATTGATCAATATGATGGGTAGTACTTAGTTCTAAAGACAATATAATTACCCATATTTAGGGATGTACTCTAGTAGTAGCTTGGGAGGGGTATGGTCTTGTCTTTGGGTTGGATAGTATCTAGTCATGATGTGTTGATGTACTACTTAAGTTTTTGGTAGTGGGTAGAATAATTGTTATTTGTCCCATGGAAGAAACAAATACATTTATTAATAGACTATGGGGGTCTACTAGCTAAAGGGGTAGAATAAGAATTCTAGGGCTACTGATATAAATGGAAATATTTGTTCCAATTATCAGAGTTGTTGCTAGAATCTGAATAATGCGAGTGCAATGAAGACGTGATCACATGAGTTGAAGCAAGTGCACACCACATAGATGCTAGAGAAATTTGAAAATAACACAATAAGATAAATTAAACAAGAAAAAATGGAGAAAACTAAAATTTGATTAACATGAGATGGCCAAAGTGAGGACTACAAATAGGAGAGTACATAAGTAACTCCTCCACAAAAGGTGGAAAAGGCACTCCAAGAATAGAATGTAACTCCTCCATGAAAGGTGGTGACAATGTGCTAAGAATAGAGAAGTAACTCCCATCAAGGGAATTACTTATGACATTCTTATGACACCTATGACACATCTATGACACACACCTCCACATAAGCTAGCCTATCCCACAAATGTAAGAAAACTCCATGTATGCACAAGAAATAAAATTTCCTTAATTAATAAATAGGGAAAAATAAAAACCTACACTAATATCCCCCATAAACACAGCTTAGGTGGGCAATGTGGAAATATAAAATGGGTCCCAACAACTAGGCCTGATGAGGTACCCATGTACAAATGCAATCTCCCATAAGATAGAGAAAAGGAGAAAACCCGTAGGAAAAAACACCCCCCCAGAAGAGAGACATAAAAGAAAGAAGAGGCTACTGGCCCCCTAAAGATGATGCTACTACAAATGTAGACCGCACCCCAAGAAGAGCTCGTAGATGAATGAACTTGCTCTTAGTGAAAGGTTTGGTGAAGATGTCTACAACTTGCTCTGAAGACTAGCAAAATATCAAGTCAATGACCTGACTATGAATAAGCTCTCGAATGAAATGCATGTGAATCTCTATGTGCTTGGTCTATTGGTGCTAAATTGGATTCTTACAAATCTAAATGGTACTCTAGTTGTCACAATAAATGATGATGGGCTACTTGATAGGAATTCCAAACTCAGAAAGAATCTCCTGAAGCCAAATAAACTCAGTAGCTACATTAACAACTCCCCTATACTTTGCCTCTATGGATGATATAGCAATAGCATTCTACTTCTTGCTAGACCAACTGATAGGACCAACACCTAGAGAGAAATTGTAACTAGAAGTGGACTTGCGAGTCTGTGAATCATCAACCCATTCTGAGTTTGTATATCCAACCAAGTCAACCTCTATGCCAAATCTATAATGAATCCCATATCTATGTGAACCCTGTATGTAATGCAATATCCTATTAGCTACTTTCTAATGCAGCTCATGAGGTTCTCGCATGAATCTGGAGATAAGTCCCATTATATATGATATGTTAGGCTTGGTGTGAGTCAAGTAGATGAGACTACCAAAAAGTTGTTGATATCGAGTGACATCAACCAATGGTGAAGAAAAATCAGCCTCAAGCTTGACTCCTGATAGAAAGGGAGTTAGAGATGGCTTGCAATCAACCATGTGAAACTGAGCCAATAAGTCAAGAGCATACTTAGGCTATGCAAGAGAAATCCCTAAATCTGACTGTGAGATATCGATGCCAAGGAAGTAGTGCAACAAATCCAAGTCTATCATATCAAATATATCCTAGAGAGATGCCTTCACCATTGCAATAGCTGATGAAGAACTCTTGGTGATCAAAAGGTCATCAACATATAGAACCAAAATCAAGAGCGAATCATCCTACCATAAGAAGTAGACATTGGGATCAGAATGGCACCTAGTGAAACCTACTGTGAGAAGGAAGGAATCCATCTTGGCATACCAAGCTCGAGGGGCCTATTTGAGGCCATAAATAGATTTCCTAAGTCTGCATACTAAGGAAGAATCCTAAACAAATCTTGGCAATTGCTCCATGTAGATCTCCTGCTCTAAGTCTTTGTGAAGAAAGGCACTCTTCACATCCATCTAGTGCACATCCAAACCATGTGCTACAATAATAGCCAAGGTGAGTCAGATAAAATTCATCTTTGTAATGGGTGCAAAGGTCTTGTAGTAGTCAATGCCTACCACCTGTGAGAAACCCTTGGTGACCAATCATGCCTTTTACTTATCAACTGACCCATTTACTACAAACTTGGTTCGATATATCCACCTACATCGAACCATCTTTATTCCCTTAGGAATGAAGTCAAATCCCAAGTGTGATTTTTAATTAAGGAAGAATATTCTTCCTCCATAGCACTATCCCACTTAGGTACCCATGATGCCTCTCAAAAAGTCTATGGATCTGAAACTAAAGTAGAGAAGACATGTGGATCTCTCTGAAAATCCCCCTAGTACATCTATCATCTATGGGATCTCCTGCCCAAGTGCTAACACTCTCAAGTGTCTGTCTGGCCCAAAGTGGCCCGGAAGTGGGTGAGTCAGGTGATAAATCCTCATCCTCTAACTAAATAGAGGTGGATGACTCTGCATCACTATCCTCACTATCTAAACTCAAAGAAGAAGATGTCACTGGCTCAAGAACCTACTTTGGCTGATTTGAATATGATGAGGAATAATCATGAAGAAGTAGATCCGATGAGGGAGAAGAAGTATCAAGTGTTGAGTCTTTAAGACTCTCCTAAAAATGGACACTTCTCTCGATGAAAAATTCATGATTGAGTAGATCTAGAAGGTGATATCCCTTAATATCATTTGGATATCCTATAAAGATGCAAGGCTTGGACTGACGTTCCATAGCTTTGCATTTCTTCTTCAGATTGTGAGCCATGGCTGGGGATCTAAAAAATCTAAGGTGCTCAACATTAGGTTTCCTTTTATGCCAAGCTTTAAAGGGTGTTATCCCTTTCAAAGCTTTATGAGTAACCCTATTTTTAATGTAACAAGCACAATTGATGGTTTCGGCCCTGTACTGTGGTGCTAGGGATTTGGAGTGAATCATAAAGCTACCCATCTCTTTCAAGAACCTATTATTGCATTCTGCAACCCCATTTTGTGAAGGACTGTAAGTGACTGTGTGCTATAAATCAATCCCCTTTGTGGCGTAAAACTAATCAAACCTGATGCTGACATGCTCCCCTCCATTATCAGTTTGAAGAACCTTGATGGATTTCTTACTCTGTTTCTCAACAAGATCCTTGAAGTCTAAATTTTTTTTCAAACACTTCAGACTTTTGTTTGAGAAAATATATCCAAGTGTACCTAGAGAAATCATTAATGAAAGTGAGGATATACTTGGTCCTTGTGAAAGATGGTTTGGGAAAGGGTCCCGATACATCATAGTGGACTAACTCCAAAGGTTGTGAAGCCCTCCAAGCTTTGCCTTTGTCAAATTTTGCTTCGGGATGCTTCCCAAAGGAACACCCTTCACAAAGTCCTTTTGAGAATTGGACACGAGGCAAGCCAATGACCATGTCATTTTTTCAAAGTTATTTAAGGTAGTGGTAGTTAAGGTGGCCAAACTACTCATGCCATAATTTGCTAACTCTATCTGAATGAGTCAGCAATGTTATTGGAGAAGAATTTGATGTAAAATGTGAGGTGTATAACCTGGCTTGATGATCTTCCCTACCCACTGCCACTATAGTATCACGATGCAACTCCCTGATAGTAACTGAATCTGGTGAAAACTCAACTCTCATGCCCTGACCAATGTGAGTGATTTGTTACACTGATAGGAGATTGGTTGAAAGAGAAGGAACACTTAGAACATTATTGAATGTTCCTCCTTCCATTTCAACTGACCCTCTCCCTACAATAGAAATTGATGTGTCATCACCCAAACTAATTGAAGTCATGCTACAAGGCTCTAAAGATGAAACCTCAACTAGTGAAGAGCCCATGTGGTGAGAATCACCCAAGTTGATGACCCATGAAGATGTAGAAGCTATTGTAGCTACAACGGCCTTGCCCTTTTCTTTCTCTTTATCCTTGCCTTTTGCCTTGGTAGAATCTTGGGTAGATGAATTTTGCTTGATGGACTCAGGAACAACTATGTTGTCCTTATCTAGAAGATGAGTTAGGTGATCTATTTGTTTCTTCATGAATTTGTGTTCATCATGCCCTATCTTTTTATAATAGGCACACTTAACCTTCTCCTTCTTAGGTTTAGCATTGGAAGAGGATGTCTCAGTGTTGTTTTTGTTAGGATTAGTGTTTTCTTTCTTCTTCTCCTGGTCATTATTTTTCTTCTTCTCCTTTGTTGAAGTTTTATCCTTACCATTTCCATCTATCAAAGCTTGGGGTTGAGTAGAATTTATTGTGCCCATTTTAATTAGCTTATCTTGCTCCCTAGTCAAGTTGGCAATGAATGAATCCAAAGAAGGCATTTTCCATGTAGTGCCAAGGGCACTTTTTGTGGCATGGAAAGTGGAGACAAAGATTGAATAGCTTGGACCTAACTTTGTGAGAATAGAAAGAATAAGTTGATCATCTTTCTTCTCTATCCTACATTCTTTCAATTGCAATCTAAGGGCCTTAAACTTAGTGAAAAAGTCCTGTAGGGTGTCAAAGTTGCTAGGACTTAGACTTATGAGTTCATTTTCAAGCTCATGACCTCTCATCTCATCAATATTCCCAAATAAATTTTCTAAGGTGTCCCATATGTCATTGGGAGTCTAGGAGGATTCTAGATGGAAGAGAAGTTCTGGAGACACAGACAAGCTCAATAATCTATAGGCTTCATCACTATGGTTGTACCACTTAACCTTTTTAGCATCAGTGTTGGGTTCTACTTCAGTACCCATGGTGATCCTATAAAACCCTTTAATTATAAGAATGATTGACATTTTAACCTTCCATTCATGATAGTTGAAGGGTGTTAGGGGTTTAAGTTGAAAATAATCCATTTTTAGTTGAATTTAGGTGAAGTTGTGTTGATTGCAAGTTGTGAATATATGTAGAAAGGAATATGAAAGCAAAGATTTACAAGTTGTGAAAAGAAATCACACCCCCCAAAAATATTGAGCCTCCCAAAATATGCAAGTGCATGCTCAAAAGACGTTGGACTCAGTTGAGAATGCGTCTTAGAGCAATCAGTGTAAGACTAAAGCAAACAAGATGCCAGACTCAGCCGAAAATGCGTCCCAAGAGACCCAAATTTTTGGCACTTTATAAAATAGTAACTATGGAGAATTGAATTACAAACACTTTTTCAAAAAATGGCACCCAAATGTGAGCTACCATTTTCAAGATATTAAAGGTTCAATTTTCCCGTAAACTAGGGTTTTTACAAAAAAAGCACTAAAACATTAAAAAAATGCTTGCTATGAGAGATAAAGTGGTCTTCCAACCACTCATTGGATTTGGAATGGATGAGGAATCAAAAGGAGGTTTGTGTGAGGGGGAATTGGCCTTCTACCAACTTGGGCCTCACCCTTCATCTTTGACAGGCAAAGATACAAGTTTTAATTGAAAACCCCCAAATTACAAAACTGTCTAAAAAATTAAATATTCAGTCAAATTGACTGATTTTTATTTTATCAAGTAAATTTTAACTAACAACAAATGAAGCATAGACAAAATGATGGATGCCAAGTGTCCAAGGGGTGCCACATGGGATGCCAAGTGTCCAAGGGGTGCCGCATGGGATGCCAAGCAAGGGGCACCAAAAACAAATAGTCTAGAATTTTAACAAAAGAACAACAGATGTGGTAGTATGTTTTCACCAAAAACAAGGGCACATTTCTAATTTTCTGGTCAAGAAAAGGTCAAAGAGATTCTAGACTTCAACACACAACAGTTTTACTAAAAAATGCACCATTTTCAGAAAAATAGACTTGGACACCGTACGGCCTGCTTGTATGGTAGAACAGAAGACCAGAAGCTAGGTGCAGAAGTGCAGACTTACACACTATATGGCCTATTTTGGATGTCGTACAAAGGATGGCATGGTAGAAGTGAAGGATGGTGGACATTGCAAAAGTTGGCATGCTAAAGGCACCTTGCTAGTTGGAGTTGCTACTCCTCCCTCTACTCCCTATACTACTCCTTCCTCTGTTGCTGAGTGCAACAATGGTGCCCAAGCAAACTACTGAACCAACCCCTAAAGTGAAAATAGCCAAGACACCCAAAGGCCAAGGATTCCAAGATGCAATAAATGATACCAAAAATGATATTTGACAGTTTTTTAATTTTTAGATAAGATCTAGAAAATAAAAAAAACAAAGAGAACTCCACTCCTCTTTATTTCAAAATGAACTAAAAGCATAACTAGACACACGATTACCGTTCTTGCTCTGATACCATATCAGAGTTGTTGCCAGAATCTAGATAATGTGAGTGTAATGGAGATGTGATCAGTCGAGTTGAAGTAAGTGCACACCACATGGATGCTAAAGCAATTTGAAAATAATACAATAAGATAAATTGCACAAGACAAAATGGAGAAAACTAAAATCTGATTAACATGAGATGGCCAAAGTGAGGACTACAAATAGGAGAGTACGTAAATCCTCCATAAAAGGTGGACAAGGCACCCCAAGAATAGACTGTAACTCCTCCATGAAAGGTGGTGACAAGGTGCTAAGAATAGAGAAGTAACTCCCATCAAGGGAGTTACTTATGACATTCTTATGACACCTATGACACATCTATGACACACACCTCCACATAAGCTAGCCTATCCCAAAAATGTAGGAAAACTCCATGTATGCACAAGAAATACAATTTCCCTAATTAATAAATAGGGAAAAATAAAAACTTACACTAATACCAATGACCATCAATTCTATGGATATCATAATAAGGTTTATATGCCCATTTTTTTAGGGATTAAGCCAAGGTAAGGGAAGAATAACATCACCAAATAAAGGGGGATGGAGTGGAAACTAGACTAAGATCATCTATAGGTAAGGTTGGCTATGTAGCAGGTCTAAGCACCATGACTAACATCTTTAAAGGAACCAGGATAGAAGAGTCATGATATATGTAAAAATGATAAGGTCATGTCATGGCATGATCCACGAGCATACTCCTAAGAGGATATACTATGACTAGAGGTATACCATGTGAGTGCTCCATCTCTACCTTGTGAATAATAGTGGAAAAACTAATATTAGGTAATATAAAAAAAGGAATGCTAGAAGAAGAATGAAAATATTGAAGTAAAGAAGAGTGATATATATGAACTTTGGTGTTTCTAGTTTGGATAAATCAATTTAAGAATGGGTCATCTAAAGTATAACCATCATCATAATTAGGTGTATGCAAGTTGATATTACATTTAGGAATTATTTTATCATTTGAGGAAGCATGGTGAATGGTATGTTGAGTTTTGGTTAAGGTAAGCATTATGTCTTCAGAAATTTGTTGACAAGATTAAGGTTAAAGAGAAGGAGGATGTTGAATGTTGATGTGTCATAAGAAATATCAGTAGTTTTGATCTTTAGGTTTATCTCATATGAATCATCATCATCAGAGTCTAAGAGGTTAGGTGGAATATTCCCAATTAATTTGGGGTTACCATTATAAACTCTAGTGGAACTAACTGTATAGTTGAAGTGTTGGGATTATTGAAAGGGAACACTAGGGAATTTTAAAGACACAACATTCTTGTAATTATTCAAAATTCCAAGGATTTGTGTCCCCTTGAATCTTGTAGATAGTGATATTATGGGGAAAGTTGACACATTGACATGTGAATGAAGTGACTGCTATCATATGATGAGTCCAAGGTTGATGAGTAAGATATTGTAAGAAAGTGGAAAGTTAAAGATCATAAAATTCATGCAAACGGTAATAGGAGGAATGGTAATGGGAAGCCAAACACAACATAGTGAAGGCATTATCTTCTATCATAGCCTTGACATGTATTGTATGTAGATTTAAGGTTGTATTCAAAATATCTAAATATCTTAATAAAGTCAAGGGAAGAAATAGAAGTGCATGAACCTTCATAATTTAAAGCATGATTAACTTGGATATCACCTATTTAGACATTAATGAGTAAAGGAGGATCATCCACATGAAACAATATCTTGTCAATAATCATAGAAGAGATAGGGAACTTAAGTGAGAGGGAAGTGTCCATTATTTCATCAACATGGATAGACATCTATTCACATTGTTAAAGTATGGTATATTCAGATATAGATAAGTTAGATTATTTACCTATAGGAAGAGGATGATGGATGTTCATTTAAAATAATAATTTCACTAGGTAGTTATGATGCCACTTATCATTACTTCTGAGAAGGTGATTTGAGATGGGAAATGAAAAAGTTATGTAATAGGATTTCGTTCATCATAACCCACGAGAGGATAGTTAGATATAGGTGAATAATGTTATAAGAGATCTTAGGAAGGAGGGCTGGATGTATAATTAAACTTATGTTGATAGGGTATGGTTAGTTTGGGTTGGTTATAAGTGGGTTGAGTAACTTTAGGTGATGAGATGGTTGGTTGAGGTATTTCTTGTGGTTGAGTAGAAGAAATACTATTTGAAGTTTGAGGTATGTTGTCTTGTGGTATAAGGGTTGGGTAAAGAGTATACATTATATCAATGGTATGAGAGGTATGATCAATTTGTGTTATTGAAAGTGGTGCTTATATGGGTATTGGTTCTTCTTTCCCTAACTCCATGAGATCAGATGGGGAAGCATCTTGAATTATGTAGATAGTTTGAGAAGTGTGATGTATAAGTGTCATATTTGAATAAATTAAAGAAATTACTCTTCTCATAGTATTCATATTAACCACATTTTCATTATTGGTGTTAAGTTATATAAGAATTTCAATGTTGTTAATAGTAGGAGTAGGTTATTCAATGTTGTCTTGGTGGTTAGGAAGGGGATCCTTGTAGATAGCTAAATGAGCACTATCTTGGTTTAAATCTTGATTTTTATTTTAAATTTCATGAGATTTAAACACTATGTCATAATATTGTTGACATTTTTGGATAAGGGATTCATGGTCAAAGTTAGGACCAAGAAGAAATTCTATAGAAATATTTCTTAATTATCTACAAGTTTTATGAGAATGGCCCCAACTTACATGAAACCAACAAATATATTTGGATCATACCATGATTTCATAGGATGAGTGGGGTCAAGAGCTTGTGGTAAATGTCTTGGAATACATTTTTTAATCTATGCTAGGGATAATGGTTTGTGCACATTAGTATGGTTGTGTTGAGTAAATGTGGGAGTATGATTAAAATTATTGTTAGGGGGAAGAACATGATGCACGGTGTTGTTTCGAGCAATATCTTGGAAGGTGTGCATGGTGTTATAAGTATTGGTAACACCATCATTGGTTACATGTTTATTTTTATTTTTAATTAGTATGTGAGTACCCATTATAGGTTGAGGTGGTTATAATTGATGCAAAAGGAAATCTTCTCATTTGGATTGATCAAGAGCTTCTTCCAAATTTTTTGGAGAGAGGGTCTTAACACAATATTGTAATTTAGTGTGGAGAGCATTGGTAAATAAGTGGAAGAGGTTGTCATCCACCATATTATGCTTGGATTTGTTAGACAATTTTTTTCATTATTTGATGAAGACTTGTGCCATTATAGTTTTGAGTTGTTTGCAATATATGAAATGGGCTAAGTTATTTTTGGGAAGATCACTAGTTTGGAACTCTTGGAATAGTGAGTTGACCAAGTATTCTAGGATAGTGATACAGTGGGGTTTTAATTGATTGTACCAATATAAAGAATCTCCTAAGAGTTTTTTAGCCAAGATTTTGGTATTAGCAAAAGTATTAAGCTTAACCTAATATTTGTAAAGGTTTCTAAAAGTTTTTATATGCAAGGAAGGATCGATAGATCCAATATAAGTAATGGTGGGGGTGATATCTCCTATGTCAATGTTAACAATTTGAGGTACTAGAGGTTCATTTTGTAAATGTTTGATGGTTTTGTTGATAAGTGGAGGTTGTGGTATGAGGTTACCATGGGAATCCCTAAAGGGCATTAGGATTTTTCACTCCCCATAAAACATGGTAAGGTTAGTTTTGGATATATATGAGATAATTCTACATTTGCAACATCTGATTGGTATTATTAGTTTAAAAAGTGTGCATTTAGTTAAGCATTTGTAATAAAATTTGATTAGTTTTAGTTGCATTTTGGCTAGTGGATGCAACATGTGATGTACTAGTATTATGTGGGGTATTAGGATCTTGAGATGCACAATAAGTGTGAAATGAGGTAGTGCATGTGACACACTAGTGGCATGATTAGAATTGGTATAAAGAGATACATATATATAAAAAGAAGCATTGGTATCTTGGTTAAATATGTGGGTATTTTGAAGAATCCCCCACTAGAATATGAACCTACCAGGTTGGTAGAAATACTTAGCATGGAGGTTGAAGAAGACATAGAGGATGATGTCATAGTGTAAGAAGGATACATTAGAGAGGGGATGAAGAGAAAGGGATTCCCCAAAATTCATGGGAAAATTTAGGGGAAGGTGAATGGGGTTCTCCTATATGAGGTCCCATCATGAAATTATAGATGGTTATAAGATCATTTCCTCTATGTTAAGGGTTTTCATTCATGAAAAAGAGCATTTCCACTATGTATTAAAGATCATGCTCATATTATAAATAAAATAAGAGGTTAAGTGTCAAGGAATAATGGGGAGGAGTCCCATAGTTGGTAGTGTAGGTGGAAACATGGACATTATTTTGATCCATAGTGGGTGTCACAAGACATGCCTTAGGAAATATATTGGGATTGGTAAAAATCATCATGTTTTTTGATTTAATTATATATTATCTTTAATAAATAAATTAATGATGGAGGGAAACTAAAAACTTGGTAAAAATGAAGGTTAACTATTAGGATACTAGGTCAAACTAGTTAGTACTATCTTATAGGATAATAAATAGGACATGTTGTAAAAGACATAGTCAAACTAGTCTACTATGTTTTGTAGATGGTGAAAATAAGGGAGTATAAAAGACACATATTCAAATAGGTCAATTGTGTTTGAAGGGAAACAAAATAAGTAGTGTATAAGAGACTAGGTTTAATAGAGTGACTATGTTCTATGGGAAAATAGAAACTATAAGAGACACAATCGATCATATAAAATGTGTTCTAAAGGTAGGATAGGTTTTGAAAAATATGAATATAGAAGATCTAGTGTGATTTTACATAATATTTAAAATAAACACATAAACAACTATATCGATCTAGTTGATCTAGTTGTGGCACACATCATAATCCTTGTACCAATGTTGGCTGATAAAATTTTTGTAATACAACATACAATTATCAGAGAGAAAACATCAAAAATATAAATTCTAATCTATGTGGTCATTCTTAAATGTTTTAAATTATAATTTTTAGAAATAAATGTGATAGAGAGTTGACTATAAATAAGGAACTAGAAAGGCAATCTAAGGATGATTTTAGGTAATTAAGGCTGAAATAGATCTATATTGGTGATGGTATTGGCTTAGTATTGGGGCCTACCCCATCACTTCACAATCCCATAGTGATAAGGGTGTTGGGTGATTTAAAAATTATACCATCAACCATATATTTATAGTTAGCTAGAAAAGTGAGTTGGTTTCCCCCTTGGTGATGATTTCCAAGTAGGTAGAACTTGGGTAGAATTTGTTTAATGATTTTTGATGTTATGTGGTTTGGAAGTGTGTGAAAAATAAAAATATAATTTGACTAAATAAATAAAATTTCCTATTTAGTCTATGTGCTACTCTAAGCAAATAAGTAACAAAATGAAAAGTAAATTAATTAATAATGATATGAGTTAATTCCTTTTTTTAAGAGTATAGGGTTAGTTTAGATGACCAAGTATGAAAACAATACAAAACAACATTAGATAGGTTGATTATGTCTATTGAAGCAAGATCCATAAGAAAATAATCAAATGATTCAACTGAGTCTTCTAGGTAGGGAAATAATCTACATAATTATGTTGATCTAGTCAGCCTAATTCATTGTAGGGTTACAATTTTATAGATTAAAAACTATGAAAAATAGGACTATAAATGAAGAACATAATTGATTAGGATAGTGAGAATGAACCTAATGATTTTGAAGATGTTAAATTTGTTATTTTATACTACATCATCAAGATGAACTACTAATAAAGTTGATTGAGTTTGAAAACCTATATGTAAAGCAATGATTTGAGTCAAGTAGATTGATCTAATTACCTACAGTTTAAGATAACCCACACAGAGAAATAAAACATCAATCATAGTGATTATGTGTTAAAATTATGTATATAATGTTATATTGAGTTGATATATTTGATCTAGTATTGTAAAAATGAAATATATAATAAATGAAGTCATGAAATGAAACCTGCAAGGGTTAGTTTCACATTGGGTTCACCAAAATGTATACAATGGAAAGTGAAGCTAATCTACAAATCAATCCTAATTTAGAGAAGATAAGTCACACTATCCATTCTACTTGTTGGTACATATAGACAATCGAGATAATGAGCAATATGGATTCTCTAGACCTAACTAAGGGGTCCCTTACCACACAATATAACTAGATAGGGTTAAAAAACCTTTAGTCAAGCAATACCACACAATAACCCTATATAGATATTATGTTTTCTTATGAAAGTAAATATAAAGTAATGTAAATATAATATAGTGTTCATCAAAGAATGTGGCCAAAATGGGGGTAATAAACATAAAATTAAACATGAAAATAATAAATCTACTCAAGTCAATGTAGAGGTAATCCTAATGCATATAGAGAAACATATTCATAATCTGAGAAATACAAATCTATCTACTTAATAAAGAGGAGAAATAGTTAGAAATACTTACGTTGAAGATGAAATCGTCGAGCCTCAATATCTCCCATGGCCAATTGTGATTTGTAAGAGGTTGTTGTGTATGTTGAAGAAACTAAGGATAGATAATGGACTATAGTTTAGCCAAGGACCTCCTAGTGAATCCCAAGTTTTCATGAAACAAGATTCTTCTCTCTGAAGGAAGTATGAAACCCTAAGTAATATAACCTCAAGTATAATTATGAACAAGTAGAGACATTAATAAATTAATAAATTTATCTCTTTCTCTCTATGAAATGGTGAAAGGGATGTGTTTATATAGATAGATATAACCCTAAACCTTTCTAAAGTTTTAACTGACAAAGTTAGCCAAATCAAACTTATTCTTTACTAAATAATGCAATTAGGTCTTTAACTAGGTTATTTGAGGCTGAACTAATCTTGTAATGTTCTTATATTTTAAGAACAAGGTTAGCCAAGGATGAATTTGTTCAATAAATGATAAAAATAGGTTTTGGCTTAGGTAGGGGATGGTTTAGGGGGTGAATTACTTAAAGGATTGTGTAAGGGAGGTGTCAAAGCTTAGGGAAATGGACATGAGAGGTTTTTTATTGGTTTTACGTAGTGATATAGGGGAAAACAATCTTGCAAAACACCAATGGTCTACCCACCACTTTACCGGTGTACCTTTTAAGGCATGCACTCAGATATATTGAGTCTTGATGGGTTCTTACAAGAAAAAAATCATCAATAATTGATAGAGTTTAAAAATATTGTGTGTATATATGACCTATTTCATACTAATCTTTCCCCATATTTATTAACTTTATTGATACAATTTTGAGTCATGTCTTTATCAGTTGTTTTGTATCAACCTAGCCAACATAGTTATGTGTTAACTAAAATCCTTTAGACTTTATCGACCTAGATGATACTATTGACTTAGTGTTTAGGGTTAGGTTTAGGTATTAGATATATATATATATATATATATATAGGGTTAGGTTTAGGTATTATCTCTCTCTCTCTCTCTCTCTATATATATATATATATACATACATACATACATACATACATACATATAAGGGTCAGAATATCATTCTAAATATATAACACACTCATTTACTCTATTTGTGATTTAATTTATGTTTTTAAGTAGTATAATGAAGAGTTATAGGTTGAGGTATTATTGTTAGAGGTTTCATCTTGCTTAAAGGTCTTTGAATCTCAATATGAGGATTCATGTTGAGGTGGTGTCTTAGTATTTGTAGTACCAAACTAAGGACATCTAGGTCTTATTCTTTCCATTTGAGGATATCTCTTATAAAGTACCATTTGATCTAAATAGGAGATTAATGCATTAACAAGTCCACCCAAAGGCAAGTATCTCTATCCCTATTAAATATTTACTTATTATATATAATTGATTTGTTCATTGTTATAGTGGATGTAAGTTTTTTATCCTTATTTATGATCCTACTTATACAAAATAATCTAGTATAGTTATAGGTGTTGAAGCATTTTTAATGATGTCATGGTGATGTCATAGAGGTGTCTTGGTGAGTGGATGAGGTGATTTGATAGCCTAAGTAAAAATGACAAAGTGTGTAATGTGCTTTTCCTAGTGTGCCTGAAGATGGCTCGGTTGATCTTCAATTTTAGCATGGTTAGAGATGTTTAGGAATGAGTATGGTCATTTGAGAATGTGAAAGGGGTATTATAAATTGTTAAGGATGATTTGAGATTTTGTGTGCATAAGTGGAATTCATATGGTATTCCATTGTTTTCATCTCGATAGTTTGGGTCTAATGGCATAAAATTTGAGTAGGAAGTTTGATGATGTCACCATTGCCATGTGTGGATGAGTCAAAGGAAGTTAGTCATATGGTTGTGATCACATTAGTTCTTATTATGTATGTGATAAATCTTAGGTCATGCACTTAAGCACATTAAAAAATATGCAAGTGTAAAGTTGGGCTCCAAGACATTTTGACAGTGTTTTCCTATACTTAGCCAAATTTTTAATGTGGCAAGAAGAGCCAAGTAAGCATCTTGATGTAGCCATATATCACACATGTGGACATTTCAATAAAAATTAATATTATGGCTTTGTTTAGTTTTTTTCTTAGTTTATTTGAACTAACTTTTAGGTCAAGTGTTGAAGCATGACAAAAGATATGCATGTTCAAAGTTGGCCTTCTAGACAAGTTTTTGACATAGTTGTCTCTATGGAAAAACAATTTGAGTGAGCATTTTAATGTCATTATTTATCACACATGTGAGGGTTATAGGATAAAATTGACATATGGTTGGATTATAATATGTGAGGGGACCATATGGTCTAAATTCAAGAACATATGAGTGAGTGAGGTAAAAGATATGACTATGCAAAGTTGGCCTTTTAGGTAGATAAGCAACATTCCCATACTTGGTCATTTTTGCACAAGTTAAATTTTGAATAACATTGATAGGACACATTGCTCCAAGAAGTTAATAAGTAAAGAGCGGTGCCAAGTTTCATGATCATGGGGGTTCTGAGAAAGATCAAATGGTGATTGCTGCATGATAAGGGCCTAACTGATCCATAGAGATTGATGGTGTGTGATGAGTCAATATTGCAAGATCTCATGAGTTGAGGTCAACATGTTCAAGGTTTAATGTTTGGCATTGGTGTACTATGTGTTAAAGGTATAAATTCATACAATAAGATCTATGGTGCATATTTACTCTAAATAGTGAGGAATCAAGATGCAAACAAAGTGTTTGAGGTTTAACTATGACCATTTGCATTTAAATATTCAAATTTAACAAGGGAAAAAATAGTCTATGGTTTTTAGACCATATCTTTTGATCAAAGATGAATTTTCCGATGCTATAAAAATCAATTATGAATACGACTCTTTGTTTCATCTAATGAACCTAATTTGAAGATTTAGAAGTGTGTAAAATCAAAGATATTAAGGTTTAAAGTTGAGTATATGTTTGTTCTTATTCTGTAAGTGACCCAAGGAGAGTAATTGAGCTTATGTTGATGATGTTTTGATATATCTTGATTAATTAGATATTGGGGAGTATTTTAGACACCATGAGGATGATATGTGTGCATTATTAAGGTTTAACCAATTGTATGCAGTGTGAATAAATGTTTAGAAGTTGAATGTGTATTCATTCATGATGATTGTATGCATAAAATGTTGATTAAACTAGCATAAAAGAGTGTAATGATGACTATAAGAATTTAAGGATGACTAAGGGGTCATGTAGTGTGGACTTATGTTTTTTTAAGTGGTCTTATATTTTTATTTTTTCTTATTGATGTGCTAAATGGGTGAATAGGTCTCCATGAGACTTATAAGAGCTACAAGGGCCTTATTAAAAGGTGTAGCTACTTAAGGGTGACCCATAGATGTTATGGCTGATTTATGAAGATTGTTTTGAGATGTGTCTTCTTGTAAGAGACACATTAAGAGATAAGGCATGCCTAATGGATGACCAAGGTGTTGATTATCATGTATGATCTATAAATAGTGGAACTAAATATGATGGTTTCTAGATTTGGAGTGAGAGATTTGAGAGAGGATAGTGTGTGTGAATTATGGAGAAAAAGAGGGGTAGAGTTACCTATGGATGAGTTGAAGAGAAATTTTTTTTGAGGACTATTTGTATGACCGGTAGGTCATAATTCTATTGGGATAATAGTGATCCTACTATTTGAGTATGAGCGAAGGTGAAGAGTGATAATCAGAGGTCCATCATTAAATGTTAAAGACATTAGTTCATAGGTGGATGTGTTCATAGTTGTTATTATAACAACTCAACATATATAGGGGTTGAAGCCTCTTTGTAAGGTGAAACTTACTAAAAGTCTAGTTGTTACAGCTCAACTAGATAGGTGTTGTAGTACCTTATGGTATTATAGTCTCACTAAATAGGGATTGTAGTTCCTTGATCAGTTGGAACTGGTCTAAATTGGTTCTTGTTATTATAGGATAGTAGTCCAATTGTAGGTTCCAGTGGCTTTTCTCCCCCAAGAGGGTTTCCCATACATGTCATGTGTTATGTGACTGATCTTTCATTGTCTCTCTTACTCATTGCTATGAATGTTGTGTATACTTCATGAATGCTTATGGTAATTAATTAATAAATTGAAAGGATTGAAATTGAAGTTAGATTTGCTAGACTCACTGATGCAACCCCCCAGTGATTATACCTATAATAATTAGTATCAAAGTAGGTCCTTTGGTAAAGGCTCAACAACTTGAAGGTGACCCAATGTAAAATATGGGTAGTCATCAAGGAGGTTTCTCTACTAAGGAATAAATAATGTTCAATGGATCTAATTATGATTTTTAGAGTATGAGGATGAGGTCATACATTATGTCCCTAGGGTTTGATGCATGGAAATCTATTCTAGATGGTTATGTTTCTCCTACTACTCCTCCATTTAGTGTTGTAAATAAGAAATTATTTGAGAATAATTGTAAGGAAATGAATGCCATCACTTGTGGTATTATTGAGACTAAGTTTACCAGGGTAATCCATTGTAAATCTACTAAAGAGATATGGGATAAAATGTAGATCATATTTGAAGGAGATTTAAAGGTCAAGCTTACTAAGTTACAAACTCATAGAAGGTAATTTTAAAGTCTCAAGATGAAGGAAGAAGATTCTATGGCATCCTTTCTGTAGAAAGTTGATGAGACTTTGAACATCATCAAAGGTCTTGGAGAGAATCTTGAAGAGGCAAATATAGTCAAAAAAGTATTAAGGTTTCTATCTCTCAAGTTTGATCCAAAAGTATCTACTATACAATAAAGTCATGATCTTACTCAATTGAAGATGGGTCAATTGCATGACACCCTTAATGCTTATGAGATGAGAGTAAATGATGATATACCACCAATGAAGGAAGCAACATTCAAGATAGAGATGAAGCTTTAGAAGAAGTTCCAAGGTAAGAAGTCCAAAGAGGATGACATATTTGATATTGATGAAGATGGACTAATTTCCTTGATTACTAGGAAATTGAACACATGCTTAGGGAAGTATAAGGGTAAAATAAACTTCAAATGTTTTAACTATGGAGAGAGATGACATTTTGCTCGTAAGTGACCTCATAAGCTTGAGAATAATGTTGATGAAGAGCATGGTGATGGCCAAGATGAAGACAATAAGACATACAGGAAGAAAGGATTCATAAAGTATAACAATAATAAGAAGTCATTCAAGAATAATAAGAGTCCCTACACTAGAGAAGATTACAACTCATCAGATGAGAGTGAAAATAGTGACTCATAATATGATCATGAAGATGATGGTTATGTTGAAGATGAAGCTCTGTTCATGGATGAGGAAGGACGTTTCTCACATCAAAATGAGTCTACTTGGAGTGATTCAGATAATGATAAAGATGAGGTGGACTATAAGACTATATTGATGAATGCTCTTGAAGAACTAAAGATTGAGAAGAAGATAAATACGAAGATGAAATCTAAAATAAAGGACTATGAGGATCAATTTAGTGTATTTGAAGAAAGATTGGTTGAATACTCTAGAGAGAATGAAAGTGCTATCATGTTTCTTAATTCTAAGTTAGAATCTATGTCTAGAAGTTTAAGAGCCAAAGAAGAAGAAAGCTCAAGGTATGTTTCTAAAAATAAGTCTTTGAAATACGAGTTAGAAAAGTTTGAAAGAAAGGTGAAGTCATTTATGAGATTTGAAAAGAGCTCAAATGATCTAGACAATATTATGAGTGGTCAAAAGCATGTTAGTGATAGAACTGATCTTGGATATGAAGAAGAACAAAAGAATGTAACTCAAGAAAAGATGAAGACTAATGTGAACTAGGATAATCATAATTTGAAGATAAATCATCAGATAAAGACTAAAGGTGCTAGTAGAATAAAGGCAAATCAAATCAAATAGCCAAATGCCATAAGGTATACATGTAATTAGTTTGGTCATAGGGTTAGAAAATGCAAGATATCTATTATAAATGAGTTTGCATGGAAATATGATGGGGGTCATTAGTTAAAAGATGTGAATAGAGTTAAATGCTTTAATTTTCATGACATAGGACACATTACAATTTTTATCCAAAGAAAGTAAGGCAAGATAAATTTATTACAAAAGGTATAGTGTGCTTCAAGTGTCAATAGATAGGTCACATTGCTCGATTTTTCAAGTAAAGGTCTACAAGATAGAATGAGTTCAATTAGGCTCATAGAGTACAAGGAAGAAGGCAAGTTAGCTCATGTAAGATAAAGGTGGTAATTATGAGTCATGATGAGATTACAGGTCTAGGTAATATATTTGCTATAGTGGAGAATGCTTTAGAAATTGAGAAGTTCCAAGAGGTCTCATTGTTTACTCATATTGAGAGTGAAGAGACTAAGCTCAAAGAGAAGAAAAAGGTGCTGGTTGAAACTAGTCTTGAGGTATGTATGGATCAAGTGAACATATTGATAATGTTGAGCATGTATGATGTGAACATCAATTATTTGTGCCTTGTGATGAGGTTACAAATTATAATATGGATTATTTAGATGAAAAGGTATGACATGAATCTTTATTTTCTCTAAGTATTGTTAATATAATTCTAGAAGAAAAGGAGAATGCTATAGTGGTTGAGCATGTTTATTTTCTTAATCCTATGAATAAGAAGTATAAATACAAGTATCAGATGACCAAAGAGAAGGAATATGAGGAGTTATGAGCAACTCCTACTTTCATATTATTTTAGGACATTGTAAAGTAGGGTGTCTCTACCTATACTTCTTAGGAGACATATTTTACTATGGAAAAGTAAGTTTGTGTGCTCAAAATGATAATGCCAATTAAAAAAGGTCTTTGGTTAAGGAGGAGATACAAGTTCATGAGCTTACTCTAGATATTTGTGAAGGATCTATTATACAAGTTTAGAATGGGTATATCCGTATGGCATAATGAGATTGATGAAATGTCAAAAATATTTTTATGGTTAGAAAGGTCTATACACTTATTTGTGATGTTCTCTAGGTGTTTTTTTTGTCTAAAGATATGTTTTTTCCAATTGAATATTTTTGAGTGCTCTTGGTTTTTTCAATCATTGGCTTAAGGGCAAGTAGGCTTAAAATGGGTTATAGGATGTCTATGCTCCAAAAGGTATGGTAGCTCAATTTTTTGGTCTAAAAGTGTGTGATGACTATCTCCAAGTGTGTATAAAATTTTAGAGATGGACATTGTCTAGAAGGTGTTTTGTTAACCTTGTTTGTTTTGATATTTTTGGGTTTTGGGATCTAATATAAAAGTGGTTTGACTTATGAGTTGAGATATTAGGTTTCCTAATAAGTGAAATGGGAAAAATGGGTTATAAAATCAAGATTAACATAGATTTGAAGGTTTCTGGTTCTCAAGCTAATCATGTTTTTGTCAAGATGGAAAACTAATTCTATAATAGGTTTGTGAAAGAAGTATGTTTCAAAATATGAGCTAGGTAATGCAAATTGGTGTGCTTGAGGGGGCATATAAGAGTGCTCTAGATATGAATTTTTAAGTCTTGAATGTATTTATAATAAATTTTTTTGTCTCTGTAAGTTTTAGGTAAGGCTATAAGGAGGCTAGATAGGCCTAGTGTGAAGAAGAGTGCCTTTTGACCAAATTCTCCAAAAGAGCAAGGCATGAGTATTTCAAATGCTTAGATTGATATGAGTGTTGGCATGGAGTAAGACGAAGTTGTCAAGGCAAGGAAAAATAGGCTCAAGGTAAAGGGGAGTTTTAAAAATCTTTTTAAGATGGTCCTTTCCTATTGATAGTCTTTTTAGGTCCTTAGGATCAGTTGGTGCCCACTTTGTCATTGTGTCAAAGGGGGAGAAAGTTCCTATTGTGAGAGTGCTTGAAGAGAGAGAATAATGTGAGATGTATATTGATATATGATGGTTATTGACATCAATGATAAAGGGAGATATTATTGGAACATTGTAAATGATGTCATGGAGGTGTCTTAATGAGTGGAAAAAGTGCTTTGATAGCCTAAGTAACAATGACAAAGTGTGTAATGTGTTTGTCCTAGTGTGCTTGAATTTGGCTTGGTTAATCTATAGTTTTGGCATGGTTAGAGATGTTCAATGATGAGTATGTGATTTGAGCATGTGTAAGGGGTAATATCAATGGTCAAGGATTATTGGAGAGCTTGTGTTCATACACAAATTTCATCTGGTAGTCCAAAGTTTTCATCTAGATAATTTGGGTCCACTAGGAGAAAATCTAAGTAGGCAATTTGATGACATCACCATTACCACGTGTGGATGAGTCAAGGGGAGTTGGTCATATGGTTGTGATAAAATTATTCCCTAGTTTTTATTTTATAAATCTTAGGTCATGCACCTAAGTGCATAAAAATATATTCAAGTGCAAAGTTGGTCTCCCAAGCATTTTGACATTGTTTTCCCATACTTAGCCAAATTTGCAATGTGTCAATAAGAGCGGAGTAAGCATTTTGATGTAGTCATATCTCACATGTGTGGATATTTAAAGATAAGGTGATCTTATGGGTTTGTTTAGTTATATGCCTAGTTTATTTTTACTAACGTTCATGTTGTTGGGTGAATATTTTGTCATCAACTAACTGAAGACAAAATGGGTATATCAACCACAACACATGGAGATTTACACCACAAAAAGTGTGGGTTTAACAGATCTGGATGAGGTAAATCTCTCCTCTCATCAAGGGGAGGTTCCCTATGAATATTTATGCACTATATGTATATATATAATTAAGCAAAAAATAACACATGGGGTGGTATAACAACATCCACCTCTCTTTTTTCAGAGGTGATGTATAAGGAACAAGAGGGAGAAATCTTGGTCATTAGCCAACAAAAATCCTCTTCTTTCAGGAATGGTATCCAGTGTAGAGTATAAAATCACTTGAAGTAACAAAGGTCATAAGAAAACCCACGCAAGCACAAAGTCTTTCATCATTTCTGCCGATTTGGAATAAGTGCAACCGTAGAGTGAAATGAAGCACAAAGTCTTCACCTGAAACTACAAAAGATAAAAGAATCAAAAAGGTAAAAGTAGCTCAAAGTCTCTCTTCTACCTTCTAGAAATGTCTTTAGATAATATCAACACACACACTTTGCTTATTAAATCAAACAAACAAGAGTTTATCAGGAAAGAGGACATAGGAACTATTCCCTAAATAACACAGATAACTTCGACACAAAGTCTGAAATAAACCTAATTCTCATTCATTTAACAAAATATGATTTAAAAATTGAGCACAAAGTCTCAAAAAGTGTTTCAATTTTGCCAGAGTTTTTGCTCTCAAAATATCCAAGATCATTTACAAAAAAGGTCTCCACTATATATAGGGAGAAACTCTCAAAATTAGAAAATAATAAAATACAAAAATATCTTAGTCAAAGATGACTCATCTTTGACTTTGAGATATTTTTCCAAAATTTTACATGCAATTACATATTACAAAATTGCATGCACTTTTCACAAGACAAAAGTGCATAAGGAAAGAAGAAGAGAGAAGGGGGAAAAACTTCAGTTCTTGCTGCCAGACTTCTTTAGATGAGCATCATACATAGTAATAGATGCCTAAATTCTTATACTATTTGGCACAACCATGTTCTTGGAGATGACTCTGGCTCTGATTAAAGCATCTATCAATGCTGTGATTGCCTTAGCATGACCAGTTAACCTAGATTTTAGATTATCCAGAGTTAACTGAGTGTCTAAAATATTATCCACAAAAGTCATTGAGAAGGATTTCTCTTCAAAATCTATTTGAATCATCCCCTTAAAACTTTGGATCATTTCTTCTACTGAGAGGAATTGGTTATCCATAGAAGTTAGGTTGCAAGGTAGCTCTTCCAGTCTATTGAGTAAGCCTATTTCACTCTTTTCACTATCATCCCTAGAAGATTTGAGATCTTCAACCAACTCTTTGAGTACCTGTATCCTATATATCAGTGACTCCTTGATCTCCACATAGGAATCCTTGCTGGGAATGACATCACTAGATATCAAGGTGCTTTTCTTCAGATCCTTCATCTCCCTCCATTTGCTAAGATATTTTTCAATACTGTCAATATCTTGAGAGATAAGAGAGAGAAGGTCATCTAAATATGCCCTCAGCTTTTTCATTTTGTCCATCTTTTTAGCAACCTCTGTAAGCAAGGAAACTCCCTAAGTATGCATTTTTTCAATGTAATCTTCCAGGACTTTCCCCTTCAAGTAAGTTTTCTTTGCCTTTTGAATGATAGGGTCATCTATAGAGAAGGCCTCTAGAGTTGCCGCTTCAGGGGGAAGAGTGAACCTCCTTATTACTGATATCAGCTGTTCTGTCTTGGCCTTATAATAATCTTTCATCTCCTTTTCTCGATTGAATTTCTAGACCATGATGTCCATAATAGGCTGAAGATCACTTTTCACAACTTCATGAGTAACTTTTCCAAGTTTAACATGAGAGATGGAATAGCTGCTCATTTCAAAACCCTCATGGGTTGCGTCCTATGGAGGCTTAGCTATTTCCAAAAAATTATGTCCTTTTTCCTCAACCAATTTCGAGAGGATCCTTGGCCTCTTAGGAGCCTTAGCTTTCACCGGCACTATCTTGCCAAAATCAAAGTCATCTGGGGAGATAGCTAACTTCTTTATTTTAGGTGTGAATGCTGACATCCAAGGCGGGAGAGAAGTACCTACTATGGCCATAGTTCCCATAGTTGGTGTTACTGTGACAACATCTACACTGCTAGTAGTAACGGTGGTCACAGTTGGAGTAATAGGCAAAATTATACCAGCCATTGATTCTAGCTCTTGCGTAGAACTCTCTCCCAAATTAAAAGAAGGAGATGAAAGGCTAGGGATAGACCCAGAGGAGCGAAGAGTATCTCAAGAAGCGCCCTGAGGATCACCAAAAATAACTCTGGAAGGAGAGGTGGCTCCAGAAGAAGGAACACTGATAGGAGAGAGAGGAGAAGGAGATGCCACTGGAGACTGAGGTGGAGAAGGAGAGACACTCTTAAGAAATTGTGCTTCTTCTTGGGAAAATAGAGGCTCAAAATTTTACTATTCTGAAGGTCGGTCATTTGTCTCCAATGGTTGGGCTGCCTATTCCTAAGAGCTCTATTCTACAACTCCTTTAGCTACTGCTTCTAGCTCTTCAGTAGCCTTTGATTTTTTAGAAACAAAGATGATTCTAGGCTTGTGAGGCTTAGATGGGGAAGGAACATCACCTTTGTTCTTGGTCTTATTTTCTACCTTCTTCCTCATCTCTACTTAAAACTCAGCCTCAGATCCCATGATAAATTCTTTCAGTATGATCCCTTTGTCTGCTAACCAATCATTGGTGTTAGCCAATATTGGTTCAAATCTTTTTCTCAGAGAAGTTAGTTCGTTTTGAGACCACTAAATTGGAGGAAGAGGGGAGCCAACAATATTTTTAGCTAGGTACTTGCTATTGATAATGCTCTCATCATCGACCAGATTGGAGGGAATCTCTACAATCCCCAAATATTTAATTTGTTCCAGGGTTAGTCTGCTATAGTCCATTCTTCTAATTTCTTTAGCTATTTTTAGGTCCACCCAGACGTCTTTGATCATAGGCTCATGGAATTGAGTCTTTCGTCTGATTTTGTCTTTGACTCCCCTATAGTCAAATTTATCTCTTCTCTTGAATTATTTCAGAGTGACCAACTACATCTCTATTTCCATGATCTTGGCTTTGGCTGCTGTCACAATGGAGTATCTACCAATTTTGACTAAAAAGCTAAAACCTGGCTTTTTCAACTCCATTTGCCTAGTATGCACGATAACCAGTTGTTGGCAAAGCTCCATTAGAATCAACTTGTTAGAAGGGAATCTAGGGAGCATATATGGATAGCCTTGGAAAAAGCCAACCTGAAGATAGCAGAAGGTGGGAAATTGAAGGAACATGCAACCATAGTCATTGACTACCTTCCAAGCCTCATCTGATACTCTCTTCTATTCAAGCTGAGCGTCGAAGAGGCATACAAATATGGCAAAAAAAGCATCATTTACCCTCTTAAAATGGTGGATTGATCCTTGAAGCAATAACTGGGGGTAATATGAGTAGACCGGGGTGGTCTTTCTATCGCCTTCAGTTGTCAAACCTGGAAAGGTTCACATTAAGGCAGTTATGTACACAAGGTACAAAGTCATATAGAACTTGGAAGAAGTCTGTACCTTGGTTAGCTATTCATGAAGGGCATTACTGATCTACTTGCCCCAAAAGATGACCTGCTTACCCTAGAGGATGATCTTGATGAATGGGTACATCCACTCATGGAACTTTGAGGAAGATGGGAGGCCTCACACTCTACTGAGAAGGGTGATCAAGTCACTGACTTCTTCAATAAAATCACTCTTCAGAAAGTTCCACGACCATCTAAATAGACTGGTTCTGGGTGTCTTCAGCTACCTGTTATTCATGAATTTCTTTTCCCTCTTAGGTCCTTCTCATACTCCTTCTGGGATTTTATGAAGTCAATTTTCAGCACTTCAGTAGTGGGAGGGCACATGAAGACTTTATCAATAAATTTGGGATCCAGCCAACTTACTATGTTGCCACTGGCATCTGAGACTGATTTGTCTCCTTGTTGTAGAACTGGGTGCACTGGAGGATGAACTTCGTATGATGTGCTATCATTGGGAAAGTGGAAACCAAATGTATGTTGCTTTCAACAATTTTTATCATCTCAGAACTTAGATTCGTTGCTTTTGTTTGAGTCACAAACTCGGCCATATCTACGTGGCCAATTTTAGTGTCCCAGATGTCATAGATGTTGGAGGTAACCAAAGTGATCAGGAAGACACCCTGGTACTTGTACTTCATCATCTTTGCTTTTTTTAGAGAAGTTTTAGACATCAAGACTCACCTCTGTTGAGTAGGGGTTGATGAGCAAGAGCCTTTAGAAAGTACTGCAGTCATGATCACGTAATTAGAAAAAAGTGGGCGAGTTGGGGAATTCACATATCAAGTGATCATGACCAAGGGAGGGCACTTAAAAGGGTTAGGTCAAAAATTGAGGCAAAAAGGAGGAAGGAAGGGAAAGAAAATAAAAAGGGGAAAAGTCCTCCAGAGTTAGAAAAAATCAGAGAAAAAGTGCATGGGTGATGAAAATCGCTACCCCTACATAAGGAATAGAAAGAGTGCAGAGGTGGTGAATTTTGCCACCCCTACAGGATCGACTTGCATGGGTGGAAATTTTTTTTGCCCCTAAATATTGAAGAAGAAAGTGTGTGGGTGGTGAAAATCACCACCCTTGCACCACTAGCCTACATCAGTGGCAAAATATGCTGCTAATGCAAGAATGGCGCACAAGGCACGAGTGGCAAAAATTGCCGCTTGTGTAGGATAGGTCTGCATAGGTGGAAAATTTTGCTACCCATGAAGGTGATAGAAATAGAGGGGAAAATAATCATAGGTGGTGAAAATCACCACCCGTGTGGGTTTTATAGTAGAAAAATCATGGGCAGAGGTGAGGGGTGGTGAAAATCACTACCCCTGAAAGGAATAGAAGAGCGGGAAGGCTGACGAGGAGGGGGAGTAAACAAAATCAAAGAATAAAAACCCTTTTCAACAATAAAAACCTAAAAATAATCCTAAGAAGAGGAAAAGAAAGGAAATAAATTTTAAAAATAAGACCTGCCTCGAAAACCACATGCACGGCAAGCTTGAATCCACAAAAATGTGCTTCAACTCATTCGCCGAATCATCCAAATGCAAAGGGCAGGAGGAGAGGAGGAAGAATGAAAAGAAATGAGGTTGAAATCAAATTATATGGGGTGAAAAACAACCCCAACAACCCACCATGCATGGCAATAATGCCATGCATGGAAATCGAGATGTGTAGGGGCAGTAAAATTTGCCGCCATTGCAGGTTGGTTGAAGGTTCAGATGTAGGGGTGGAAAAAATTGCTGCCCTTGCAGGTAAAGATGTAGGAGCGGCAAAAATTGCTGCCCTTGTAGGTAAAGATGTAGGAGTGGAAAAAATTTCCACCCTTGAAAGTAAAGATGCAGGAGCAGCAAAAATTGCCGCTCGTGCACAAAAATAGAAGAAAATAAATACTAACTCTGAAAGAGGCAAAAATTGGTCCTCTGAACACATCGAGACCATAATGATTTCCATGTTTTTTGGGAAAAATGGGATGAAAATATATTACTAATTTTGAATGGTATCAATTGGACCAAGATGAGAACGAGAAGAACCCATCTTGAAAACAAACTTAGAGAGATGAAAGACAAAATAGACAAGTTTTGTAGGGGTTGTTCCCAAAAACAAGCTAAGATGATTTTGGAAACAATAGTTGGCTCTTATTGGGGAACTTTCATTAATCAAATTGATCAATGAGAGTAGAAACTAGTCTCTAAGTGCCTTCATCCAAGCCACTGGGCTACGGAGTCAAGCTAAAAATGAAAGAAAAATAGATAAAACATAAAAACTATACATATATACAAATGGACTCATCTAAGCTTCAAAGATTGAATAGATTCAGATGCTACCCACTGTGAGGTAGTGAAAATGGTGTTCAATCTTGATATTCTAGCAAAAAGCTAGCCTTGCCATAGAGCTATCGAATGGTGAATGGGCCTCTCCATAAGGAATCAAATTTGCCGTGCATCCCTTTTGGTTCTCACCTCTTGTCCCACAACAAGACTTGATCTCCGATTTGAAAATTATGAACCTTAGCTTTCTTATCAAAAAGTACCTTCACCCAGTTCTGATGTGCTATAATCTGATCCACTACCATGGCTCATCTCTCATTCAGCTCGGTCAGACACATGATTCTTTTGTCGACTGAGCTTTTGAAGGTTGAGTCTTTGATTGCTTTAGCTAACTTGAGCACTGGTAGTTCAAGGGTGATGGGGATTTCCACATTCAATTCATATAGAAGCTGGAAAGGCGACATACCTATAGCCTTTTTGGGTGTTATCCTATCTATCCATAAAGCATCATATAATGCTTTGTGCCATGTTCTCTGATTGTCATCCACCAACTTTCTGATATTAGTGACCAGGTTCTTATTACTCGATTCTACTTGGCCATTTCCTTGAGGGAAATAATCTGAAGTGTGGGATAGGGTAATCCCATAATAAAAATAGAATCGAGTAATTTCATATGATGAAAAATAGGCCGCATTATCTATTACAATTTTAAGTGGGACCCCAAACTGGGAGATGATATTTTCTTTGAGAAAATTACACACTACTTCAGATGTAGCGTGCTTGGTTGGAATGGCTTCCACCCACTTGGTAAAGTAATCCATTGCCTTGAGGACATAATCATGTTCGGCACTTGAAGATGGGTTGACCGTGCCAATGAAGTTAATATCCCACTGCTGAAAAGGTTCCTCGATCACTATCGACTTGAGAGGCAAAGCAGCCAGCTTAGGCTTCCCAACGAACTGCTGGCACAATTCACACCTACGCACCCATTTGTAGGCATCTTGGAAAAGCGTGGGCCAATAATACCTTGCTCATAGAATTTTGTGTGCTGTCATCGGTGCAAAAAAATGCCCTCCACAGGCCAAATTATGGAAAGACTCCAAGAGTTTATCTTATTGCGCCTTATCAACGCAATGAAGAAATACCCCATCCGAGTTCCTTTTATATAGACCATTATCCCACAGGACATAACTGGCAGCCTTTAACTTAACATTCTATTTCTCTTTATAGGAAAGATGGGTGGGACACTCACCATATGTTAGAAAATAGGCAATGTCAGAATACCACTCATCAATAGTGGCAACAAAGAGGACTATAGGCACGCCTTCGATCTTTAGTTCTTCAATTTCTGCTTCATCTGGAATGTTGTTGGTGATCAACTGGCAAAGACCTTTTCCCTGCATGAGTTTGTTAGGTTTGATGTCCAGATCAAACTCTTGAATCTTGGTGATCCAATTACCTCTCTTTGTACCAAACTCCCGCTGAGTCAAAATGGATTTTACTGTTGTATCAGGTACAAGAACTTCAGTGTGCGAGTTTAGGATATAAAACCTGAAGTGCTTGAATGCTTTGACCACCACGTATGCATGCTTCTCCATTTTAGAATATTTTAGCTCATGAACCTTGAGTGGACAACTCATGAAGGAAATAGGAGATTCTACACCTTCTTGGTTTTGTTGGACTAAAATAGCTGAGAGTGTATGTTCAGAGGTGTAACTATATATTTTAAAGCTTTTGGTGTAGTCTAGACAAACCAAGATTGGCGCGCGAGCAATTGATTCTTTGATTTCTTTGAATGTTGATTTGCCTTTAGCAGTCCATCTGAAGGTAGCATTGCCTTTCATCATATTGATGATATGGCAGGTTTTTTTAGCAAAATCAAGAATAAACCTCCAGAGAAAATTCACCTTTCTAAAGAATGAGGGAACTACAATTTTTTTAGTAGGCAGAGTAAGTTCCTAGATGGACTTGACTCTCTCTAAATCAATTTTAATACCTTATCAGGACACAATGTGTTTGAGAAGTTTCCCTTCAGTTACCTTGAAGACAGATTTCTTTGGGTTTAAAGAAATACCATTCTGACGACAACGTTCCAGTATCCTTTGCAAATGGTGGACATACTCAAAATGATGCTTTGAAAACACTGTCAGATCATCCAGGTATACTACAATGAATTTTTCCATTTCATCCTTGAAAGCAAGATCCATCACCCTTTGAAATGTGGTGCTTGCATTTATCAGACCAAAAGGCATTCTTTGATAAGTGAAGGTGCCCCAAGGTGTGGTGAATGCTATTTTATGTTGATCTGCTTTTCTGACTTTGACCTGATTGTACCCCAAAAAACCATCCAACATTGATAACATTTCTGAACCTATTACCATCTACAAAACTTGATCTATGATAGGAAGAGGGTAGTTATCTTTTAAAGATAACTAGTTCAAGTTCCTGAAATCCATGTAGATTTGAATTTTGCCATTCTTCTTTCGGACAGGTACTATGTTGGCAATCTATGTGGAGTGATGGATTGGGAAAATTATCTGGGCATCAAGCATTTTTTGTATCTTAGCTAAAATAGTACCTAAGATTTTTGGATTGTATTGCCTAGACTTTTACTTGTAAGGTACAAAGTTTGTCTTCAGAGAAATGTCGTGGCAAATGTCATTTGGCCTGAGTGATTTCAGATCATCATAGGAATAGGCCAATACATCTATATATTGGCATAGTAGATTAGCAAGCTTAAATCTCTCTTCAGGAGTGCATCACTCCCAATATTTACCATCTTAGGATCTCCCTTGGTTCCCAAATTTACCTGATCAAAATATTGAGAGGAGTTTGAATCTATTCATTGTTGTTTAATAAACCTGTCATGGTTATCAAACAATTTTTCTAGGGAAACCAGGCCTTTGGGAATCTTATTCTCCTTAAGCTGCAAGAAATCCTCACTTGTGTTCACACTTAATTTAGAAGTTGCTTTGCATTCTCGGAGCTTACTACATTTAAAATGCAATTGTTTGAAACTATCCTTTTGCTCCAAGAAGGCAATGATTTGATCATCATTGTTAAATACTTGCCAATGGTTGGCATTGTCAGGTACACTTGGCTGAAAGACTAGTTCAATAGTGTACTTATTTCCTTTAAAATCTAGGTGGGGAACCAAGAGAGTAGCAGAGATAGCCAATGCATCCACCCGATCATTGAATTTCCTTAGAATAGTGGAGATGTTGAAGGCATCAAAATTTTCAATTTGATCCTAGACCAGATTACGATAGTGGCACAACCTTTCATTTTTTGTCTGATAGAGGTTCCTCACCTGGCAGACTACCAACTCGATGTCCCCTTTAGCATGGAGTGGCCTAATGCCTTTTTCTCTGGTAGCCTGTAATCCAAGCAACAGGGATTCATACTTAGTCGTGTTGTTGGTATTATTGAAATGAAATTTGTAGGACAAATAAATAATGTCTCCCTAAGGAGATACCAACACAACCCCAGCTCCTGAACTAGTAGAAGAGCAACTGCCATCAAATTCTAAGGTCCATACCTCGTGAGACGCTACTTTTTCTTTGAAAACTCCTTCATTTAGGGGAAGAGGTTCTTCCATGTGTTCATTTTGATTTGTCAATTCTCTCACTGTGTCAGCTGAACACAATCTCAAGTTATCACCCATAAGAGTTTCATTAGATGCCCCATGGATCTCATCCATAGATAGGAAGTAGTTGCCCATGCTTGAAGACTCAAATACAATTTGGGCTTCTGGTGCTGATGATCAGGTAACTACATACTTTGCTTCTTTTTTAGGAAGCAACTTCTTCATGACACCTTGAATTAGGATTCTTGCTTTTGACAAGTCCAAACTTAGCTCACCTCCAACATCTTTGCAAAAATTCCACCTGAGCAAGATACCGTAAGACGCTGGAACATTGGCCACTAAAACCGTCAATTTTATCCACTTTTCTGAAAAAGTTTCAAAAGCAAACTGAGCATCTTTTATCTGACCAAGGAGGGGAACTTGCTTATTTTCCATAGAAAAGCACCTCCCAAAAGTTTTGGTCAAAGTTAGGCCAAGATAATCTGCCACCTTCGCGGGCATGACATTATTTGAGGCTCCAGAGTCTATAATACAATTACTTAGTTTATAACCATTTATTAGTAGGAAAACACAGTAAAGTTTTATTTTCTTAGGAGAAATAGGAAGAGTCACAACAAGATTGTTTTGGGTCAGTTTATCTTTAGGGGGATCATGAACGGCCTTCAAAGAATCTTGTCCTATGGGGACGGCTTTATTTTTCACATATTCTGCTAACCTATCAAATTGTTCTGGGTTAACCCTTAAATATTTAATCTCTATCATTTGGATTTTAGTCTTTTTAGCATGATCAATTATATCAAATAATTAAAAAAGAACTTGAAACAGAGAAAGAGAGTCCATCATCAAGGACTTTAGCAGGTGCAACAATGGTCTGAGCAATAAAAGTGGAAGGTATGGGGTGGTTGGAGGTACTTACTTTTTTATGAATTACCTGATCTTTTGATTGAGGAGGCAATGGAGTCCCTCATTTGGCGATGGAAACCACTGGCTAGGGTTCTTCTTCTACCTTTCCTTTATTAGTCTGTGGTGCTGACTGGTGTTGAGATTTGGTGAAAACAACATAGGATCCATCCAACCCTTCCCCCTTACTTCCAGCTTCATCTTGGTAATCCAGGAAACCAATATTGGAGTTGCCAGCTAATTCTTCTTCTTATTGATCGAAGAGATTAACATCATCTTATTGGTCCAACTGAGGTTGGAGTGAATACTTGTGTTTAGCCTCTAGGTAACTGATTGCTGAATTGGTAGGTGCTGCTTTAATGACCAATTTACTTGGAGAGGGAGGCAGGTGATTTGGTTGCCCTTGGTTTCAAGTAGCATTACCCTGATATTGCTGATTCTAGAATGTTCTCCTAGGCATATCTCGATAGGTAGGGGAAGATGTACCTTGGGTTATTTGCCTCTTTAAAGCTATTAGCTCATTTGTCAATTTTTGTACCATAAGATCTGTAGTGCCTATAGAAGAGCTTTCAGTAGATGAGGAAAATCTATTTTTACTAGGGTCTTTTCTGATCTTACCTACCAGGATAAGATCATCTTCAATCTTAGTAGCCAAATTTTGAGCCAATGCCAGATCCATAGGGCCAGCTCACCTCAACAAAAAACTTACTTCAGGACACTGTGAGTTGATAAAAAAGCACTTGAGGTTCTCCAGTGTGGGCTGAGCAATAGTTGGAATCTGGTTCCTTAACTTGTTGAATTTAGCTATGAAATCCCTCATGGGTTCCTGAGATTATTTTTTCATCTATGTTAGCTGCACTAACAAAGCGTGTGCATCTTTAGCAGGTTTAAACCTAGCTTCAAATTTAGTTTTGAGCGTGTCCCAGTTAGTTACTGACCTAGCCTGTAGGTGATAGAACCAATCTATGGCAGTGCCTTGTAGGGTTTATACAAAAAGTCTCACTACTACGTCTTCAAAATCCACATCGATTACACTGCATGCTATGGAGAAAGCGGTGATATGCTCGTTGGGATGAACCTTTCCATCACCAAAAAACATAGGAAAGTTTTTTCTTGAACTACGGGGTAGTTCATGCAAGGGTGGAGTCAAATTAAGAGGACCAAAGAAATTACCCCACGGACCTTGAGCCATTATGATAAGAGTATTAAATGGTGAGATAACAAATTTGGGTGGGGTATTTATAGGTAGGATATGATTTATAGCAGGAAAAGAAGCTCTGCCTTGTGTCGGTGTCCTGATAAGGTTAGGATGAAAACTCCTAGACCGTTGGAGGAAAGGTGACAGAGGAAAGAGATCAAAATTGTTTTGCTATGCCAACTCAAACACGGGGTCAAAAATACCCTTGGCTCTCTAGCTTCTTGTGTAGCATGGAGTTGCCAGATTTCTAATGAAAAAGGGACCAAAATTGCTTCAAGTTGAAGCTTGAGGCTTCAAAATGCACATTCGTAATCCCCAACGGAGTCGTTAAAAAATGTTGGGTGAATATTTTGTCGTCAAATAACTAAAAACAAAATGGGTATATCAACCACAACACAGGGAGATTTACACCATGAAAAGTGTGGGTTTACCAGATTTGGATGAGGTAAATCTCTCCTTTCATCAAGGGGAGGTTCCCTATGAATATTTATGCGCTATATGTATATATATAATTAAGTAGAAAATAACACATGGAGTGGTATAACAGCATCCACCTCTCTTTTTTTAGAGGTGATGTATAGGGAACAAGAGGGAGAAATCTTGGTCATTGACCAACAACACTCCTCTTCTTTCAGGAATGGTATCTAGCGTAGAGTAGAAAATCACTTGAAGTAACAAAGGTCGTAATAAAACCCACGCAAGCACAAAGTCTTCCATCATTTTTGCCAATCTGGAACAAGTGCAAACGTAGAGTGAAATGAAGCACAAAGTCTCCACCTAAAACTACAAAAGATAAAAGAATCACAAAGGTAAAAGTATCTCAAAGTCTCTCTTCTACCTTCTAGAAATGTCCTTAGATAATATTGACACACCCACTTTGCTTATTAAATCAAACAAACAAGAGTTTATCAGGAAAGAGGACATAGAAACTATTCCCTAAATAACACAGATAACTTCAACACAAAGTCTGAAATAAACCTGCTTCTCATTCATTTAATAAAATATGATTTACAAATTGAGCACAAAGTCTCAAAAAGTGTTTCAATTTTTCTAGAGTTTTTGCTCTCAAAATATCTAAGGTCATTTACAAAAGAGGTCTCCACTATATATAGGGAGAAACTCTCAAAATTAGAAAATAATAAAATACAAAAATATCTTAGTCAAAGATGACTCATCTTTGACTTTGAGATATTTTTCCAAAATTTTACATATAATTACATATTACAAAATTACATGCACTTTTCACAAGACAAAAGTGCATAAAGAAAGAAGAAGAGAGAAGGGGGAAAAACTTCAGTTCTTGCTGCCAGACTTCTTTAGATGAGCATCATACATAGCAATAGATGCCTAAATTTCTATACTATCTAGTGTAACCATGTTCTTGGAGATGACTCTGGCTCTGATTAAAGCATCTTTCAATGCTGTGATTGCCTTAGCATGACTAGTTAACCTAGATTTTAGATTATCCAGAGTTAACTGAGTGTCTAAAATATTATCTATAAAAGTCATTGAGAAGGATTTCTCTTCAAAATCTCTTTGAATCATCCCCTTAAAACTTTGGATCATTTCTTCTACTGAGAGGAATTGGTTATCCCTGGAAGTTAGGTTGTAAGGTAGCTCTTCCATTCTATTGAGCAAGCCTGTGTCGCTCTTCTCACTATTATCCCTAGAAGATTTGAGATCTTCAACCAACTCTTTGAGTACCTGTATCTTGTATATCAGTGACTCCTTGATCTCCACATAGGAATCCTTACTGGAAATGACACTGATAGATATCAAGGTGCTTTTCTTTAGATCCTTCATCTCCCTCCATTTGCTAGGATATTTTCAGTACTGTCAATATCCTGAGAGATAAGAGAGAGAAGGTCATCTAAATCTTCCCTCACCTTTTTCATTTTGTCCATCTTTTTAGCAACCTCTGTAAGCAAGGAAACTCCTTGAGTATGAATTTTTTCAACGTAGTCCTCCAGGACTTTCCCCTTCAAGTAAGTTTTCTCTGCCATTTGGATGACAAGGTCATCTATAGAGAAGGCCTCTAGAGTTACCGCTTCAGGGGGAAGAGTGAACCTCCTTATTACTGCCATCAGCTATTCTGTCTTGGCCTTATAATAATCTTTTATCTCCTTTTTTTAGTTGAATTTTTAGATCATGATGTCCATAGCAGACTGAAGATCACTTTTTGCACCTTCGTGAGTAGCTTTGCCAAGTTTAACATTAGAGATGGAATAGCTACTCATTTCAAAACACTCAAAGGTTGTGTCCTGTGGAGGCTTAGCTATTTCTAGAAATTTTTGTCTCTTTTCCTCAACCAATTTTGAGAGGATCACTGGCACTATCTTGCCAAAATTGAAGTCATCTGGGGAGATAACTAACTTCTTTCTTTTAGGTGTGAATGCTGACATCTAAGGCAGGAGAGAAGTACCTATTGTGGCCATAGTTCTCATAGCTAGTGTTACCGTGGTAATGTCTACACTGCTAGTAGTAACAGTGGTCACAGTTGGAGTAACAAGCAAAATTGTACCATCCATTAATTCTGGATCTTGCATAGAACTCTCTCCTAGATTAAAAGAAGGAGATGAATGGCTAGGGATAGACCCAGAGGAGCGAAGAGTATCTCCAGAAGTGCCTTGAGGATCGCCAAAAATAAATCTGGAAGGAGAGGTGGCTCCAGAAGAAAGAACACTGATAGGAGAGATAGGAGAAGGAGATGCCACTGGAGACTGAGGCAGAGAAGGAGAGATGATCTTAAGCGGTTGTGCTTCTTTTTGGGAAGGTAGAGGCTCATTCTTTTGCTGTTCTGAAGGCCGGTCATCTGTTTCCATCAGTTGGGTTACCTATTCTTGAGATCTCTATTCTATAACTACTTTAGCCACTGCTTCTGGCTCTTCAGTAGCCTTTGATTTTTTAAAAACAAAGATGATTCTAGGCTTGTGAGGCCTAGATGGGGAAGGAACATCACCTTTGTTCTTGGTCCTATTTTCTACCTTCTTCCTCATCTCTGCTTGAAACTCAGCCTCAAATCCCATGATAAATTATTTCAGTATGATCCCTTTGGCTGCTAACCAATCATTGGTGTTAGCCAATATTGGTTCAAATCTTTTCCTCAGAGAAGTTAGTTCCTTTTGAGACCACTGAATTAGAGGAAGAGGGGAGCCAACAATCTTTTCAGCCAGGTACCTGCTATTAATAATGCTCACATCATCAACCAAATTAGAGGGAATATTTGCAAGCCCTAAATATTCAAGTTATTCCAGGGTTAGTCTGCTATAGTCCATTCTTTTGATTTCTTTAGCTATTCTCAGGTCCACCCAGACGTCTTCGATCATAGGCTTGTGGAATTGATTCTTTCATCTAATTTTGTCTTTGACTCCCCTATAGTCAAATTTATCTCTTCTCTTGAATTGTTTTAGAGTGACCAGTTGCATCTCTATTTCCATGATCTTGGCTTTGGCTGCTATCACAATGGAGTATCTACCAATTTCAACTGGAAACCTGAAACTTGGCTTTCTCAGCTCCATTTGCTTAGTATGCATGACAACTAGTTGTCAGCAAAGCTCCATTAGAATCAACTTGTCAGAAGGGAACTTGGGGAGCATATATGGATAGCCTTGGAAAAAGCCAACATGAAGATAGCAAAAGGTGGGAAACTGAAGGAACATGCAACCATAGTCATTAACTACCTTCCAAGCCTCATCTGATACTCTCTTTTGTTTAACCTAAAGGTCGAAGAGGCATAAAAATATGGTAAAGAAAGCATCATTTACCCTCTTAAAATGGCAGATTGATCCTTGAAGTGTTAACTAGGGGTAATATGAGTAGACTGGGGTGGTCTTTCTATCCCCTTCAGTTTTCAAACCTGGAAAGGTTCGCATTGAGGTAGCTATGTACACAAGGTACGAGGTTATATAGAACTTGGAAGAAGTCTGTACCTTGGTTAGCTATTCATGAAGGGCGTTGTTGATCTGCTCACCTCAAAAGATGACTTGATTACCCTAGAGGATGATATTGATGAATGGGTACATCCACTCATGGAACTATGAGGAAGATGGGAGGCCTCGCACTCTGTTGAGAAGGGTGATTAAGTCACCGACTTCTTCAATAAAATTTCTCCTCAGAAAGTTTTGTGGCCATCTAGATAGACTAGTTCTGGGTGTCTTTAGCCACCTATTATTCATGACTTTCTTTGCCCTCTCATGGTCCTTGTCATACTCCTTTTGGGCTTCTATGAAGTTGATCTTCAGCACTTCAGTAGTGGGAGGGCACATGAAGACTTTGTCAATAAATTTGGGATCTAGTCGAATTACTACGTTGCCACTGGCATCTGAGACTGATCTTGTCTCCTTGTTGTAAAATTGGGTGCACTAGAGGATGAACTCTATATGATGTGATGCCACCAGGAAAGTGGAAACCAAATGTATGTTACTTTCAACAATTCTCCTCATCTCTAAACTAGGATTCGTTGCTTTCATTTGAGTCATGAAATTGGCCATATCTATGTGGCCAATTTTAGTGTCCTAGATGTCATCGACGTTGGAGGTAACTGAAGTGATTGAGAAGACACCCTGGTACTTATACTTCATCATCTTTGCCTTTTTTGGAGAAGTTTCAAACATCAGGACTCGCCTTTGTTGAGCAGGGGTTGATGAGTAAGAGCCTTTAGAAAGCACTACAATCATGATCACATAATTAGGGAAAAGTGGGCGAGTTGGGGAATTCACATATCAAGTGATCATGACCAAGGGAGGGCATTTAAAAGGCCCAAGTTAGAAACCAACACAAGAAAGGAGGAAAGAAGGGAAAGAAAGGAAAAAGGGTAAAATTCCTCCAGAGTTAGAAAAAATCAGAGGAAAAATGCATGGGCGGCAAAAATCACCGCCCCTGCATAAGGAATAGAAAGAGTGCAGAGGCGGTGAATTTTTCCACCCCTACAGGATCATCTTGCATGGGTGGTAATTTTTGTTGCCCTTGTAGATTGAAGAAGAAAGTGCATGAGCGGCAGAAATCGCTGCCCCTGCACCACTAGGCTGCATCGGTGGCAAAATTTGCCACTGATGCAAGAATGGAGCACAAGGCATGGGTGGAAAAAATCACTGCCCATGCAGGATAGGTCTGCATAGGTGGAAAATTTTGCCACCCATGCAAGTGATAGCAATAGAGGGGACAAGAATCATGGGCGGTGAAAATTACCACCTGTGTGGGTTTTATAGCAGAAAAACTGTGGGTAGAGGTGAGGGGCGGTGAAAATCGCTACCCCTAAAAGGAAAAGAAGAGTGGGAAGGCTGACGAGGAGGGGAAGTAAACAAAATCAAAGAATAAAAACCCTTTTCAACAATAAAAACCTAAAAATAATGCTAAGAAGAGGAAAAAAAAGGAAATAAATGTTAAAAACAAGACCTACCCCGAAAACCACATGTGCGGCAAGCTCAAATCCACAAAAATGCACTTCAACTCATTTTCCAAATCATCCAAATGCAAAGGGTAGGAGGAGAGGAGGAAGAATGAAAAGAAATGAGGTTTAAATTAGATTATATGGGGTGAAAAACAACCCCAATAACCCGCCGCATGTGGTAATAAATACCGTGCATGGAAATCGAGACGTGCAGGGGCAACAAAATTTACCACCCTTATAGGTCGGTTGAAGGTTCAGATGCAGGGGTGGCAAAAACTGCCACCCTTACAGGTAAAGATGCAGGAGCGGAAAAAATTGCTGCCCTTGCAGGTAAAGATGTAGGAGCGGCAAAAATTGCCGCTCGTACATAGAAACAGAAGAAAAGAAACACTAACTCTGAAAGAGGTAGAAATTGGTCCTCTGAACACATCGAGACCATAATGATTTCCATGTTTTTTAGGGAAAATGGGATGAAAAGACATTACTAATTTCAAATGGTATCAGTTGGACCAAGATGAGAATGAGTAGAACCCGTCTCGAAAATAAACTTAGAGAGACGAAAGATGAAACATACAAGTTTCATAGGGGGTTGTTCCCAAAAATAAGCTAAGCTGATTTTGGAAATAACACATGTCAAGTGTCAAGTTTTGGAAAAATATATGCATATTCAAAGTTAGCCTTCTAGTCAAGTTTTTGACATAGTTGGCTCTATGGCAAAAAAATCTAAGTGAGCATTTTAATGTCACTATTTATAACACATGTGAGGTTTCCAAGAAAATATTGAAATATGGTTGGATTTTACTATGTGAAGAAATCATATGTTCTAAATATGAGAACATGCGAGTGAGTGAGGTAAAATATATGATTTTCCAAAGTTGGTCTTCTAGGCAAATAAGCAAGATTCCCATAGTCATTTTTACACAAGTTAAAGTTTGATCAACATCGATATAACACATTGATATAATAAGTTATGAAGCAATGAGATGGTACCAAGTTTCATGATCATGGGGGTTATGAGAAATATCAAACAATGAGCACTGCATGATAAGGATTTGACTGATCCATAGTGTTTGATGGTGCATGATGAGTCAACATTATAAGATTACATGATATGAGGTCAACATGTTCAAGGTTTAATGTTTGTAATTGGTAGACTATGTGTTAGAGGTTTAAATTCATAAAATAAGATGGATGGTGTGTATTTAATCTAAGAATCAAGGACTTGAGATGTGAGTAAAGTGTTCAAGGTTTAATTGTGATCGTTTGCATTTAAATATTCAAATTTAACAAGGGAAAAACTAGTTTGTGGTTTTTAGACCATATCTTTTGATCAAGGACAAATTTTCCAATGTTTTAAAAATAAAATATGAATAAGAATCCATGTCACATATAATTAACCTAATTTTAAGATTTGTAAGTGTGTACAATAAAATATATTAAGGTTCAAAGTTGAGTATGTGTTCATGCTTATTATGCAAGTGACCTGAAAAGAGTAATTGAGCTTATGTTGATGTTATTTCAATGTCTCTTAATGAATTGGATATTGGGGAGTGTTTTAGACTCCATGAATATGATTTTTGTGAATTATGAAGATTTAACCAATTGTATACAATATAAATAGAGGTTTAGAAGTTGATTGTGTATTCGTTCATGATGAATGTATGTAGAGAATGTTGATTAAGCTTACACAAAAGAGTGTAATGATGACTGTAAGCATTTGAGAATGACTAAGGGGTCATGTAGTGTGGAACTCTACTTTTTAAAGTGGTCTTATGTTCTTATTTTTTCTCATTGATGTGCTAAATGGGTGAATAGGTCTCCATAAGACCTATAATAGCTACAAGGGCCTTATTAAAAGGTGTAGCTGCTTAAGGGTGACCCATAGATGTTATGGCCAACCCATGAAGATTTTTTTGAGCTATGTATTTATATAAGAGATGCCTTAAGAGATAACACATTCTTAATGGTTGGCCAAGGTATTGATGATCACACATAATCTATAAATAGTAGAACCAAAGATGATGGTTTCTAGATTTACAGTGAGAGATTTGGGAGAGATTTGAGAGAGGTTAGTGTGCATGAATTATGGAAAAAAGAGGGGTAAAGTTCTCTATGGATGAGTTGAAGACCATAATAAATTTAGGACTATTTGTATAACCTATAGGTCATAATTCTATTAGTAGAATAGTGCTCTTACTATTTGAGTATGAGCGAAGGTGAAGAATGATAGTCAGAGGTCCATCATCAGGTGTTGAAGACATCAATTCATAGGTGGATGTGTTCATAGGTGTTTTTTTGGTATCTCAACATATAAGGGGTTGCAACATCCTTGAAAGGTAAAATTTTCTAAAATTTTGGTTGTTATTACAACTCAAATAGACAGGTGTTGTAGCACCTTATGGGATTGTAGTCTCACTAAAAATGGATTATAGTTCCTTAATCAGTTGAAAATGGTCTAAATTAGTTCTTGTTATTATAGGATAGTAATCCAATTGTAGGTTCTAGTGGATTTTCTCCCCAAATAGGGTTTCCCACATATGTCACATGTTATGTGATTGATCTTGCATTATCTCTCTTACTCATTGCTAAGAATGTTGTGTATGCTTCATGAATGCTTATGGTATTTGATTAAGAAATTGAAAGGATTGAAATTGAATTTGGATTTTATAGACTCACTGATTCACCCTCCTCTTAGTGATTGTACCTCTAACAATAGGGTTTTTTAGGCTTACCATTTATCACCTTATATTGCGTAGACCACCTTTGGTTGACCATTGCACCACTTAACTTCTTAATAGTTTAGTATTTATATATATTTTGGAGTTAGGTTACCCTTGTTAATTAGTTCATTACATGTGGTATTATTAGTATATATTGACACACCCTTTCATTACAATCATTATTATAACCATTTATTGATCTTTAGACCTAGTGAGAGCCATATACCATAAATTAGGCAAAAAATTTGGATCCCTATCCTCTTGACATTTGAGTGTGGATTACATTATTCTAAGCCTATGTATATTATAGATTCTTACCCAATATTTCAAGTATATAAAATCTATATTGTTATGGCCTTATTTGTATCTTAGTATATTGAGAGAATTAATATTATTACAGGTCATCTTAGCTCATGCATAAACTACCCCCTTACTTATTTACACACATAATATATATAAAATTACATACAGTCTAACAAAAAATCTAATATTAATAATAATTACTAATTTTTATTTATTTTGTAATTACTAACATTAACTATGTTAGGTATATTTTAGGGATAACTATTTTAGTTTGTTTTCTTCATTTCTTAATTTTGAAAGTAAATAAAATAAATCTAGTAGTAGGGTGTGTAGAAGAATGCCTAGTAAAATATGCACATGAGTCCAGACAAAGGTGGGAACTCCTTTTTGGCTAGGAAGGAATAACTTGCAAGTAGTAGATACAATTGAAAGGATGTGGTTAGATGGTTGGTTGAGTGGACTACCTAGCATGCGCTAGATCCAAGAAGCACAATGCTTGCTAGGAGACTGTCAATCTACTTTTATAACAATCAAGTCTAAAATGATAAAAAATGATATTTGAATATGATAATAAGAAAGTAAATACATGATATTAAGTGATAACTTGCTTATTAAATAAAATAATCAAATTTAAATGCTAAAATGGTCACGGTCTGGTTAAAAAAATTAGAAAAGGTCCTATGATTAGAGGGAAGCATAGAAAGCAAAGCTTGATTTGAGGTAGAAGCGTGATAAATGCTTGATAAAACATACTACCATAGGGAACCATTGGTAGTTAAGGTAAACCATTAGTGGTTGAAGTTAATCATTAGTGGTTAGGGGAACCATTGACAATTTCCTATGCAAATCTGGAGATGAATAAATTAGAAAGTATAAATTAGGGTTTTAGGTAAACAAAGGTGGATACGAGGTTAGAAAGTGGAAAATGGGGTGTAGGTAGACTAGATAAGATAATGGTATTAAATCTAAATAAAATAAAATGACATAAACATAGAATACTTGTAACCAAGTAGAAAAAGTCTAGAGTGATGTAGTTAGAGTGACAATGCTTTAGGCTTTCTAGAGTGATTTTGATAGAGTTTTGGATCTCAAGTGATGATGCTCCCTCATTGATATAGATGTTGGATACCTATAAGAAAGCTTGAATACTTGATCACTGATCCCTGATATTTTTTTCTTCTACTTCTTTTATAGGCAAAAGTTACTAAATGGAATGAAAGAAGTTGCTAATTTGATCAAGGGTAAAGTCGCTTATTTTTTTAGCTTTAAAATCTTTATTTTAAAAATAAGTTTCCATTTGGGAAGTTTCCAATCTTGCAAAAAGATATGGCATGCTTTAAAGTTGGTTAAAGTTGAAGAGGGGACATAACCGACAATAGTTAGGCTAACCATTGGAAGTTACCCTAACTGTTGATGGTTAGGATAACCATTGGTGGTTACCCTAATCATTGGAAATTCATAGGCCAGGGGAAAAATTGGTAAAAAAGGGTGAAAAAGGTGATTTAAATGATAATAAAAAATGGATTTGGTAAATTTAGGTTCATAAATGCACCTAGTTATCTTTCTAAAGGTGGGGTGACACTAAAAAATGTCATCAATTTTTAGGTGTCTATATTTTTCCCCTTTTTGTTGTGTAACTTGGGAAAGCTATAGAACAAAAATAGGAGGTTGGTCAAGGTTTAGGTCTAATTGTCCTAAGTCATGAGAGGAGGTATCCCCCCTCAAACTAGGAAATAATTAAGGTTGAAATGAAATTGGGTCATGGTTTGATAGGTAAAATAAGGTGGTTGAGTTGGTTGAGGAGACGTGAGCTCATGCACAAAAAGTGATTAAGTGTGATATCAATTTTCATACAATGAATAAATTTTCCAAAGTTATAAAAATAAGGTTAGGTCTAGAAAGACAAGAGAGGGTAACTAGTCCACAACATTGGTCATCTCTGATTAGGTTAGGCCTTTCAAGCTATCTAGGAAAAATTGGGTAGGTTGTAGGTATCCAAGTAAGGAAGTGCTCCCATAAGATAACCCAAGGGGTCTGGTCATGCATGAGGTGGTCCAAATGTTGAATGGGTAACTTGGAAAAGTAGGTTAACATGGTCAAAGGATAATGAAAATTCATCATAAAATACATGAAAAGATTTGGTCAGAATAAAAAAACATCAAAAAGGATGTGGTGGGGTAGAAAGGGTAGGGTTAGGTTGGAAGAGTGACCAAGTTAACTTTGACTGCATAACGTAAGTGGATGCTACCTACATAGTTCCTAGGACATTGATATCCAAAAGAACTTTAGGCTAGATGTAGTTCTAGGTAAAATTTTTCTTTGGTCCAAGGTTGGTGGAAAAAGGGTGATATCCAAAAGTCATATGGTTGCTAGAGATTAGGATACTCCTTAATAGGTGGTTGAGGTGAGAAAAATATCCCAAGGTAAAGGCACAAGGTAATAAAGAGGTATTTAATAGGGATAATTATGAATTTAACCATGCCCCTAGAGTTGTTAGTCATTATGAGTGAAGAGGTTGAGTTGAAGGCAGTGGTTTAGGTTGGAATGTTGGGTTGATGATGGCTCAGATTGATTGATAAGTTATTTATGGTTGATTGAAATAGGTAAGATAAATGGGTGATTTTGTTTTCTTACTTGGTTAGGTTGGGTGCTTGGTTTTTTGGGTAAGGTAGGAGGGAAAAGTTGTGACCCTATTCTTAGAGGGGATTGAACTAAAGGTAATGCCATAAGGTAGCTATCTAATAATTAGGTGGATTTATCAATGGTTGAGGTTAGGTTAATTTGGGTTTAGGTCTTATTTTTTGGAGGTTTATCTAGTGAAAGTTGAAGTGGAATAGGCTGGATGGGTTGATAGGTCAGTCGATAGGTTTATAGATTGACAGGCTGATAATTAGGTTGGTTGGTTTGTTTAGTGCAAGTTGATAAGGTTGGTTGAGTTGAGATTGATCCATTAGAAGGTGAAGTGGAGAAGGTTGGTTTATGCTTTATATTTATGAGATATAAACTCAAAAATTGTAGGCCTATGATGTTTTTAGAAGATGGTTATATGATAATGTGATGGAAACAAGATGTTAATTAGATAATGTAAACTATGGTTCATTCATACAGAATTGATGATGTGTTTGTTCATGATCATGAATATGTGATAAATGGTTTCTGATGATGTTGTTTATGATTAGATTGTGGTTTAGAAGATGGTTATGTGATAGATGATGTAAGCATTATTTATTGATAATATTATTCATAGGTAAGATAATGTGGTTCATAGATAGGTTTTTATATGAGGATGTTTGATGATGATAATATGAAGTTATGATGTTATAATCTGATTTTTATGATTAATGGTTCTTGAATTTAAAATTAGGATATGGTTTATGGTTCATAATGTTATGATCGCATTGAAGAAAATTATGTTTAAATGTTCTGATATGATGAAGGAACAAAAAGTAGGTTTAGATAACACACTAATAGAGAAGAATCATGAGACATATGTCCACATGAACTATGAATAGAGGGCAAGGAAAAGGCATGATGTTTTTCATTGGAATGGACCTAACAAAAAGAAACCATTGATGGATTGACTTAGTGAACACAAGCCTTTAAAATGCTTCATAAGAGCATGCTTTGATTAAAAATAAAGGTATCTTGATCACTTTGCATCAAGTAAGCTCATAGTCCCTTAATTTTAGAGAGGGTGTGAAGGGAAAGTAGGTGATAGGTAGATGGTGAATGGGAAATGGGTGAGATGGAACCTGATGTGGGTTAGTTTTCCCCTTTTATAGGTGACCAAAAAAATGTAGTAGACAAGTCCATGCCTTAATAGAATATGTAGACTAATCAATGCAAGAATTTTATTGATGTCGTATATAAAATCTAATTACAGTGTAATGAGATAATGTGTATATCAATCAATGTGGGAAGTCTATAAATGGCACATATAAGAGCTAATTGTGGCTTATTTTATTTGATATGGGCATCGGGTTGTTTGTTGCTTTTGTTGATTTGATAAGTTTATTGAAGCTAATTGATGCAGGAAACTTCATATGATTATTTCTTCCATCCTTCAAGGGAGTGGTCTAAAATTGGATTTTTATAGCTATCCTTTAAGGGGGTAGGCTATTTTTAGGCAAATATTAATGTTGGGCATCCATCCTTCAAGGGAGTAGTCTATAATGCTAGAATGATTTTGAATGCAAGTTCAGACATGGACAAGCCTTTTTAGGCTTAAAGGTCTACCCATATAGATGCAATATTTTAGCACAAAAGGTTATTGGTAAATGAAAGGATGGTTTGAGAAATAACTGAACATGGGATTTCATTTGTTGAGAGACAAAAACTATCCATGAGAACTATGCTGTGGGTAGATCTGGGGAACCCATACTTAGGATTAAGTTTTATCTATGACGAATGAATCACATAGTTCTAAAATGTAATCAATTGTTCCCAAAAAGGGAAGGGAAAGGTAGGTGAGAGGAGGGAAAGGTTGTTATTAACTAAGGGATGAGCTTAAGTTAGACACAAAAATGAGTTCAATCCTTTTAAAAAATGGAAAAGATGTAGATACAAAGCATTAATAGGCTCAGGCTCTAGTTTGCCTTCGAGGGAGGACAAATGGTAAGCTCCTGATCCATAGTTATGGGTTATAACGTAGGTTCTAAGCCAATTGAAAGCAAAACTTTCTTTTTTTTTTGATTTTTTCCATATTTGTTACATGTGGGTTTGATGCTAGGAGAGTAGATTCCCCCTAGTTATTTTTAGATACTTGATTAGAGATGGAAGAGATTTTGATTGACAAAAAGGTAAGGTTGGTTAGATAATAGTTTGGTGGAGAAGGTTAATCTCCAATGGTTGGTGTCTAAATGGGTTTCCCCAATTTGGTATACCACTTGGTTTAATTTAGGTTATTGAGGTTTGTTAGTTTGATAAGTTTGATAGGTTAGGTAAGTTTGGTTGGTGGTTACTAGTTAGATTTGGTAAGGTTGATAAGTTGGATAAGGTTGGTAAGGTTGATACATTGATAGGTTGAGAGATAAGTTAGATGGTTTGTTTGGGTAAGGTTTATAAGGTTTATTGGGATGATAAGGTGGGTTAAGGATATTGATAGGTTTCTGGTGGGGTATGATGATAACCAAATGGTCCATAGATTGTTGGTTAGTTATAAATGAGATTTACTTGATTATTGGGTTGGTAAGGTAGAGAAGGGTAGTCTCCAAAGGTTTCAAGGTTGGTTGGTTGACAAGTTTGGTTGATGGGTTATGGAAAAAATTCCAAAAGTTAATTTGGTTGATTGTTAAGGTATGGTTTAGGTTGATAAATGGTCAAAGCTTTATGGAAAAAATGTTCCCATAGCTTGCTCTTTTCATGGATGGTTGAAGATGGGAAAATGATCTCAAGGTGAGGTTTTGTCAATAAGAAGGTTTGAGAGCGGTGAAGGTGTTAGTGGTTAGTGATTATTAAGTTATTTGGTTAGTGGTTAGTTGGGTCAAGTGTGTAAGTGGTGGTTTGGGTAGTATTTATTCCACTATACCAAGGTTATAAAAATGATGTTGGTCCTAATTTAGGATATGGTTGATAGGTTTGATGAGTTGATCTTGGTTTGGGTTGTTAGATAGGTTGGTTATGATTATGGTAAAAAGGGTGTTGATTGTGGTTGATTGATTTAGTGTAGACGTTGATTTTATTGGTTGAGAGAGATAAGAAAAATGGTTGGGTTGGTTTGATTGTTAGGTGAGGTAAGGTTGGGTGAATGGTTATAAGTGATATTGAGTTGATGGTAAGTTTGGTTGGGTTAATGGTAGGTTTGGTTTGGTTGATGGTAGCCAAGGTAGGGTTACTATTTTTTATGGTTGGGTTGATGTTTGGCAAGGCAGGGTTGATGGTAGGTTCCAAAAAAATTGTAAGTGGAAGAGGTAGGTTAGTTGGTTCTACATGGGTAAGTAGAAGAGATAGGTTGGCTTCATTTATTGTGATTTTTAAGGAAATTTGAGAAGGTTCCACTAGGTTAACAAGTGGTTTGGTTAAGGGTTGAAAAAAGGTTTTCTTAGTTTTAGGTTCACTAAGGACCAAATCTAATGGGTGGGCCTCTGTGGGTTGAGGGGTTTAGTCTTGGGTTTCCTTATCAATGAGTGAAAGAAGAGGTTCAATGATTGATTTATTGAAGATATTCAAGGTTAGGCTGGGGGGAACATAGAGAATATAATTTGAAACCTGCTTGTGATCGATAATTTTTTGGGTGAGCCTATTAAAAGAGCCACATCTGTCTATGTCATGTTTATGTGTGTGATGATACACATAAAATTCATTCTCTATAAGCTAAATTGTCTTTAGAAGAGATTTATTGATAGGTTTTATTGAAGGGAGATAAAAGATGGAATCATCCAAGAATTTTTTTGGAATGGAGGTGTATAATTCCCTTAGTGGGGTATACTGCATAAGAAGAGGATGCACTAATAGTTCTTGAGTTGGTGAGCTAGTTGGTTAGTTTGATGAGATTTGTTGATTTAATAGGTTTGATGAGATGGGTTGGTCTAGTGGGTTTGATAGATTTGATAAGTTAGGTACGTTTGATAGGTTAGGTAGGTTTGATAGGTAGTTGTTGGTTGGACTTGATAAGGTTTATAAGTTGGGCAAGGTTGGCAAGGTTGACAAGGTGGGCTAGTTGGATTACTAAATTTATAGGTTACTTGGGTTGATAGGTCGATGGGTTGATGGGTGGATAAGTTGGTTGATGGGTTGGTTGGTAAGTTAAGGTTGATAGGTTCAGTTGTGGTAATGGATATGATGGTTCGTGTATGTGGCCCAAGATTTGGGGTGATTTCCATGCTAGATGTTGATATATTGTTGGTGGGGTATGATGATAACTAAATGGTTGTTGATAGGTTATTGATCGATCGAATTTGAGGTTTGATTGATCATAGATACTAGAAATAAATGATTCTACTTTATTGATCTAGTCCATTAACATTGTAACCAACTCAGGTGATAGCTGATAGTTTGTTGGTTGGTTAAAGTTAAAGTTTGATTAGTTATAGGTAAGGTTGGGTTGACTAAAGGCAAGATTGGGTTGGTTATAATTAAGTTTGGATTGGTTTTAGATAAGATTGGGTTGGTTTTAGGTGAGGTTGGAAGCATGAGTGGCCCATGATGCAAGGTAATGCTTTAAGGCAAGAGGGTTATCCTCTAAGATTCTATCAAAACTATGATCTCTAGGGATGATTATAGGGAGGATTCCCATTAAATAGGGTAATGGATGCAAGATGGTGAAAGGTAGGTTTTTGGTTAGTTTTATTCCTCAATATTTGTCTAGTAAAGACCATGAGAGGAAATAATAAATAAAAGGATGAAACTCACAACTCAAACATAGAGCAAATAAAAGACAAGAACTCAAGGAAATCCAATCATACACTACAAGTGCATTTAATCTTAGGGCTATTTTTAGATCACTTTTGGCTTATGGATTATAAAGTGTGAATAAGAAATTTGGCATATATATTGGGTTATAAAGAGGCAATATATGGTTAGTTTTAGGTCATTTAGGCACTCAAGAGAGAAATCTATGTTGAACTTTGGTATGTGTCTTGGTATCATGGCCTACCCCCTCACTTCATGGTCCCACAATGGTAGGAGTGTCAGGTGCTTAACCAAAATATGCCAAGTTTAGAGTTTATACTCAACCAAAGAGCTAAGTTTCTTCTCCCCTTGGTGATGAAATCCAAGTGGGATAACCAAGAAGGGGTAAGGTTGCCTAGGTGATTAAATCCTAGTCAGACCTTGTCTCAGGTATTGTTTTGATGTGTTAATTATTTTGTGGTTTAGCTTAGTGTGTGATAAAAAGTGTGAAAACTATGATTAATTACCTTAACCTCTAAGTTACTAGATGAACTAAAACAAGAAATAAATCAATGTTTGCAAGAGTTTTATTTTAAACCCAAAAAGAATTTTTTAGATTTCATTCGATGAGAAAACAATAAGGAAGAAAAGGGAACTAGGGTCCCACTGAGCATGCTAAAATGTTTCAATTTATTTTTTTCATTTCTTAATTTTAAACGTAAATAAAATAAATCTAGTCATAGGGTTTTTAGAAGATTACCTGGTAAAATGTGTGCATGAATCCAGATGAAGGTGGGAACTCCTTTTTAGCTAGGAAGGAATAACTTGCAAGTAGCACATACACTTAAAAGGGGGTGGTTATATGGTTGGTTGAGTGGACTGCCTAGCATGCACTAGATCTAAAAAGCACAATGCTTGCTAGGAGGCTGCCAATCCACTTTTATAACAATCAAGTCTAAAATGATAAAAGATGATTTTTTCACCTGGTGATAAGAAAGTAAATACATGATAGAAAGTATGTGATAACTTTATTATTAAATAAAATGATCAAATTTAAATGCTAAAATGGTTTTGGTTTGGTTCAAAAAATTAGGAAAAGGTCCTATGATCAGAGGGAAGCATAGAAAGTATAGCTTGATTTGAGGTAAAAGGGTGAAAAATGCTTGCTAGAAAATATTTCCATAGGGAACTATAAGTGGTTAAGGTAAACCATTGGTGGTTTAAGTTAATCATCAGTGGTTAGGATAACCATTGGTGGTTTCCTTAGAAAATCTGTAGATGAATAAATTAGAAAGTACAAATTGGGGTTTTGGGCAAACAAAGGTGGATACGAGGCTAGAAAGTGGAAAATGGTGTGTAGGTGGACTAGATAAGATTATGGTATTGAAAATAAATAAAATAAAATGACACAAGAAAAAAATACCTATAACCAAGTGGAAGAAGTCTGGAGTGATGTAGCCAAAGTATAGTGCTTCAAGCATTTTAGAGTGATTTTGATAGAGTTTCAGATCTCAAGTGATGATTCTCACTCACTGATATGGATGTTAGACTCCTGAAAGAAAATATTGAATACCTAATCATTGATCCTTGATCCCTTACTCTTGTACTTTTTAATATGTAAAATTTACTAAATTGGATGAAATAAGTTGCTAATTTGATCAAGGGTAAAGCTACCTATTTTCATAGCTTTAAAATCTTTATTTTAAATACAACTTACAATTTGGGAAGTTGCCAATCTCGTACAAAGAGTTTGCATGATTTAAAGTTGGATAAAGACAAAGAGTGGACCTAACCATCGATGATTAGGCTAACTATCGATGGTTACCCTAACCATCAGTGGTTTGTAGGCTAGGGAAAATATTGGTTAAAAGGGGTGAAAAAGAGGTGATTTAAATGATAAGAAAAATGGGTTTGGTAAAGTTAGGTTCATAAATGGGCATAGTTATCATTTTAAAGGTGGGGTGACACTAAAAACTATCATGTGAAATTTTTAGGTGTTTACACTAACACCTAAATCCCCTATTCTTGAACATGAAAGTGTCAGGTTGAGAAGGATATATAATTAATATTGTCTTGACTATATGTTTTATATTTATTACATTATCTTCCTTTAGCTCAAATAATTATGACCCTCTTGGTTTAGAACTACTAGAAAATATTGGTTTTTTAATTTTCAATTTTTCATCTTTAGCAATCCATGAAATGGATGAATCTATAAATCCCATCCATTTAACCAAATATGACTTGTATGTCTTTAATCTTGTGTCAACAATTTTATGGATATATGTCTCTCAATTTCCCCCCTCTTTTTCTAATGAAAATGTTTTTTCCACTCCTTAACCTCTTGAGCCTTTAGATATTCATTCAAACTTGATTCATGTGGGAAAATTTAAACCACATTAAAAACATGATTATGGCCTCAATATTTAATAAAATTAGTCAAGTAAGCATTCTCATTTATCCTTTTAATATTTTACAAGGGGAAAAATTTCTAGGTTTTAATTTGTGATAAGATCATTTAGGATACCTCTCTTTTATCAATTATACCATAACGTATTATCCCTCTTGAAATACATATTCGCTCCTATGAAAATATTCCATTTATTTATATTCCTCATTCATTATCCCTAAGTTATGTTTGACCTAATGTTTTATGTTTATAATATTCTCTAAAAAACCCTATTCCTCATAACTAACATGTGTTCCTTTAGGTAGGTCAATTAAAGATATTTAACTATATATAATTCCATCATAAATAATCTAAAAAGGAGAATCACTAGTGGACTTGTTAATGATAGAACTATAAATGAATTGTGACTAAGCTAAGACTAAATACAATTATTTTGGGTTATCTCTTACTACACACTTTAGCAAATTTACCAAGCTCCTATTTAGTAACTAAAATTTCCCATCATTTTATGAGCAATAGGTTGAACTATATGAATACCTGATATAGATATTATTCCACAATTTTCATCAAAAATGGCTATAAAAATTCATATCTTGGTCACTTTTGATTGTCTTGGGTATTCCATTCATGGGTAAAATTTGCTTAAATAATAAATCAACAATTATACTTGTATCACTAGTCTTCTTACATGGAATGAAGTGGCCCATCTTGGAAAATTGATTTACAACTACAAAAATAGGGCCACTACCTATTTGGTGTGTGTGTAGACACTAAAATTCTATCAATAAATTCTTGAAAATTATTGTTCTTGACATCTTTACCTTGGTTGGTCAATTTTCCATTTTGATAACCCACATTCTCTAAGAAAGCCTTCAAAGTTTTGCAATTACTATGTATATCTCCTAGACTTCCCTATTTTATCTTTATTCATCCCTATTCAACATATAATTCATTGTAAAATTGGTTTTAGAAGGCCATATTCATGTTGGACAAGAGTGCATTAGTCATAAAAGGATGCACTATGGCCTTATCTAGTAGTGTAACCTTGTGCACACTACTCTAACGATCATATTTTGAAAATAATATTCTTCATAAAGGCTCTCTAGTGAAAATAAATAGTATATTTATCATAAATATTTAAAATATTATCCTATAAAACTACATCAAGACTCACACTTGAACCTCACTATCTCTCACTAACAAAAGCATCTATTTTATGCTTTCAAAATTATTTATCTTCTAAGTGAAGACTGTTATTACAATTTTACTACAATACCACATTCCTTATACAAGTATAAAATTATTTACTTTAAGGCTAAGGGAATGATGTTTTAAGAATTATAATCAAATATTTCTAGTTTAATTCACATTATATTCCCTAAAGGGAGAACTACATAAGCCTAAGGCCTTCAAAGTATGTAGGCAACACTTAGTTAACAAGGGGTTTTTTGAAGATAGCTCAGCCATTCTCACATCCCCCATTTTTACTCCTTTTGAATTTGATCTATTTTATGTGATTATGTATGGATAGGTCATTGTTTTTATAGGTATTATTCATGTAAAATAAATATCCAAATAAAATTGGTCACCTAAAGACATAGGTGAATAAGCTTAGATTTTTAAATTTAGCTCACAATTTATCTAGACAAAGTTACAATAGTAGACATAAATGCACTGTGAACTTGTCTTTATTATATAGGCCTTGTCCAATAAATAGTGAATCTATATTTTCTAATGCATATGTGTTTGTAGTTTATTTAATTAGTTACTACTACATAAAGTTGTCATAGTCTGAATTAATATGTTTGTAAGGATAATTCTTTAACCCTAGCCCTAGTTTTTATTTTTAACAATTTACAACTTATAAAAATTATATAGATCTTTGTATTTACTATATTTTGTCTTATTTTAATTTTTATGTCACGTTTAAATAATTTAAATTTCCAATTAGAGTTAATTACCATTCATAATTAATTCATTGTAGTGAACCTACATTTTATTTCAAACACAAATTGTTACTTGTTGATTTTTGTCTTAGGGTTATAGTTTAATTATGTAAATTAATAAAAATAAAATAATAAAATACTCAACCTTGGATACTATCTATAACATAAAAATTATTATTTTTTAATCTTAGAATAACTTGACACTGAAAAAGTTTTTCTTGTCACCTCGGATGGATATTGACACAGAGGCTTTTTATTTTGACTTCAAGTTGAATTTTGTTATTTTCCTATTAATTTTTATTTTATTTTATTTTTTTCACTTTATTTTTCATTTTATTTTACTTTTTTTATAAATTGTGTTCTAAAATATTTAAAACTACCTAGCTACTATCATGAAGGGTTCTGTGGTGTTTATTTACAGACATCATGGCATGAGTTATTTTTACTTCAATATTCATAGTCATAATACAAATATAAAGATAGAATTTAGTTCCACATGCATCATAATATATCAAAAATTCTTAGGATCCATTTTCTAGACCAATATGAATCCTATTTTATCCATATAATTAGTGGTATACTTGAGAGGAGCGTATCACCTAGGAAAGTTAGTCTTAACTTGCCCTTGAAACTGGGGTTAATGGGTTACAAACATGGTTCTGCCACTATAGATAGTGATGTAAAACATTGGGTCAACACTAATAATATATATATATATATATATATATATATATATATATATATATATATATATATATAAGATCCTAGACATAATTCAAACCCTTCCTATATCATCCTTTATCCTTATTTTTTATTCTTGAATTGTCTTTTTTTAAATCATGGGTGTAACATATACATGTTTTTATCATGTATTGCATAAAACCTTAAATTTATCTATCATATATAAATATTATTTCCAACATGATATTACTTATGTATTTATAGGGCCCAATATAAATTAATTAAAAAATCTCCCTCTCATGCTTTACCTCTTTCTCTTAATCCAAGTGTTTATTCTCACATATATTATCATCAAGTTGATCCTATTACTATTTTTAAATATTTAATAACTTGAGAATAAAATATAAAATAAATAATGAATTTATCCCCACAATATATCTTAACCCACTCCTCATCCTTTCAATAGGCACATCATGGTCCTTATCTCTGACCTTAATGCCATAACCAACCATGCTGAAATTCAAGATTATGCTAGAGCACAACGAGGATTTGATAGTCATTATATTTTTTATACCATTTAATTTATACATATTTATAAATCATTATTTAACTATACCCATACAATTATTACAACCAATTCTTCCCTTGAGCATGCCCTTCTTCTCTTGCAAGATAAGCCAACTAATATTGAGAAAACCATTTCTCATGCTAGACCTTCCTTAAACTCTAGTACCTTATTACATAACCATTTGGATCATAAAAAAATATCCTCTCCTATTATAAATGTATTTTTGGCTCCTAATATTCCCATTTATGAAGGCAAAGGTGATCCTTAACATCATTTGCATGTATTCCATGGAACTTATATAGATTATGCAAGCAATGACAAATTGTTAACTAAGATCTTTCCACAAAGTATCAAATATTATGCTCTCAAATGCTTTTATGATCTTCCTCTCTAATAAATTGTAACTATACATAATTTGGAAAATCAGTTTTTGGCACATTTTTCTATCAATATTGGTGAAAAATTACCCTATTCTCAAATTGTAAAGATAATAAAGGTCCAAATGAAATACTTAGTGAGTATGTTATAAGATACAAGATCATGTTTGCTAAAATGACAAATAAAATGGTTTATAATGAGATTTAATATATTTTTACTTAATGATTACTTACTCCTCTTCAAGATTCTATCATGTTTGATAAGTTATAATAATTTTATGAATCATGCCATATAGTTAAAGAGTGTTAGGTCAAATTGATTACATTTAATAAGCTAAAGTATAGCTCCAATGTTATTTATAATTCAACTATAAATTTTTAGGGCAAGCCTAATTATAAGATTAAAATTAATGATAGAAAAAGTGAATCCAAAGTTACAAGTAATTTTATATCATAACCACCACATCAAATTCAACTATAGGATCCACCAAGGAAAAATTTATCAAGGTTACCTTCACGTCTTCATGTTATACTCCATAGGCTACTTTAATTTCATGTTATTATACTTCCTCTAAAATTTTAAATATATCCATCTAGACCTCAATCTAGAAGATTTGATGGGAATGAATTTTTTGATTATCATAGATGTGTTGTACATTCCACTAATATATGTATGAAAATCAAGCACAAAATTAAAGACCTCATTGATGATAATATTATTGACATTGGTACACCTAATGAAGAGGTTAATATATAAATAAATCATAATGTAAAGCTTAAAATGTAAAAATATCCCTTTCCAAATCATGAAGCACAAGATCACAAGAATATAATTCTCATCATCTTTCATATTCATATGGACATCCACCTTATAACATCATTAGTACAGTTACAATAAATTTAACATCACACCCACATATTACATTTAAATACTCTAAAATTATTGATGATGATTTTGATAGACATTAATTATTCATTAGAGCATATGTTGGCATACAACCAATCCATACTGTCATGATAGACAATGGATAAAATGAAAATGTGTGCACCATAACACTTATACATTCTCTTGGTTATAAGGAGCAAAATATATAACATACTTCTTGATTTGTGAATGCATTTTATGGTGATAAAAAAGATATTATTGGGAATATTTTATTACCATTACAAGTGGGACGTCTCATATTTTCCACTCTTTTCTTAGTGTTTCTAAGCATGGGTGTAATTGATATAATATTAGGGAGACATTAGCTACAAAAAATCATAGTTGTTCCTTATATAGTTCACAAATGTCTAAAGTATATTAATTATAATCAAGTGTTTAAAATTTAAGGCATTTAATATGAATATCATATGTAACCAATGGTGCCTAGTCCTATTCCACAACTATTGGTTGACAAAATTGTTACGTAAATTGGTAATGAATTAGATTATAAGACTATTCAATATCATGATTTACATTCAAGGAAGAATATTGTAAAATTAGTGTTTATACCTACTTATAAGCATGAACATATTTCATTTTCTTGACATAGTCATGAACAGGAAGATATTTTTGCTTCTCCAACTATTCTTGAGCATAATATGATTACACATGAGTATGGTGATTTCACTAGGAAAACTAAGGAGTTTACTCTTAAGTAGAAAGTGGCACATGGTACATGGTATTTATCTAATACAACATCACATGTTGTTTAGAAGGATCCTACATAAATATAATTTTTTACATCATGTCCTCCCATTCATGATGATATAGGTTTAGACATATATATGAGTAGTGATTCATAGGGTTACATTACAACCCATGGTTCTTCATATTTAGAGCTTATTTTACAACACATGATTTTTCTTCAAATTCAAATACTTATATATTTGGTACATATTATTTGGCACAAGAGTTTTCTCCTTCCTATAAAAGAGTTGGATACACACAATCATCTTATTGATGATATCATTGGTTGGACCCATGGTTGGGTTCAGGAACTTGATTAGCTTCCTTGATTAGTACATATTTTTACATATCTTATTTTCTCATTATTTTTCTTGATTATTCTTATAAACCTAATATTTTCCTCCTTTTATCCCTTGGCTCTATTTTTGTTATAGATTAATTTTATTTACCTTGATTTGCTTTAGCATTTTGTTGAGGATTGTTTAAACCTCCCCCTCCTATTTTCAACAATTTGTTGTTTACTATGTATTTCCAATATTTTTCAAATTTGATTTATGCATGATTTGTTTTCCAAATATGGACCAAAAAAAGCATTCATATATGCTCAAAAATTAAAAAAACTAAAAACATTTACAAAAAAATAAAAACCATGACCTATAGACATACTTTCATGTTACTGAAATACATCTTTGCACATTTAATTTATTTTTATGTTTAGTATATAACATATTCAATATAATTTTCAATGCATAATGATTATAAAAATATGTGAGTGTGCACTAGGACACATTTATATAGAAATGACCAGTACTCATACACAAAAAAGTTATCCCAATAAAAAATATTACATATAGTTAATCAAGATAGAGACACACCAATTGGAAAACAATGAAGTGCATCACTATCCTATACTATGGTCATATCCATTTGCATATTTTAAAAATACACCATAATCATAAGGACTTATTCTCCATATTTTGATCACAACACATAGAATATACACATACATCATTCATATTTAAAGATTAAAGACATACTTATCCATGATTTTGATGATGGGCTAGCCTTATACCCAAAAAAATTGATTATTTAGGGGAATATATTTATTATATATGAACACTCATATGGGTTTTATCTATCCAAAATATCTTTCTTTCTATTATTGATCTATAATGAAAAAAATGTCTAATTTTCACTCACACTTTACATGTATCATGTTGAATATGTTATTTGCTATACATTATACACAAACACATGTGATCAAAACATGATAATTTAAATTTGATATGCATAATTCATATGTTTTTTTCATTACATCACATGATTCAACTTGTTTGATTATTGTATGCAACCCTTGTCCTTGTGTATGTTCAACATACACCCTCTTGATTATGTGGCATATTCATTACTTGTGTGTGTATCCCTTGGCATTTTATGTTTGTGAGACATTACCATGTACTTTGTATTCATAATTTGGGCCTTTTATGTATATTTATGTAATTTTTATAACTTTATGCAATATCTTACATGTAACTTGTATGTGGCATTTATGCCTTCTTGTGTGACATTGTGTGACTTTGATGACATGTTTGTAATAAATATTATGGTACTATGATGCTATGATGGCCCTCATGTACTACTAAGTATAAATTACATATTTATATGGTTTCATGATATACATCATGCATATAATAATTATGTGTTAAAAAATGCTTAAATACTCAATACTATGCTTGCAATATATATGCATAACTTGTAAGTTCTTTACATGATTCATACAAATAATTCAACACTACATTTAATTAAAATGATGCAATGAAATATAAAAAAACATATGATTAAATGTTACATGTTTTATATCCTAATGCAATTCAAATATTCACATGTTATTATTTAATTACATCTTTCACAAATACTCTCATTTTTTATTTTGGGATAAGTAATTTTTCGGAAATTTACATCATATCAAAATGCGGTATCATAATGGGTCTATATCTAAGCTTTCACAAGTAATACATTTTATATTTGACATTTTACAATATGAAAAATCAGAATTTTCATATTTTGAGGGCATTAAACTTTTTTATGCACTCCACTCTTACAACTAATACACTTGTGTTAAGATAATTACAAGATTTCAAATAGTTTTAAAAATATAAAACTATCACTCTATATAGTATTGGGGGCATGATATGAATTCACATCAAAGATACTACTCCATAAAATTTAGATGTCTCTTTTTCAAGAATCAAAGTTTTAAGAATTTATAGTTTGAATATAGATCTATCTATAATAGTGTGATTCATATTTTGTAAATGGACCGTGTTTGAGCTTAACTACACTCCATGTCTTGGTTTCACATTAGTGATCCATGTACTAGTTCCCATATCTTATTTTTAGTTCAAAAAGTGATCCGTGCTTGAGCCTAGTGATGATCCACATATTGGTTGCACTTTATTGAACCACTTTTTTGGTTTCAACATCTTCAAAACATTATAGAATACTCTATGAAGGTTGGAGCTTATAATCTTTCCAACTTAATCATCATCACTAATGATTCAAATTGAGAATTGATCAAATTCAATTTAACACATGTTAAACACCTCTCCACATGCCTCAATAAGGGTGAATGCACATAGCCATGATAAATAAAAAGTGTGTATACACACTCAAGTATCACTTTTTATTTACTCTATCAATTTTATGTAATACTAAAATAAAGGGGGGGGGGAATGCAAACACTAAAATTTAATCAATAAATGCTTATCCTTGATATATTTACCTTGTTTTGTTAATTCACCATTTTGATAACTGAGAATATCTAATAAAACTTTTAAAATATCAAAATTACTATGCATATATCCTAGACTTCCCTATTTTATCTCTATTCATCCCTATTCAACATATAATTCACTATCAATTTGGTTTCAAAAGCCTATATTATTATTAGACAAGATCATACTAATCAAACAAGCATGCAATACAACTTTTTCTAGTAGTATGGCCATATCCAAAATACTATAATAGTCATCTTTTCAAAATGGCATGCTTTATAAAAACTCTCTTGCATAAACCAATAGGTCGGTTATTAAAAATATTTGAAATATTCTTATATAAAAGCACATCAAGGGTCACACTTGAACCTAATTAGTTTTCACTAAAAAAAGTATCTATTTTATGATTTCAAAATCATATATATTGATTAAATGTTGTTATTATATTTTTAATACAATACCATAATCCTTAGCTAAGTCTAAAATTATTTAATTACATGTTAAGGGCATATTTTTACAATTATGTTTCATAATTTTGGCTAAAGTAAATTATAAATATATTCACCTATAAATACAAATTAATAGTCACTCATTATCTCCATTAGCTCCAGTTATAATTCACTTATTAAAAGCATTCAAACTTTTGCACATTGAGAAAATATTCCCTGTTCTTTCCAAATTCAAGATCATTCACTTAGGCTATCCATAACCTAAGTCAAGAGCATTACAAAATAAGTCAAGAGGTATAATTATCAAGTATCAAAGTCATTTTCTAGCTACATATATATAATTTGAGGATTGCATTTGCATAATCACTCTAGGTAGCATAACTATGTGGGTTTGATTTCCCTCTTTGGAGTATTGCATACATAGATAATGGTCAATCATCAAGTGGGTGATTGAAGTTATCTAAACCATTACACTCCCCTCTTTTTTATATATTTTAAATCTATAAAAGTGCCGTTAGGGTTTTCAAGGCAAGAGAATAATATAGTGAATTCTGAATGTCAAAATTAAAGTTGTGATATTTTATATTTATTAGAAGATATAGGCAAAAAAGTCACAATGATTAGTTTTCTATCATAGTCAATCAAGAAACATCCATAGTTAAGGGACTAGAATGCACTATGCTATTTTCCACTCACAATGGTTGTGTCCAAGAGTATTTTATACTTCTACCTTTGATTTATCATTTGTAAAATTATACTTATTTTTGTATTTTTCTATCAATCAACCATCATAGTCAACTAGGACCAGTTTTTAGTCAATAGAATCAAACACAATGTGTTGTAGTCCACTTAAAATGAACCTATCTAGGTCTAGTTTATGATCTTAACCTGATTCTAAGTATGTATAATGACATGTGTTTTTATTCTTACTTTTAGATGTCTATAATAGTCAGCCAAAGTATGTATTTAAGCTAAGTATATCTCATCTTAGTGTTTTCCAAAAATAACAATTTTATTTATTTAGAAATTAGTCAAAATCAAAATTTTTAAATATTGTATATATTCAGCACTATGATAATCTCTACTTTTATACATATTCAAATTGATTAGAATAGGGTAAAACATGTTGGTGAACCCATACATTTTATTTCAAGCATTTCTTTTCCTTTTAGATATTCATTCAAGGGTTATAGACTTCATGATTTCTAGACACTAAAGAGATTTTCTATTTGACCTCAGGGATTGACTTTGAATTATTGTCTCATTTTCACAAAAAAATTGCTTGTCATTGGGTTTCTATTTCATATTTTCTCTTTGTTTTCCTATAATCCATGTTCTAACATTTTAAAACTCATAGGATTTGTTGTTTTGGATAAAGTGGTCTTAAATTTTACCTAAGCCATGGTGTGAGGGGTACTACATTGATACTCAATCCATTAGATAACTCTATATAGATAATTTAGTTTCCATGTACTTCATGGTATATCATAAATGCATAAGGGTTTTTTCATCCATAAGAAGCCTTTTATTGTTTATTATTTTAGTTCACCAATATGTGGTTAACCCCAATAAGTTACTCTCAATGTACCCTAGTGACAAGATTGTTCAACTACTAGAATGGTGGAATTATCCATAGTTAGTTATTTTTAAACCATGTTCACTATTTATGAATATTATTAGTATATCTTATAACTTATGAAGCAAAAACAACTTGATTAGTTAACCTATAATCCTTATCACACATTTTAAATTTTCAAAATTTGGTACATATGAATGCATGTTTCTTACATATTTTAAAATTCAATATCACATTTTTTCTTACTCTCCAAGATGTTACTTGAATTCATTAAATATTGAAATTAACTAAATTCAATGTAAAATATCAAGCCTTAATCAACTCACATTATGAGATACAAACATTATTAAGAGAAATCTTTATAAAATTTAGCATGACATGGGAATAAGAATAGTTTTACATTCAAAAGGCTATAAGGTGTAATACATACCCTATTGACAGACTTATCATGAATTTTGAGATTGATAAAACTAATATAGATAAATAATATGAATTAAATGAAAAGGAATTCACTGAACATCTTAAATCCAACACACATAAAATTAATGAATTCCTATATAGTACAAGATATGAACAAAATGAATCATCTCAAGATTCTACTTCAAATGTTCTAGTTACTAAATTATCGTTATTCTTGTATCAACCCTTATAGTTACAATTGTGCCAACATCCATAGGTATGGAGACATCACTTGGTTTGCAATAGATTCACATGCCCATTTATATAAATTCATCTTATAAATCTCCCTTGATCAACACACAAAGTGTACTTCCAACTTTACTTAATGCAAATTCTCTTAAAAACATTAATACAAAATTACATTTTAAAGTGTTGCAATTAGTGAAAGGTATTTATAAAGATACTCAATCATTGGATTATAATATTTTACTTCATTATCCATTGGAACTTTAGATAACCTCTTACCCATTATCAAAATGATTTTTATCTTATAAAATACCACTATATGAAGGTACATGAGATCCTGATAAACATATTCATTCATTAAATGCAACATGCTTTGCCTATGCTTCAAAAGAAAAATTATTAACTAAGCTATTTTTAAGAATCCTTAAATATTATGCTCTATAATGGTTCTATGATCTCCTTCTTCAATTATCTAGAATATTCAACCCATTTGTAGATCAATTTTTAGCATATTTCTCAATCAACATTGGTGAAAAGTTATCTTATGCATAAATTGAAAAACTCAAGCTAGGGTCAAATGATAAATGCATTAAATATGTGATTCAACACAAAACTATGCTAGTTAAGGTGACAAAATCTATGGTAGATAATGAATTACAATAAATCTTCACTCAAAGCTTGCTATAACCACTCCATGAATCAATTATGTTTGATAAACCCAAATCTATTAATGAATTATGCCATACATTCAAAGAAATAAAAGTCAAGCTTATAAAATTAAATATGCTAAAATATGCACCAAGTATTCCATCTACATCAAATGTCAAGTTTAAAATCAAGATAAATTATAAATTAAAATCTAAAAAAAATAAATGAAGCAAAGTTAAAAGTTAATGCAATAATATAAGCACTAAAAAAACTTCAATAGTAGTTACACCAAGGAGAAAATTTACAAGGTTACCACAACTTCCTCACATACTGTTATAGAAATAAATTTATTCCAATATGATATATCTACCTATGAGATTGATTTGCAAGCCTCAACCTAAGGGATTTGACCTTAATGCTTATTGTGACTATAAAAGATGCATTGGATGTCCTAAGAATATGTGTTATAGGTTAATGAATATGATAAAATATCTTAACAATGATAACACTATTAATTTGAACACACCCATAAATGAAGTTAGACCATAAATGAATGTTAATTCAAAGCTAAAAATATTTAGTAATACATTTCTAAACCATTATTACATAAAAAATATAGATAATTTATAAGTACATCATGCATAGAATGTGAATCATAATCCTAAGTAATATGAGAATCTAATAGACAGAATCATTGGTACATTTAAATGAAACTTATCTCAACATCTAGTGATAAAATTTGATGATAGTGAAATCAATGGTGATGATTTAGATAGATATTTAAATTTTATTCACACATACATAGTGTCATGATTGAAAATGCACCAAGTGAAAATGCATGTACAATTAAACTCCATAGTCTTGGATACAGAGCAATATTTACAAGCTACATCAATAATATTCAAATAATTTGATGGGTACATATAAAATACTCTTTATAATATAGTGCTACATCTTTAATTTGGTTTAAAAATAATGGCTACTCCTTTTACAGTCTTACCAAGTGTATGGGTTTTTTTTAATATTTTATTAGGATGCCCATAGATACAAATCTTCACACATTTTAATCTATAGTGTATAGATGAATCAACTATGTACATTGTAATAAAGTGGTAAAAGTTTAAGGAATTCTATATGAGTACCCCACACAGTAAGTGGTAACTCCTCCTCTTCCCCCACCACCATGGTTGGTTTTGGTACCTATTCAACATCATAAAAATATAATTATTTCACTTAATCCAAATAGTAGTACACAGATAATCAATGCATCCATTAAAGATAATAATATATAATTAGTTGTGGTACATATACAAAATAATTATACACAACCCATTTAGGGGAAAATAATCTACCTTCCTAAGCATCAAAATTCATATCAAAAAGCTACTTAGGGTTCAAATAAGTCCAAATATCCTATAATGTGTCTAAAAAAAAACCTTAGATGGTTAAAAATGTTTGACAATGAACATAGGCAATAATATATTCTCAAATTATGCAACATAATCCACCACCTTCTCAAATTATGCAATAAATCTACCACCTTCTCAAATTACACATGTGGACAAAACCTATATAAACAATGATCAGGATAATTTTGTTACAACACTTGATGCCTTTTTAGGTTCAAATACATATACATGTAACACTTTTTATCTATGGAATTTCACTCTCCAATTATATTATTTAAGCACACACTATGGTCCTCCCGTTGATGGGATCATAGGCTAGTTATTTTCTAAAAAAAAAATGCAAAAATGCAAAATGAAATAAAATTATATATTTCAAAAATCCTTAAAAATCAAATATTGAAAAAAAAGGGAATGGAGAAAGATATAAAATGATAATTTACTTAATTACATATGTTATTTATCACATATTTGTTAGATAACATATTCTATTTATATACACACATGAATTTCATGAGGCATATGAGTGTGATGCATGGCATACATTATATATGCATTCTAAGTCACTAGATTTACTTATACCCAATGTTCATGTCTATGCTAAGGGAATATAAATATACAAATTACACCATAATAGGTTATATATTTATATGAAATTAAATGCAATATTGAGTTACATATCTTAAAATTTTATTTCTAATCACTCATGTTCTACATTTTGTTACTTTTTTATGATATGACATTGATACATATAGATGGAATAAACTAGTTTTCACTTGTTCAATTCTCCTTTAATGTTGTTTACTTTCTTATATGATATACCATAAATTGATAGCTATTGCGAGTGGCCCTTTTCCATCATGTGAAAATTTATTGAACATCTTTATGAGATCTGTAATTGATATGCACAACATTTGAACATGTCCATTGCTTATGACCCTTCACCTATGTGTGAAATATTTATTTATTTGACATTTGAATATGTACATTTTATGTGATCCTTAGCCTATTGTGTGAATTATTTGACATTACACTTGTGTGATTTTTGAGCTTGATTAATAGTGCCATGATACATATCATGCAATTTTAATAGCATTACTTTATCACATGATTCATTGCTAAATATATCTAGACATGACACTTATATCTCTCACATTCACTATGTTACATACATGATTAAAATGATAATTACATTTTATATGATAACATACTATCCAACATGATGACAACACACTATATGATCATATCTTTATCATATGATACTAGTTAACTCTTATTTTGATATGAGTGACTTTAGGATCCATCCCTAATATCAAAATGAGGGCATCATAATGGACTTGTCCCAGATATCTAAGAATTCATTGGGAAAAAATAATATTAGGTAAAACTTACAAGATTCAAAAATATATAATACATTTTTTCAAAGATTAAAAGTAATGCAAAATCAAATTATACAATATGGTATAGGTTTTCAAAGATTCAAAGTGATTCAGAAATCATAAATATGATAGATAATGGCACATTGATATAGATTATGGGGACATGTTACATGAATATGTAATTAATTTTTAAAGACTCAAATTAAAAAATCACACACATTTGAAGGCATATCATGGACATATGCAAAATTGTTACAATATAAATAACAAAAGTTGTAAGTAAAGTTATAATTAAGCATATAGATGCATAAAATTATATACCATTGAAAAAAATTCAAGGGGGAATGATACTCATTCATAATAATTCTTATTCAAATGTCAAATTTACAAATTCAAAGTTCAAGGTTTCAAAGTTAAAAAGGCATGATACTTTTTCATGCACATGTTTCAAAGTTCAAAGTTATAATTCAAAGAAAAAATATTTATTTCAATTAAAATATATGATCAATGAGGTCATTATGGGGGCATGAATATTATTCATTCTCTTTTGATCATGTAAAATAGAATCTAGATCCATCTAGAATAGTGTGATTCAATCTATGTGGGTAATGTACATTTGGGTTCAATAATGCTCAACAACCTTGGAATTACTTTTAGTGAACCCATTTTGTGGTTACCTATTAAATTATGGGCGATGTAAATTTAATTCTAGTGATACTCAAAATCATTGTAATCACTTATATAAAACCTATGTGGTTCCATATTTTTGGATTAGTAGCTTATCCTAGGGTATTCAAACTTTTGAGGTTTTCCATTATTATATTTTTTTAGATATACTATATTATTTTCATGAAACCTATGTATAACTATAGATTAGTTAGTGTTTCTATAGAACACTTAGAGATTACTAATTTTCCACTTAAGATGGATTAAAATAATGAAGTAACCAATCTTATCCCAATGATGATGAAAATAAGGAAACTTGACCACAAACTGAATAGGTTATCATATAAAATGATTCTAATTACGAAAATGATGAATCTAATGAAAATAATTAACATGAAAAAATATATCAAGAGTAAGTACAATATCTTTTTATGTTTTGATAATGTATCCATAAAAATGCTAAAGATATTGATGAGATCCTAAAAACCAAATTATAAACTAAAAAATTAAAAAGTGTAGATGAAAAACTAGGTTCATCTATTGATCATGATGTTAGAGATATGGGCCATACCCATATACCAATACTACTCCCATTAAACACATCACCAATTCATATGTATAATTGGGGCACAAGATATGTGTCTACACCATTGTTCCCTAAAATAGATCCTAATATTGCTACATATGACATGGGAAACATTAAGACTTCAACCTAATTACTGGTTTTAATGCATATATTTAATTAAACTATTGATAAACCTCAATAAATTCTCAATATTTAAAGCTTAGTGATCAAGATGTGCAATATCTTGTCCAAACTACAAAACCTTTGCAAGCCCAGGTTATAAATATTAAAAAAAATTATATGAAATCGCCTTATGTTATTGATTCACAAGAGGTGATGCATAAACCTCTTTTGACCCTTACCAACTAGTAGTTTTTCACCTAAATTCACATTTTATGATGTCAGGGGTGATTTTAAAGAAAATATTTAATTTGTTTATGTAGCATGCCTTTATTATGTCTCCAATGATAAAATTTTAACTAAACTATTTCCAAGCATCCTCAAGGACTATGCTTTAAGGTGGTTCTATTACTTACTAATCCATCAGTAACAATTTTCAAACTTCTTGCAAATAATTTTTTGGAACACTTATCTATCAACATTATCAAAAAGGTTTCCTATGCTCAAATTGTAAAAATCAAACAAGGAACCAATGAACTTATCAATGAATACATCTTAAGATACAAGACAATGGTGGGTAAAATGACCAATCCAATCATAGATAAAGAGCTTTAAGAAATTTTTGAGAAAATTTTTCTTGTCCCATTACATGAGTTCATTAATTTTAAAAAGTTCAAATATTTTGATGGGTAATGCCATATTTTTTATAATCATGAAATGAAACTTATCTCATTGAAAAAACTTATGTATCAAACATACTGACTACAACAAATACCAAGTTTACTATCAAACCAATTTATAAGGTAAAACCTAAAAAATTAAAAAGAAAACAACTACCACCATTAATGTAATGTCACAACAATTTAATTGGCTTATCTTATCTAATGTACTAATGAGATAATTTTCATGCTTACCTAATTCTCCAACTTCATTTATTCCAAATATTTTTGGGTGTCACCTCATATCTCTCCCTCATCCTATAAATGTTGATATGAGGTGACCTTTACCCAAAGGATATGATTCAAATGCATATTTTGACAATCACCAAGGACCTAGGCATTCTATGAACAGTTTTTTAACCTTGAAACATAAGATCCAAGACCTTATCAATGAATAAAAAATTACATTTGATGATCCTCCAAAGGAATCAGGTTCACAACTTGGTGATCACCAAAATCACAATATATTTAACAACCCATTAAAAGACCACTCTAAGAAGGAACTAAAATTATAAATGGAATATAATGCACATCCTCCTTCACCACATTATGAGCACACATTAGATGTGATTATTGGTACTTATACATGATATACACCTACCATGATTTAGATACCTTATATTAATTTTAATGATAGTGATATTATGTATGGTGACTTATATATTCATTCATTATTCATTATAACATACCTTAACCACCATATTATACATAATGTTATGATTGATAATGGTGATAGTGATATTTTTTTCACTATGCCATTACTTACATATTTGGATAGACACATGATGCATTAAAACCTTTAACTAAAAGGGTCAAAGCATTCGATGGAACCTCATAACATATCCTTGGTGAGATTGACTTACCTTTATAGGTTGGACCCACACATGTGGTCACTACATTATTAGTTATCCCATACATAAGAGTATTTCATATGTTATTGGGATGACCTTGGATACATATAATCTATGCAGTACCTCATATAGTACATGGGTGTGTAAAATATATTCATGCCAATAGGGTAATTATAGTTTCTAGAATAACATATGAGAATCCAATTGAACAAAATAATTTTATACTAATGCAATTAATTATAAAACCTAATAAAGTTAATCCTCAATGAAAGGGTAGGAAACATTAAATCCCATTTCCTAGGTGGATAATACTTCATAAACCACTACATCAAAGATACACATTAGATTATGTAGAATCTTTATCTAATATTACACAACATATTTAGTTACCTGGAAAAACTAAACATGTTCCTATATATGTTATTCTATAGAAACCACATAGCATTAAATGATAGGATCCACAAATCCCCACTCTTATTTTTGCTTCATAATCATAGAGTCATATTCTACATACATAGAGCATCAAAGATCCTATAATGTAAGATACTAAACTTATACATGCTCCTTATTAATACCACCCATTTATTCCACTAGGTTATTATTGGGTACATACCTATGATAATAGCTTGGATGAGATCATAGGATATCCTTTTCCTTTCAAATATTTCCAAAATACCAAAAAAATTAAAACATTCAAAATTCCAAAAATATTCAACATTTCCTATCCTATTATCTCTTTGGAATCCATGTTTTTGGTTCTATGATTGGTAGATAGGATATAGTTTATTTTTATATACACACATATGTTTTAGGAATCTTTTAAGTGTGATACATGCATACCCCCACGCATGATATACACACTTATGAATGTTGGGCCTTCCCTCTACTCATGTCATTAATATTTTGGGGGCATCCTTTTTTTTGATCATGGTACATCTAGGTTACATTATTATATGATAATTTCCATTATCATGTTTGAGATTATATACTTAGGTATGCATTTATCCATGTTTATATATTTTACAATGTACTTGATATGCTATATACTCAACATTTTTTGACGACACATATATCCAATGACTAGTATGATATGCTTATGTTGGTTGCTTATGATTTCACATTTTCCTTTTTTTCTCACTTCCTTGATTGCGTCCCTTGCTTGTTATTATATTTCATTGTATTAATTATTTGATCATTTAAATATGACACATTGTGAATTCATCCATGACTTTGTTTGCCTATTACGAAATTTTCATATGTCATAGTTTGTTGTATGCAGACATTTGAACATTTATTTTCTATGCCTTGTGGACATTTGAATAAGTCATATCGATTTAATTGTGAAACATTTGAGCATGCCTCTAGTATGAGGTCTCCTTAGACCATTTACTATTGCTTTGATTTTGAGTGTTCTTGTGTGTGTGCTTGATTGATTATTGAGCTTATATTGTTACTCTCTAAACATTGCCATGATTTACATCATGCATTTTACGACTTGATGTGATCACATACTATATTACTCATTTTTAAATATATCTATACATATTAATCCTATATGTTACATGATCCATACATAGATTATACAATTATCTTATCCTTTTTAGGTAAGGTAACTACCAATTTTTATTTCCTCACAACAAAATGAGGGCATGTCAATGGTGACGTGACATATATGCATGAATTCCAAAACTTCATAGTTTAATATTTTAGTGGGGGAATTCCAAAAAGGCATTACCTCCACACTTACTCAATACTCATAGTATCCATATTATAGTTTGGGTATGTTATGGAAATATTTTCTCCACACTTTCAGATTCTTCATAATTAGTTAGGATGTATAATGAAAACATGTATTCCACACTTAATTTTTTTCAAAATTGTCCAAATTTGATATTTATATGATTTATATACAAATTCATGGCAACATTCTATACATTTATATAAAAAATCCCCCTTTAACCTCAATAAAAAAACATTCTATACATTGGTATCATTGGTATACTCAAGTTTTAGATTAAAACATATATGAGGTGTATATGACATTAAAAGAGACCTAAAATTTAAAAATAAAATCAGATTTTAGATATAAAATATTATTATGGACTATTATCATACCCATGATAGACTTCTACATATTTTATTGAGCCATTCTACTATAGTAGTTGGTTCACCTTTTGGTAGGGTTGAGGTGATTAAATCACTCAATATTACCAAGTTTATAAGTTAGAATTGATGTAATAATATAGATTCACCAAATATATAGTGATATTTTATTGGATCACTCAAACTTGTTAGGTTATAAGTGTGATAGGGTTGCACAATTGAGATATTCTCAATGGCAGTGTGGAAACTCATATTTTTACCAAGGTTGGGGGCATGTTGTCCTTTATTATCTCTATCTCTCTCTCTATATATATGCACTTAAAATTTTAAAAATTATCTTAATATTATATCTATGGCTTAATAATAATGCATATCATCAAATCAAATTTATTTAAGGCAAGGTGGTTGTATTGATACACATGTTTATTCCTAACCTTGATCTCTTTACTTTCAAAAAATTCAAATTATTTCAATTATATATTATATTCAATGATTGTATGCTATAACATGCTCTTGGTTTTAGGTCAACCACTAGAAAAGCACTCAAGTTAGGCTCATACAAAGGCAATGTATGTTGTACACCTACACATTTCTTTTCCTTTAAACTAGTAATTTCATCACTAAATTAAAGGGAGGAAAATGTAGACACTAAATATAAATTATATATTACCTCAATCTTGTAAACTTAGAAAATATCTATCATGGTTGTACCCTTTAGTTCTAAGACCTTCTTATTGTTGGAAGGCTTGTGTTCACTATCTTTTTGTGTTAAATTGCTTATCTCTTAGTCCAACCATAATTATTATGATGATTAGGCCTTCTATAATATGAAAAATGTTATAAACCTTATCATTATAATTCTCTATAATATTTGGACCTGTACTTATTTTAAATCTTCCCAAACACTTACATCCTAGCCAAATTCCTACATCAATTCTAGTGTCTAGTGCCCAAAAGTCATCCACTTTGAAAATAAAATGTATCTTAAGGGTTAGCCTAAGTGATTTAGTGTAAGATATTTTAAAAAGAGATTGGTATATATAAAATATCAACACTCATTCATTCCTCACTTGGAAATCACATACAACTCACAAGGAAACTTACTAAAATAACTCAATCAAGCATTCAAGTGAGAAAACCTACCATATTCATTTTTATTTCCATATCAGTCATATGATTAGTATTTCCAAAAGTATGAAGAATTCAAAAAGTATACCATGAGCCATATTTTATAAGTTAATATCTATGTCACTCTATGTACTTTATTATCAAACATTACATCATTATACACACACAAGCCATCACACAGGGGATGAATACAAAAGTTTAAGGCTCTCTTTAGAGTTTTGGCTATCTAGGTAGTACCCTTTGACAAAGGGGTCCTTGGTGTATCTTAACACCATTTTATCATTAACCCATTTTTTCCACAATCAATCCAAGGGTGAGGAAACTAAGGTTGATCACTTGAAAAATATAGACATCTTATGCACATGATTTGTGCACATTAGAATAAAGTCAACAAAAAACACAAAAGGCTCTAGGTGGTTGCATCTAGATCTAGTCACTATTCTATATTAGACACCTCTGTCCCAATTAGATACCAACATTGATGTAACTATTTAGATTTGGTGCAAGCATATGAGGCCATAGAGATAAAAATTATAGAATATGATGACTATTCTAGAATCACGATCTAGTTCACTTCCAACATGTTTCAACCTAGATCTATATATGAACTATAAACTAGCTAAGTAAACTTATTTATAATTTATTTAAATATCAATAAATAGATGCAGTTTTTATTTTTATCATATCTCAATATTATAAATTTAGAATATTATTTATCTGAGTTTGAAAATTAATTGGCCTGTTATAGATTTGTTTATCACCCTTTTGATATTTCATTTATATATTATTAACCTTATAGATATCTTTATATCAAATTCAATTCAGGGTTAAACACTATATTAAGGAGTCACTTTCCTATACGTATCAGTGTTTTGATTGAATATTTTAAATTAATTTCTCTATGTAATTCTTGGAATATTTACAAAATTTACTTGTACCAACTTGATTTTTGAGGCCATCATAAATATTGATAAAATAAATATATATAACATATTATCCTTTAATTATTTAAATAAAACATTCACATTGATCATGGTAACAAGAAAATGGCATATCCTACTCAATACATCAACCACCAAATTATATTTTCCACTATTGTGTTTCACTACAAATGTATACTTTTGTAGAAGTGATACCGGCCTTGCATTTTTATCAAACAACTTTGATTTCAAGTTTATGTACTTCAATGCTTGATTGTTAGTCATAAAAATTAATTATTTATACAAGAGATAATAATTTCAATAACTAAACTATCATATTATATCATTCAACTCCTTATCATATGTGCTATAATTTCTCTTTACATCATTTAATTTCTCACTAAAAAGGTAACTAGTTTACCTTCTTGACTTAGCACTCCCCTAATGGCTATTGATGTTGTATCAAAATCTATTATAATGTATCATAAAAATATAGTAAAACAAGGATTGGATCTTTAGTTACCTTATTATTATGAAATTGAAAGCTCTTCTTAGTTTCCTTTGTCTAAATAAACACCTTCCCCCTTGTAAAATTCTCCATGGGTAAACTTACACTACTGAAACTTCTAATGAACCTCTTATATAAGTTTACTAATCCACAAAAACTTATCCCTTATGTTATGTTTGTTGGAGTAGTCTAATCAAGTATGGATTTTACATTTTCTATATCCATGCTTAGACCTTCATCTAAAATTGTATTACCAAGGAATACAATATTTTTTCCATCAAAACTCACTTTTAAAAAGATTAATAAAAAAATTATCCTCTTTTAAATATATAAAATACCCCTTTGAAATGTACTAGATGCTCTTCCATATTACTAATAAATAAATAAATATCATAAAAATAGGCAATTATAAAACTTATAATATATTTCCTAAATATGTGACTCATAATTTGCATGAAGGTAGATGGAGAATTCAATAGCCTAAAAAACATCACCACTACACATAGAGTCCATATTTGGTCTTTAAACTTGTCTTCCACTCATCCCCTACATGAATTTGGATTTGATGACATCCATTTTGAAGATCAATATTTTAAAATATCATAGACCCTGCCAATAGTCTAATATGTCATCTATATTCGGTAGTGGGTACATGTAATTCACTATAATATTGTTAATACCCCTATAATCTACACACAACATCCATTTTACATATTTATTAGGTGAAATAATCATTGATACTACACATGTACTCATACTTTCCCTTATGAATCCTTTTTCTAAAAACCCTAAAATTTGTCTTCTCATTTTTTTGTTATTAAATGGATTCAATTGATAATCTTCTTGGCTAAGTAATTTCACACATACAACCAAGTCAGTTAGATGATTAATGCCTCTTAAATGAGGAAAACCTACTAGTAATTTTGTTCATGTCACATATGAATACTTTACTAAACAATATATAATTTGGGTTGGGAATTCTCTCTTTTACAAAAAGTTTATCTCAAATATGTACAAAATGAAGCAAACTTAACCCTTACCCTCGTCTAAGAACTCTTTCCATTTCATAGTGAGGAGGGAAAAAAAGCTATCTCACATTGTACTTATTACTTTAAAGCCTTCAAAGTATATCTCCTTCCATCATGCCATATAACATATGCATTTTACTTACCATCATGGATGACATTACTATCATACTTACAAGTCATACCAAGAAAAAATGGAAAGAATCCATAAGGGCTATATTTCATATCATCTTAACCTCATATGATCCAATGTAAAATTTAGTTACACATGGATTTTCAACCATCACACTATGGTCCTTTTTAAACCATGAAATTTTGAAAGGATTGGATTTGGGAATACAAGTTAATTGAAAATTTTGAACCATTTATGTACTTACTAGATTATCTACAGATCCACTATCAATGATAACTTTACATACATTTCCTTGTCATTTGCATCTAGTCCTGAAGACATCTTCCTTCTCCAATATGATTTAGTTCCTTCATTACTCCTGATTACTAAGGCTATTTATAAAATTATATTTTCACTCATTTTAGGTTTAATTATTTAGTTTGGGGTTTTGTGTCATAATGGCTCTATTTGTGGCTTTTGATCTTTTAGGGAAAACATGAGCTTTATGATTTCCTCATAATTATAATATTTTATTGGCTTATAATGACCAAATTTTGGTTTAAATATACCCTTTCATCAACCTATCAACCAAGAAATATCCATAAATTCAATCCTTATTCCTTTACCTTCCTCAAAATCTTCATTCATTATAGATTTAGAGGTGCTTGACTTTCCTCTAAATGGTGTACTACTAGCCCTTTTGCCTAGTATTTTATTTTTCCTATATTAATTTTATATTAAGCCTTTAAAAATATTGATATACTTCATCCATAATGTATACCTTTACCATATTTTACCCATCTTATAGTTGAAATTATAGCCCATTAATATACCTAGAAGTTATTGTTTACTCATATTATAGTAGGTATGTCCTAACTTATAGTTTCAAAAAGTGCTTTATACACTCCTAGGCTGTCTTATATTTTTTCTCAAGTTATGGAATTGTCTAAATTTTTATATGTTGGTAAGTTAAAAACATTAAATTTTACCTCATATTCTTTAATATTTTAGACCACAACCCACCTTTCTCATTTCCTAGCCTTCTTCTAGACTGATGTAGACTACCTCACCATGAGGCAACATGTGATTTCATCTTTGATAATATAAATTTAAACCTCCTAAGGTCATTTTTATTCAATTTTTTTGATATCAAAACCCAATATTTAAAGATCCTAGGTTAAACTAACCCTTAAAAATAGAAACTCATAATTTCACCCCCATATTTTACTCAAACACAACATCAACGAGTCCATTCATTAGATCCATTGATCTAAATTAAGCCATCTAAACTTCAATTTATTATTTAGAGTTCTCATTCCTTAATATAGATATTAGGGTGTCCAATATTATAAGTATCTCATCTCCAACATTCCTTATTTACCAAAAAAATATTTTGCATCTTCCTCCCTAATCTAGTTTGATCCCTCTCTAGGCCATGGTTGTTTTGTTACAAATCTAGTGTAGAAAATTCAACAAAATCTCTCATTTAAAAATTTATGAGATTATCCCAATATCTACTCTGCATAATTTCCTTCCAAACTTTAGTTAGCTACAATAAAAAAACATAGACAACTACACTCACCTTGATAAATAATTAACTACTAATTTTATGATTACCCTTATTGGAAAATAATTATGGTAAGACATTTTGATAATATTATTCCTTTAATTTTTTTTGGATAGACCTAAAATTCTCTAAAATACACTCTACAAAAAATAGTGGAAAACTAGTTGAAAACCAACATCATAATTCAAGGCAAAGGCATCCAGTCATCCAAGTAAAAAAAAAAGATGAACTACAATAAGAAATGAAATAAATTAAGTATGTTCAATAGTTATTAAGATTACATGAAATGAGACAAAAGGGTTATAGTTACCACATAAAATAAGAGAAACTCTAAGTTCTATTTCATTTTCCAGCTCCCTTCTAGACTGCCCCTTCCTTTACACACATAATATAAAAAAAGACATGCAGTCCAACCAAATGTATAATATTAATTGAAAATACAAATTTTTATTTCTTTTAAAATCATTAACATTAACTATGATAGATATATTTCAATCCTAACATACAAATCCCCTATTTTTGAATAGGAAAATATTAACTTGAGAAGGTTATACAATTAATGTTGTGTTGACTATCTATTGTTCAGTGATTACATCATCTTCCCATAACTCAAATAATTTCTAACCTCTTAGTTTAGAGCTATTGGAAAATCTTGGTTTACTAAATTTAAATAGTTCAACATTAGTAATTCATGAATGGTATGAATCTGGAAGGTCCACCCATTTAACCAAATAAGACTTGTATGTCTAGGATCTTATGGAAACAATTTTGGTGTCTATAACTCTCTCAATCTTCCCTATATATATATATATATATATATATATATATATATATATATATATATATATATATATATATATATATATATATATATATATATATATATATATATATATATATATATATATATATATATATATATATATATATATATATATATATATATATATATATATATATGGGTTCATTACTCAACCTCTTAAGCCTCTAGATCATCATTCAAACTTGAATGATGTGGTTAAAGGTAAACCAAATTAAAAAGGGATTGATGTCTAAATCTTTAGGAAAATTAGTCAAATAAACATTCATATTTATCATTAAGAGATCATTCAAGGGCCTTAAGATACCTCACTTTTATCAAGTGTAACATAAATTTTTCTCACTCCTAAAATACATGTTTACTCATATGAAAATATTCCCTTTATTTGTATTCCCCATTCATGGTCCCTAATTTCTTCTTGACCTACATTGTAAATTTATAATATTCTCCATAAAACCTTATGCATCATAAGTAACACACACTCTTTAAAGTAGGTTAATTAAATATATAATACCCTTGGGATTTCAAAAATAAATAATCTAAAAAGGAGAACTACCAATGGATTTATTAATGATAGAATTATAAATGAACTATGTATGGGCTAATAATGAATTTAACTATTTTGGATTGTATTTAACTATTCATCTTAGTAAATTTCCTAAGGTCTTATTCACTACCTCAATTTTATTATGTATTTTTGGGTGATAGGATAAACTATATTTCAACTTGATATCAAGATTATTTCCCAATTTTCTCCAAAAATGGCTAATAAATTTTGTATCTTAGTAACTTGTGATTATTTTGGGTACTCCATCCAAAGGCACCAATTCCTCAAAGAATAAATAAATAATTTTACTTGTATCACTAGTCTACTTACACAAAATAAAGTGGACCCTCTTAGAATATACAACAAAAAAAATAGAGTCACTACCTCTATGGGTGCATGGAAGCCCCCAAAAAAATTCCATTGAAATGTCAATCCAAGGCCCTTTGAGCAATGGTAGAGGCTTGTCAAAGGATATAATTTTTTGTCTTCCAAAATCCAATTGGTAAATTATACAAAAAGGGACACATTTATTCACATCTCACCTCAAATATGTTTAGACTAAATTTTCACTTACCAATATATATGTATAATCCCTTCCAAAGTGTCCCACTAAGCCATTAGTATGGATTTACATAATCAAATTATATTTCCTAGATCCTATTAGAATAAATAGTTGTTGCCCTTAAATTAAAATACATTGACTAGGAGATAATAATCAAAATTCCCATTACCTTTACCATCTTAAATTTTGAGGTCATCATAAATATTATTGAAATAAGGAACTATAACATATTCAACCTTCACTTCTTTAAATCCAATAGTCTCAATCCTCATGATGATAAGAAAAGTAAATATCTTACTTAATTCATTAACCACCAAATTAATTTTATTTTTCCTATGTTGCACTACAAATGTATAAGTTTTTAGAAGTGATACCCACTTTTCATGATTATCAAACAACATTTATTGTGAGTTTATGTACTTAAATATTTGATTCTCAATCATGAAAATATATTCTGTATGCAAGAGATAATTCAATCAATAGCCAAATTCTTGTAATATAACATAAAAATACTTATCATATGTGTTATAATTTATATTTTCATTATTCAATTTATCATTAAAAAATGTAACTAGCTTACCTTGTTAACTTAATACTATCATAATGGCTATTGCTCATGTATCACACTCTATTATAAATATCTTCTCAAAAGATATTAAAATGAGGTTTGGGGATTTAGTTAATTTCTTTTTTAGCAATTCAAAGCTATTACTAGATGCCTTTTTCTAAGTAAACACCTTTCCCCTTGTATAATCTATCATGGGTGCACATAAATTGTTTAAATTTCTAATGAACCTAGAGTATAAGTTCAATAGTCTATGAAAACTTCTCATTTCCATTATGATTTGTAAATTTGGCCAATTAAGTATGGATTTTACATTTTTTAGATCCATTCTTAGACCTTTAACTAAAATTGTATTGCCAAGTAATACATGGCTATTTAAAAGAAACTTACTTTTATCAAGATTAAAAAAATATCTCCTCTTTAAGTATGAAAAATACCCCTCTAAAATGCACTCGATGTTCCCCAAAATTTTTACTAAATATAAAAAAATCATAAAAATAGACAATTATAAAATTTACAACACATCTCATGAGTACTTGGTTCATAATTTACATGAAGGTAGATGAAACATTCAATATCCAAAAAAAAAAAAACAAAAAAAACATCACCAACCACTCATACAAGCCATATTTGGTCTTGAAAGGTATTTTACACTCACACCCTTTAGGAATATAGATTTTATGGTGTCAACTTAGAAGATAAATATTTGATAAGATATTAGACCCTACCAAATAATCTAATATGTCATCTATTCTCGGTAGTAGGTACATTTACTTCCCTGTAATTTTGTTAATAGATAAAATCCACATACAACCTCTTTATCCATTTTTTTAGGTGAAATAAGAATTAGTACTATACATGGACTAATAATTTCCTTTATTAATCTTTTCTCTAACAACCTTGAATTATATTTTCATTTCCTTGTTCTTAAAAGGAATCAAATAATAAGCTACTTTTTTAGGTAAATTTACACTTAAAACCAAGTCAGTTAGATGATTAATGCTTCTTAAATGAGGTAAACCTTCTAGTAATTATATTTGTGTCACATTTGAATACTCTACTAATAACTCTAGAATTTTGGTTGGGAATTCTCACTTTTCCAATACATTTTCCTCCAATGGGTACAAAATAAATCAAACTTCACCTTTACCCTCTTTTAATAACTTTTTCCAATGACTCAGAAGGGGTGGGGAAGATATCTCATAAGTTCCTTAATCCTTCAAAGTATTCAAAATATTTCTCCTTCCATCATGTTGCATAATATATGTATTTATGTGTGAAAAGTCCTATCATATTGTTAATTCCTACCAAACAACAAATGGAAAACATCCATAGGGACTACATCACATTTTACCTTATAGTCATATTGTCCAATGTTAAAAGTAACAACACATGATTTATTAGCCATCTCACTATGTTCATTTTTTAAAGATGAAAATTTGTAAGGATTGGTTATTAGAGTGTAGGTTAATTTTAATTTTTGAACCAATTTTTTACTTAGTAAATTATTTGAAGAACCACTATTAATGATAACCTTATATAAGTTTCCTTGTCATTTGCATCTATTCCTGAAAACATTCTTCCTTCTCAAATCCTCTTCAATTTATTCCTTGATCCCCATTACCAAGGTTCTTTTTAGAATTATATTTTATCTCATTTTAGTTTCAACTTATTTAGTTTGTGGATCATATTGTGTCATCATCGATATATTTGTGGGTTTATAACTTTTATGGAAACATGGGATTTATAGCCCCCATAAGATTATGACATTTTATTGGCCTCTAATGACCAAATTTTGGTTTCACTCTACCACATGTTCTACCTATGAACCAAACACTATCCCTTAAATCAAGCCTAATTCTTTTACCTTCCTTAAACTCTTCACTACCTACCCTTTTTCATAGCATTTTTATTTTTCCTCTATTTATTTTATCCTTAATATTTAAGTCATATTGATACATTTCATAAATAATGTATATCTTTGCAAGAGTTGGCCCATCATGTAGTTGATATTGTATCTGATTAAAGTCCTTGACAACTTTTGTCTCCTCATATTCTTGTAAGTATATCATAATTTTTAATTTCAATAATTATTTTTCATAATTATGGATTGTTATAAAATTTTGGATCAGAATATGGAATTATCTAAACTATTTCTATTGGTAATTTAATGTCATTTTTCCACCTCGTATGCTTTAACATCTTAGGCCACAAACTAGTTTTCTATTATCATAACATTTTTTTTACTATTATAGATTATCCCACCATAATAAATAATGTGATATCATATTTTTTTATTTAAAATTTCACCCTCTAGGTCATCTTAATCAATGTTTTCCATATCAAAACACTGTTCCAACTCTTGTGTCTAATCTATAAAGAATTCAGGGTTCAAATCACCCTTAAAATATTAAAATTCTAATTTCACCCTCATATTTTACTCAAACACAACCTTAGTGATTATATAAATTGAATATATGTTTCAAACTTGAGCCATCTAAAATTTAATTTCATTTTTAGAGTCCTCATTCCTTAATCTAGATTCAAAGGCTTTTAATCTTTTGATTATTTGTCTCTAACATTCCTTCTTTGCCAAAGCTTTTACCTCTTCCTCCCAGATTTAATTGGATATTTATCTAGGACATGGTTTATATGATACCAATTTGATGATTCAACAAACTCTCCTATTTAAAACTATTGTGAGATTATCCCAAGTTCTACTATGCATAATTACCTTAAAAATTAAACTTGACTATAATAACAAAAGCACATAAAATTGCACTCA
>JARHVA010000511.1:1395000-1405000 GCA_037957365.1 Torreya grandis | reverse complement strand
TTAACAAATTTAGCAAGAAACTTGTGGGATGGAAAGGAAATATTTTAAGCTAGGTAGGTAAGTTAGCTCTTCTCAAAGCTTGTCTTCAAAGCATACCTACTTATGCTTTAAGTCTCTTTAGAATTCCAATTAAATTTGTTGAGTCTATTGAAAAAATTCAAAGAAATTTTCTATGGATTGGTACTGAGGAAAAAAGGAGAATGCCTTTAATTGCTTGGGATCATGGTTGCAAACCTCTCAGTGAAGGGGGATTGGGAATTAAGAAAATCAGAAGTATGAACAAAGCTTTTTTAGCCAAACTAGGTTGGAGAGTTTACCATGACAACAAAGAGTGGAGTACCGTATGGAAACATAAGTACCTCTTCAATGCTAAATCCCTTCCTGATTTCTTCTCTTATCTTGATGTTATTCATCCTTCTTCCATATGGGGGGCTGTTCAGGGGACCAAGATAAATCTAGGAAAATGATGTTCCTAAAAAATTGGTAATGGGATTAAGGTGAAATTTTGGGATGATGTCTGGTTAAAGGATCATCCCTTGATTGGAGATTTTCATGACAAGGATTTAGTTGACCAATGCAAGCAGAGATATGGCATATTAGTTAGTCATTATTGGCATAATGATTCATGGGTGAATTTAACAGATGTTGATCAAGGCTTTAGTTAACATCCAATTATCTCTCAATGCTGTCTCTCTTTATCCTTATCTTGAGGATGAGATTATTTGGCATGCTGACCCTAGTGGCCAATTTAAAGTCTCTACTATCTTCACTTCAAAGGAAAAGGGTAATCAAACTTTTTGGTCTCATGCTTGGATTAAGGGGCTCACCCCCAAAATTAATATCTTCTTTTGGAATCTGCTTCAAAATAAAATTTTGACCCTTGAAAATTTGCAAAAAAGAGGTATAAAAGTGGTTAATAGGTGTATTTTATGCAAAAATGGACTTGAAGATAGAGACCATATGTTTTTGAATTGATCTTACACCCAACAAGTTTGGACTGAGATTCTTAGTTTTTGGGGTATAACATGGGTCCATCAAAACAATGTGGAACTCTCTTTTAAAAGTTGGTGCTGCCCCTCTAAGGATCCTGATGCTCATTTTCTTTGGAAACTAATTCTCCCTCATCTCTGGTGGGGTATCTAGAAAGAAAGAAACAATAGAATATTTAGGAGTAAAGAACTTCCAGGATGGGTGCTTGGTCAGAATATCATTAGAGCCATCAAGGAGAACTTTAAATCCTAGAGGGATTATGATCAAACCTTCCAATTTGATAACCCTTTACGATCTGAAGGGTCTAATTTGAAAAATGATAATCCAAGATCGATCATAAAATGGTATGTTCCTCCTAATGGATGGATCAAAGGAACTTTGATGGAGTAGCTAAGGGAAATCCAAGAAGAGCAAGATGTGGAGGGGTCTTGAGAGATCATGTGGGAAATGTAATTGATGCTATCGCTGTCCTAATTGGTAATTTGAATAGCCATATTGTTGAAGCTACTGTAGCCCTCTAAACTATTAAATTATCTGTTGATTTGGGGTATTCCAAATTATGGTTGGAAGGTGATTCTTTGAATATTATTAACACCCTAAATAATAAAAATTCAATCTCATGGTCTATTGAGGCTACGGTTATGGAAATCAAAGCCTTAATTCAAAATTTTGAAAAAGTGGCCATATCCCATACATATCGAGAGGCCAATGGGGTCACTGATTGGATAGCCAATCATGCTATTCAAATGGGGCATAAAGTGAGGTGGCTTGATGAATTAAATAAGCACATTGATCTTAAAGCACTTATTAATTATGATGCCATTCATTCCAAAGTGGGAAAGATTTGCTTGGATTAGAAATTTAATGATTTGGTGGAGTGGCCTTATAGCTATTAGATTACCTTACCTGAGGAGGTACATTCATGAGAATGTAATGTGGTCACTGCATGTGTCATCAAAAAGGCAAAATCCATTTCAAGTAACAAATAACTGGGTCCAAAGGCAGCCACTGTGCTGACCAAAACCTTAACCTTCATGGCTGCCTTCTCGGCCTTTAGCAACCAGATCCCATGGTTAATCGCCCTCACCTTCTTGTTCTAATGTAGGTGACAGGTCGAAATGTCGACTGGGGTCATGGCTCATGCTGATGTGATTCTAGACATTGGGGATTTCTTCAGTGTTGTTTTTGACTACCATGGTAGTGAATCCTCTCTGCATCAATTTAGCAGAGGGGGTGATCGGGTAGACAATCAAGTGGATGGAATGGGCACTGGTGGTGCTAGTTCTAGGGCTTATTTCTTTGATTGTGTTGTTTTTTTATGGGCAATGTGATTTTAGGGTTTAAGGGCATGGTGGAGCATGACCTTTTTCTCATCATGGCTACAACTGTCATTATTGCTAGATCTGATGATGTCTCTATTAAATCAAAGGGATAGAGAAACCAAAGGTATTTTATAGAATTTTAATGTCTTGATAAATGCTTGTGTGTCATTATTGTTTATTGAAATGGCAACCTGCATTGTTGGCTAGGGTACAATGCTATATATATATATATTTAGCATTCTTTACCCTATGCTATAAGTTCTTTGAGGTTTTAGGTCCTTATAAAACTTGGGTACTTTTATTGGACTATGTTTGTGGTTTCAGGTCCCTGTAAAACCTGATTTTGATATTATTCTTTAGTAGGTTTTAGGAATGCTTTTCCTGGTGGTTGTTAATGCTTTATCTTTCTTGTTTCTATTAAAGGGTTTTGGGGTCCCTTTAAAACTTGATTTTACCATTATCTAAAACAAATAACTGGGTCCATTTCAAACTTTTTGCCTTTCGTGTTTGGGTGCTTCTGGTTTTTCATTTGCTTTGCAATATGAGGGGTGAATTGCGGAAGCAAGAGACCAAAAAATGTGATGATTGGAAGGCTAGATAGGACGTATGGAAGATTATATAGAAAGGGAAGGTGGTTAGTTATCTAGAGCATTTGCATGGATTTAAACCCCATGTCACTACCACCTTCTTTAAAAATTGGGTTGATGATAGAGTTACTCTCCACGAAGTCACTATGAAGCTTACTAAGGAATTCATTGCTGAGGTCACGAGGCTTCCCATGGGTGGTATTAAGTTCTCAAAATAGACCTATATCTCTAATGCAACCTACAATTTTTTTTGAAGACAGATGCAGAGGAGAATCAACTGGAAAAGAATGGAGACTTCTTTGATGTGGAATAGATAAAAGGAATTTGGTGAGATGTGCTATGCTGTATCTATGAGTACTTTATCCTTGATGGTAGGAATAAAAGAGTTCACAAATTTAATTTTTTTTTCTCAACCACTTTAGGCAAGAGGATAGAATTTCTTTCCCTTTCTATCTGCATTTTTCATTGCTTCAAAGCTTGTATTCCCATAGGAAGAAGGAGTCTCACCCCATTTTACATGAAGGTCTGATACTTCTCATAGAGGGTTTTTGTAAAAATAAATCCATAGATTCAACTCCTTTTGATAAACATAAGGGTTCTTAGTCCAAAAAGTGTAAGAAGGATGAGAATATTAAAGGGATAGAAAAGGTAAAACCAAAACCCTCTAGTTCTCAAAAACAAATTGTAGAAGAGGATTTTGAGTCGAAGATTACTAAAAGCTTTGAGAAGGATGTCCCGAAGGAAGAGGAAGGGATGGATGTTAGGGAGTTTAGCTCCAGTTTGGATAGATATCTAGAAATTAAAGGAAAAATTGAGAAAGGGAATGAAGAGGATACAACTGAGGGAAACTCAGAACAGAGCAATTCTAATAATGAGGGTAATCAAACTGTGTCCAGGGGAGGTGTTAAAGACAAAGATATCTTAACTGATGATCCAATTTCTATGAGAGAGGAATATCACATGGTTTTGGCTTCTACTCCTGCTATGGAGACTGGGGGACAAGAAAAGGAGGACCCTGTTAAGCATGAAGACCCTATTGAGACTAGAGAGGAGGAACTAATGGATAGGGAGGAACAAATTGAAAAGGTTGATTCCCCTCCACATGAGATTGCAAAAGACATTTGTGACTCTCTGTAGAGGGAAACCAAGCTTTCCTTCTTGCATTCTACCAAGTTTAAGGCCGACTCTATTCTCCTAATTGATTCTTGGATCTATAATGAAATAATGGGGCTGAAGAAGAAAGTGGAAACAATGCAACACAATCAGGATGTTGATCGGACTGTAATCAACCGCTTGGAGATGCTCATCAAAGATTATGAGCATAATCTTAGAATGCTCATCAAAGAAAGTAGAACAAAGATGGAGCAGGTAACATCAAGCATCTATGCTACTGCAGCTAGCCTTGGTAAAAGAGCAAATAAAGAAACAATATCCTTGGAGGGTCCAAGTAAGAGGACAAGGTAGAGTTTGAGGAAGAAAGCCTTGCAAGCTGCTACTACTTTGGCTACTAACTCCATCCAGGATACTGCTACGATTGGGAAGGAGGCTGTTAAGATGATCATGGAATTACAATAGAAGCCTAGGGTCTTCTTTGTTGGTTTTTTTCTTGTTTAGGTCCTTATTATTGGATGTTGTAACTAGTTCTTGTTTTTGGTCCTGTTTCTTGGTTCTTGGTCTAAAACTTTATTTGAGGTTCCAGGTCCTTGTAAAACCTGGGTACTTTTATTGGAGTATGTTTGTGGTTTCAGGTCCCTGTAAAACCCGATTTTGATGTTGCTCTTCAGTAGGTTTCAAGATTGCTTTTCCTAGTGGTGGTTAATGTTTTATCTTTTTTGATTCTGTTAAAGGGTTTCGGGGTCCCTTTAAAACCTGCTTTTACCATAATCTAAAACATATTTCACCACAAGAAATCTAAGTGATCTTTAACTAAATGTATTATTTTAGTTAACCCCAAAGGGTTTATATCTAATCTATTTAGATAATGATCACCAAGATAATGATATAAAAAATCATGAACAATGATAAATAAATAGTAAATACTGCACTTATTTCATTAAATTAATAATATAATTTCAGCCATGGTTGATACAACATTATAATCACCATTGTAGAAGTATAATGAAAAACTAGTGCAGTTTCAACAATTAATAATGGCCCAAATAATAATAATACAAAGATATAAAGCTCCACATAGCACGAGTCTCCATGACACAAGAGTTTTCATGACTCAAGTATCAATCTATAATCTCAAGTGTAGTAATCTTGTAGGGAGGGAGAGCATCATCTGAGTGATTTTCCACACCAACCATGGGCTATTGATCCCCACACTATCTCCTAACAAGGGAATGACCCTCCCTTAATGGATGGGTAGATAGTGATGGTGTCAGAATCTAGAGTGATTAACTAGCTGCTGTGTGCTGTAATATATCTAATATATGATGTGTACCATAAATAAATCCATTTTAACATGATATCACATAAACATGAAAACTATATCAACACATGAAATGACAATGTTTAACTATAAACATTACTTTGGCCAAAGTTTTTAAATAATTAATATCTCTAGGATCAATCAATTTCATATACACCACTCAATTAGATTACACCTCATCTTGCGTTAATGATGCTAATTAAGCTAGTGGAATCCATCCACTACTTATTTAGTGTCATAAATATGAGATTTGGTTAAAATATATAATAATATAAAACTAATAGATTCAATCAAAATATTCCCTATTAGTAGATATAAATATGCTAAGTATGGATATATCAAATACATACATTTAGTCCATCAAATGTAATTCAATGAATCTAGTGTAAACTAGTTTATTATAAAATAATAAATATAATTATAAATAATCCTTAATATAAACATACCATCTGGGTAAGAATTATATCTAGACTTTAAGTTACTCAATATCACAAGTAAATTGAAATCTTATCTCATCCATGAAATAAAACATTAATCACAATTTGTTCATATTCCACATATATAACAAAAGCTATTCATAAAACAACTTAATAAGATCTATATTTAAATAATTAAATACCTTATTTTAATTATAATGTTTATGAGCATATCACAGTTATGTACACACACACACACACAAACACACATAAATACTATTTTTAAACTCTCACATAAATTTATATATAGTCAAAAATATGATAATGTATAAGATATACTTGAAATAGACATCCATTTTTTATCATCTTAGAGTATCTCATATAATCTTGGTATACATTCAGGCTATAATAAAATTGTCCCAATACCTTTAATATACTAGATAATTCCCAATTTATTTGTTTGACTAAGATGCATAGAATTTATGTGATTAATAATTAGAACATAGTTAAATAATGATATACCAATTTCCATTATTTAAAAATACTCAAATCACTCAATTTACAATACCATTTGAATTAATTACACATAAAATGATCAAAGATATACGCTCAATTGAGTATGTCCACAACTTGATAATTCTATGTTAATATATCTTAGTATTGACCACCTATATATGCCTCATACAATACTATCTACTCACATACTCAGTCCTCTTATAAACTATTTAAAGGTCTCACTCATAAATAAAAAATTGATCAAAATGTTTTCATTAGATTAATCTTTTTTGCTTTCAGTATTTTGACTTCATAGATTAGTTTCATGTTTTATAGATTAGATTTTAATGTTTTATTAGATTAGTTGTTCTTTTCTTTCTTCGATGATCATAATTGTGTTTGCTCTAACTTTAACCAAGTTAAAATCCAAACCAACTAAGCTTATGACTTGTGGAAAAGGGAAAAATTAAAATTTTGACACTTTGGGACTAGTTTAAGATAAAGATAGATGCTATTTGAAGTTTAATATTTAATTGTGGTAAATATATCTTAATATCTATGAATCCAAGGTATTTGAGGTTAGTAATAGCTATTTTATTCAAAGATTGATTGAATCTCTACAAATTTGAGTTTATTTGAGCTTAATATGTGTAAAGATCATTCATTTATATGTGTTTGGACACATGTTTGAACTAATTTAGTTAAATATTTATGTCATTCTCCATTATTTATACATACTTGTGTAAAAAATTAAGTTTCAACCTAATTGGTTGGGACCATTTGTTATCACGACAAACTATGGATCAGGGGCATATCGACTAGCTAAATCCACTAGTGAGGAACTTACAGAGCCCATGAATATCATGCACCTTAAAAGATTATATGCATGAAAAAAATTGAATAATTATCTACAATATCCTTTACTTGGGGGTAACTTGTGCCAAAGTATTTTATCCCACCATTTTATACTACCATGGACCATTATCACATGAATCCTATTACTTTCATGACTATGGATAGTAAAAGCTTTCATATCGTTAGTACTCTAAACACATTTTATCCTATCCTCGACCATCCTCTATTGGAACATATTATTTGGATCATTATCTTTGAGAACATCATTCTTTATCCCACCCTTATATATATATTCTTACAATGCTTAATACACATGGTTATATATATATATATATATATATATATATATATATATATAGAGAGAGAGAGAGAGAGAGAGAGAGAGAGAGAGAGAGATATGGTATAATCATTCTTATATTTATAACACTTTCAACAATCATATGTTTTATACCATGTGTGTGTGTGTGTGTGTGTGTGTGTACTATTTTTAAACTCTCACATAAATTGTCTACAAGACATATATCATGCACCTTAAGAGATTATACACATGAACAACTTTGAATCATTGTCTATGAGACCCCTTACTTGGGTGAAACTTGTGCCAAAGTATTTTATCCCACCATTTTATACTACCTTGGACTGTTATCACATGAACCCTATTACTTTCATGACTCTAGACAGTGAAAGATTTTAGACCGTTGGTATCCTAAACACATTTTATCCTATCCTAGATAGTCCTCTATTGGACCATATTCTTTGAATCATTCTCTTTGAGAACCTCATTCTTTATCCAACCCTTATATATATATATATATATATATAAGGGTTGGATAAAGAATGAGGTTCTCAAAGAGAATGATTCAAAGAATATGGTCCAATAGAGGACTATCTAGGATAGGATAAAATGTGTTTAGGATACCAACGGTCTAAAATCTTTCACTGTCTAGAGTCATGAAAGTAATAGGGTTCATGTGATAACAGTCCAAGGTAGTATAGAATGGTGGGATAAAATACTTTGGCACAAGTTTCACCCAAGTAAGGGGTCTCATAGACAATGATTCAAAGTTGTTCATGTGTATAATCTCTTAAGGTGCATGATATATGTCTTGTAGACAATTTATGTGAGAGTTTAAAAATAGTACACACACACACACACACACACACACACATGGTATAAAACATATGATTGTTGAAAGTGTTATAAATATTAGAATGATTATACCATATATCTCTCTCTCTCTCTCTCTCTCTATATATATATATATATATATATATATATAGAGAGAGAGAGAGAGAGAGAGATATGGTATAATCATTCTTATATTTATAACACTTTCAACAATCATATGTTTTATACCATGTGTGTGTGTGTGTGTGTGTGTGTGTGTGTGTGTGTGTGTGTGTGTGTGTGTGTGTGTGTGTGTGTGTGTGTGTGTGTGTGTGTGTGTGTGTGTGTGTGTGTGTGTGTGTGTGTGTGTGTGTGTGTGTGTTTGTGTGTGTGTGTGTGTACTATTTTTAAACTCTCACATAAATTGTCTACAAGACATATATCATGCACCTTAAGAGATTATACACATGAACAACTTTGAATCATTGTCTATGAGACCCCTTACTTGGGTGAAACTTGTGCCAAAGTATTTTATCCCACCATTTTATACTACCTTGGACTGTTATCACATGAACCCTATTACTTTCATGACTCTAGACAGTGAAAGCTTTTAGACCGTTGGTATCCTAAACACATTTTATCTTATCCTAGATAGTCCTCTATTGGACCATATTCTTTGAATCATTCTCTTTGAGAACCTCATTCTTTATCCCACCCTTATATATATATAAAATCATTCTCAGACTTATGACACTTTCAACAATCATATGTTTTATAAAATGTATATATATATATATTTATTTATATAAACTATTTTTAGACTCTAACATAAATTTATATACACTCATAAATATGATAATGTATACATTATACTCTAAATAGACATCCACTGTCTATCATCTTAGAGTATCTCGTATAATCTTGGTATACATTTAGGCTACAATAAAATTGTCCCAATACATTTAATATACTAGATAATTCCCAATTTATTTGTTTTATTAAGATGCACATAATTTATGTGATTAACAATTAAAACATATTTAAATAATGATATACCAATCTCCATTATTTAAAAATACTCAAATCACTCAATTTACAATACCATTTATATTAATTGCATATAAAATAATCAAAGATATACAATCAGTTGAGTATGCCCAAAACTTGATAATTATGTGTTAATATATCTCAGTCCTTGACCACCTATATATGCCTCATATAATATACTATCTAATCACATACTTAGTCCTCTTATAAACTGTTTGAGGGTCTCACTCATAAATCAAAAACTGATCTAAATGTTTGTAATACATAGACATAACTATTCCACAAATAAACATAGCACTATCATTTACACAATTCATATATAATAGGTTTAAATGATAATAATATAACTCAGCCAAATAAACATCTACTTTTAATGTATAAATATATATAGAAAATTGAATACACAAACAATTATTGATACTTCTATTTTACTATATATCTACCATTGGTATCATTACCTAGTTCAAGTATTTATATGTGTATGGATTTACCAAAATTAACCCTAATTCTATATATGTATAACTATGTATGTTATAGGATTTAAAAATAGAGACAAGTATATATCCCATACCCATAATTTATAAATCCATTAAAACCAAAACACACAAAATTTTATTTGAAATCCTTTACCTTTGAATTTATAAATACATATACCTTAAATAGGTTATAAAACCAATACACATATTTCATTAAAAAATCCCCAACCTTATATTATATATATATATATATACATATATACATATATA
>JARHVA010000511.1:1342500-1392500 GCA_037957365.1 Torreya grandis | reverse complement strand
TTTGGGTAACATGGGAACATTTATAGGTATGTGGGTGTACCTATGTTATAAATGAGCCTCTATATTTAAGGGCTAGCTCCCTGAATATATCATGCACTATTTATCACTTAAACTACTACTTACTTATGGGGGAAAGAGTTAGAGAATGCATAAATTGAACCTGCTCTAAAGGAGGTGATGCACCAAAAATGTCTTTCATATGACCATCATATTTCTACCATGATGAAATAAAGTATACAAACTAGTCACAAATATTTAATTGGTTCGAACATGAGTACTTCAATAAAGAGGCAAGATGTAAGTAGAAACACAAGGAAAATGAATTAGAGGGAAGATTACACACTCCAAGGACAATTGTACACTTGAAAAATATTTACACACTAGAATACACTCTATATGACCTGTTAGGTTAGGATCTCTTTCTCAAACATGAAAGGATAAGGGAAGGAAGTATAGATAATTATCACTTTTCATCACCATACATCACTTTCAAACTTAGATAATTGTTTAAAACTCAAAAATAGATTTGTATTAATGTTTAAAGGAAAAATATAACATCAATCTAGTAGGTCTTTGCCATACATGGTGTGATACCAATTTACAATAGCTAAAGAGATATATTTATAGAATAAAGGAGGCAAAAGAAAGGAAGATTTAACACTGAAAAGGGGAATCAATTAGTTCCAAACATTTGAACCATAGTTGCAAATGATTCTATAAATTATGCTCATTCAGACCATTTTATTGATCTAGGTTACTTCAAGTGGTTGCACAGTTAAATTATTCCCTCCTTGATCTTCCCTAATAGTTGTAACAAAGATATCAATTTATTCTAGGCTAGGTTCTAACATCAATGCAGTTAGAATAATCAGATCAATCTATTAAGGCTTTGTCCTACTACTAACTACTCTTTGTTAGTTCACTATTGCATGAAATAGTGAAGAGAAGGGTCCCTTTCATGTAGTTGGTCCTGGAGATGAAATTGATAGAGTTTACATGTTTGCCTTGATGTCATCCTTTAAAATTTTGGCTTTGGTTCAAACTAAACCATGCTCTAACCTAGCTTCATACCTTTTATTTACCTTTTCCCATCAAAAATTGCTTTGTTGACCTTCGTATAAGTCACCTGGACTTGCCTTCATCTGATTAGATGTCAAAAACTAACTTAGATCATTAATATTTTGATTCATTTCACTATGTTGATCCACTTAATGTGAATGAACACAATTTGTAGATCCTCTACCAAGACCCATGTTCTTGTGCCACTCATTACCTATGCATTCATACTTACGGTTCATTATCCTCTTTGAACCTTACCATTGATCTTCTTGGGCCCATTAAAATATTAGTTACCACTCACCATTGGATTTCACGTATGATTGAGCACCGATCATTGATCTTACCTTTTGAATTCCAATGGCTATTTCATGAGCCCAAACTTTGACATCTACATTACCATCACTGGGATATTTGAAATTTAATGGTTATTTTTTGGGGCTTAAATTTGATGTTCATATGATCATCACTCTACTTCTCGATAATTATTTCAAACTTTACGTTTCAACCTTTTTCTATGGACCAATTTACTCAGGCTATTTATTTCAAGCCTTTTGATAGACATTTGTTTTAAGCTTTGTGTCTCGTCTACATTCCCTGAAAGAAATCATACTTAGTCTTTTGCCTTAGAAACAATTCTTATAGATAAAACATCCAAAAGTAATAATGTCTTCAAGATATTTGTCTCAGATAAAATGTTTGAAAGAAATTGTGCTTAGTATTTTGCCTCAAAACAAATTCTCTAAAAGAATTCATGCCTTGAGGAAAATTATCTCAAACAATTTTCCCAAAAGAATTTGTGCCCTTGTACCTTTTGACTGAACCTTTATCTTTGGGATTTTTTTTTTAAAAATGACCCTTCATAAAAATGTCTAAGACACTTTGTTTAAAAGTGACCCTTCAAAACTTTTGCATTGGCTCCTTTCCTAAAAGAAATGATCCTTTAGGGGAATTGTATAAGACACCTTCCTAAGAAAATACCCTTTGGAATTTGTGTATAAGACATTTTCTAGAGAAATTGACCCTTCAAGATTTTGGCATTCAAAGTATTTTTGTGGGCCTTTTATTATGAATAATTTGTTTGAAAGAGACCCACATTAGAAAATTTTGTCAAACATTTTCATCAAAATAATTATGCCTTCAAGAAAATTATGTGAAGAATTTTCCAAAATAAATTTGACACTTAGCTTGAAAATACCCTCTGGGCTTTTTATTTGGTCCACTTTATCAAAGAATGATCCTTCATAAAAAGATACCCTTCAGAACTTTTATCTAGGACTTTCTTCAAAGAAATGACTCTTTGAGAGTTTTGTTTTAAAAAAATGTTCAAAACAATTACCAACATATCCAAAAAAAGTGGAATAAATATCCTAGAATAAAGCATGACTTATAATTTTGTTATGGCATTTGTGTGGAAAAATTTATTTAATGGAATTATGAATACTCTAACATTTGGCCAAAAGTTGAAATATCTTCCAAGTACAAACTTTGGCCTTTCTGGACCTACTCCTACAACTGCTCAACACCATGAAACTCTACCACTTGCATATATGATAAAAAAATGATCCTTAAGACACCAAAAACCATAAGGACTGAGATAGACCATGACCATAACTTATAATTTCATATGATATGAAATAAAATGAGCTTAAACATACCCTACAACATTATAAAAAACCCCTATACAAGATTTTGACTATAGGGCGTTGATCCATTTTGGCCCGTGGGAAAAAATGGTCAACATCTTTGGTGATTTCCCAAGGGTGGCATGCTTTTTATGCCATGAATAACTACCTAATCCTAACCATTAGGATATGGATTCACAAGTATTTAGGTTGGATATATAAACTACCTTTACAATGCACCAAACAACAAAAAATAATAGGAACAAAACACAAAATAGAAACACACATGTAATTTAAAATCACTTATTAGGACACAATATAATAAGAAAGAAAACAAAAACCTGACCTAATATTTAAAAAACTGACCTCTAGAGGTGAAAAATCTGATCATACCTCAACCAGGGTCAAAAATGGTTCCCATATCATCTTTATCACTCCATGAAGGTAGCCTAGCATGAGGAACATGCTCATCACCAATCACTTGCATATGTGGGTGATCAAGAAGCCTATCACCTTTGAATCTTATTAGGTCTACAAGTGAACTATCTTGGATCATCATGAATGATATTTCATACTCTCTAAGAGCCTTAGTTGGAGTTGTAATCCTTGTGATCATTGCCATATCTAATATACATTCCTCATACTACATAATAGGGAAGATGACAACTACCTCAACCTTTATGTATTATTTCATAGGATATACTTGATGCTTAGGAGTATCAATTTATTCTTTTATATGATCCAATCCCTCAAAAAATGGTTCAATTCTAGATGGATATCCTATCTAACCTTTAGGCATAACAAACTTTTGCCTTGACCTCATTAGGTCTATCTAGAACTGTACACTTTTGTATAGCAGATTGACATCCATATTCCTTAAAAACATGCCCTTTAATTTCACACTTTATAGAATAATTGATATCCTACTCATTAGTTTCATCAACAAACACATTAGGCATACATTTCTTGGGAGAAGAAGGAATATTGCCAATCTTGTCAAATTCTTGACATATGGTCTCGAATCTTACCCACAAGTCATCCTCATTTTATTAATGAGTATCATTATCCAAACAATCCTCATCAATATAAAGAATGAAAACATCATTCTTTCCACTATGGTGCTCAGTTCGATTTCTCAACCCATGATCATCATACTCATGAATCGTATAGTTACACTTAGCCACATGAAAATGTTTGATACTTACCTCAACTCCTTCAAATGGCTCCTCATGCATGATGTAAGTCTCAAGATTATTTTTCTCAAAGAATGCATAAGGATAATTCCCATATGCATCTACACAATACTCATCCAAAAATAGATCAAAATTGCCCTCAAGCTTATAAGCTCCCCTGCCCACATTAGGCTCATCCTCATGAACAACATAATTTAAGTTAGAACATATTTCAATGTAAGGCTAAATATGAAATCTTGTAAGAGGATAATTTATAATTATCACCATGGTCCCATACCTTATTTTAAAATCTAAGAATGACCATTCATATAAGAGATAGCCACCTATCTTGGCTATGAAGTCCCTTGACAAGCAAATTGCAAAGTGAGCTGGGATGTCAACAACAACTATATTTTCAAGGATAGGAAAGCTAGGACAATCATGCAAGAAAAACTTCAAGTTTTTTAATCAGACCTATGGTCTTATTAGGTTTACCATCTAACTATATCACTCCTTTGATATGAGGCTCATATTGTAGGCCCAACTTATCAGCTATAACTTTGGGCATGTCTGAGGTAGAGGCTTCACTATTAATTATGTAATTGTGAACCAATTTATCATCCACTATAAGAGTGAGGTAAAATGGTGGAGGTTTATTTGTCCTAGTAGATAGTTAAACAATAGTGTTATGAGAATTTTAAAGGACAAAATTACTATTAATTTTATTTTAAGATGAAGGACTAGTAGGAATAGTGGACAATTGCTTTTGTAGCAATTCTTTTTCGCTGAGCATATGAAGGATATCCCACATGGAGATATATGATTTGGAACTTTTCAAGGAATATAATATGTTTATATAATTATTAGTCACCTTTTATTGTGTCCTTGTAGGTAAATAATTGATTGGAACTTTAGGAATAGAGGCACCTTAAACAAACCTTATCACATTTTGACTTATTAGAGGTATAGAAATATTTAGAACTACCACAAAAGCCTTTGGAACTGAAAAACTTACAACCATGCCTTTATTACTTATATAAGGATCATATGAGACTATTGGAATGATGATTATACCTCCTAGAGTGTTCCTCTTTACCCTTATATTGTCTATAATATAGGCTCCTTGATTAAGCACAAAAGTGTCTTCAACTAGAAAATTGGTGAAGATTTTTCCTTGAGGTTGCCAATCCTCATTAACTTGCATCATCACCTCATCTTAATTATATATAAGGGGAGTAACTACTCCTTGAACCACCAAATATTGTTATCTAATATTATTATCATCCATGAATTGGTCTTGTTTCCAATCTTCTCCTTGCACCAAATTGATATGAACTAGTACCATTTCTCTTGCATTAGTGGTAGAGTTATGACTACACAAATTTACAATCCTATTAGAGTAAGGCTGCCATTGACCTCTTCCTATTCCATATTGTTGACCATAATTTTTCTAATAGGGGTAAGGGTTTTGATAGGTGCCTTGTTTTATATTAGCTTGTCTATTTTGATGTTCTAAGGCTAGTAACAATTATTTCCAATCAACATCATTTTATGCTTTCCTAGGAGTCACCTTAGTATTAGTGTTGACATTTAGAACTTAGGATACATATGGAGTATTAGTAGAAGAATGAGACAAAGGAGACATAGAAACTTTATGTGGCAATCTTCCAAATTGGATGAGATTATTTTCATATTTTATAGAAAGATCATATGCTTCAGGGAGGGTGGATCCTCCCATGGATTGAATCATGACAAAAATTTTAGTCTCAATGGTTCTCAAGTAAGTAGGGAATAAAAAACTAGTAGGTGGTCTCATAGGAGGAGGAAACCTATGTAAAGTCTTCTAAACACTTTCATTGAAGTCATGAATTTTTTCTTTGGGTCCCCTTTTTATCACATTGAACTAATGTATGAGAGAAGCATGGTCACTTTCATTCCATACTCTGGATGTCAAAAATACTCCAAACTCATCCCATGTTGTGATACATCCACTTTCTAGAGTCCTATACCAATCAAGAGCCTTACCTTTAAAGGACATGGAAAGGATTCTAATGGAAATGTTCTCTTGAATAATATTGTGGAAACTAAAAAAGTTATAAACATCTCTAATGTGCTCACTAGGTGGGATATGACTCTCTTTTTTGAATGTGGGCACACCTTTGGTGGAATTAGGAGGGATGGCATCATATGAATGAATTTGGACTAGATTATTAGTATTGAAGTCAAGGAAATAATGAGGCATAGACATGTCTTCTTCTTCAAGAGATTCAACATCCTCAGCCTCTTCCACCTCTTACTCCCTAACAAAATCTACTCATTCTTCAAAGGAAAGATTAGGTTGTGGATACTGAATTACAAGAGGGATTTTAGGCTGAATGGGTGGATTAATAGGATTGGATTTTCTAGTAGAGGATGACCTAGTGAGGACCATGGATTATGGGGGAAAGTTTATAACAAAATAATGGTCTAAAACTAGATTTACTTTGAAGAGTCATCAAATATTGAGTAGCAAACTAGTTTGTAACTGGTGTTTATCAAGACCATCATTCACCTTAATAAGTTATCTTGAAGACAATGGTCCCATTATGCATGATAGAGATATTATCACCAAATATTTCATCTTATAATGGGTTGTTTATGCCTCTTCCATATTTGGCCAACATGGGAACATTTCTAGGTATTTGGGTGTACCTATGTTAGAAATGAGCCTCTAGATTTAAGCACTATCTCCTTGAATATATCATGCACTATTATCCCTTAAACTAATAACTCCTTATGTGGAAAAGAGTTATAAAATGTATAAATTGAACCTAATCTAAAGAAGGTGATGCACTAAAAATATATTCCACATTACCATCATATTTCTACCATGATAAAACAAAGCATATAGACTAGTCAATAAGCTTTAATGGGTTCTAACATGAGTATTTTAATATAGAGGTGAGATGTGAGTAAAAACATAAGGAAAATGAAGTAGAGGGTAGATTTCACACTCCAAGGACAATTTTACACTTTAAAAAAGTAATACATAATAGACTATACTCTATATGACCTATTAGACTAGGAACTCTTGCTCAAACATTAAAGGATAAGGGAAGGAAGGATAGAAAATTATCACTTATCATCACCATACATCACTTATAGACTTATATAATTGTTTAAAACTTATAAATAAACTTGTATTAATGTTCAATGGAAAAATATAACATCAATCCAATAGGGATTCATCATACATGGTGTGGTATTGATTTACAATAGCTGAAGAACTATATTTATAAAAGTAAGGAAGCAAAAGAAAGGGAGATTTGGTACTAAAAAGGGGAATTAATTATTTCAAAAAATTTAAACCATATTTACAATTGATTCTATAAATTATGTTCATTCAGACCATTTGATTGATTTGGGTTACTTCAAGTGGTTTCATAATTACATTATTCCCTCCTTGATATTCCATAATGGTTGTAAGATGGGATCAAGTTGTTATGATCTAGGTTTTGACATCAATGCAATTAAAACATTTAGATCAACTTGTTAGGGCTTTGTCTTGGTACTAACTACTCTTTTCTAGTTCACCATTACACATGACAGTGAGGAGAAGGATATCTTTCATGTATTTTATCCTAGAGCTGAAACCTCCATAGTTTATGTGTCTATCTCAGTGGCATCCTTTGAAATGTGGGCTTTGGTTCAAACTAAACCATGATCAAACTTAGCTTCATACCTTTTATTTACCTTGCCTTATTGAAAATTACTTTTTCAACCTTTGTCTAAGTCACCTAGGCTTGCCTTTATTTGATTAGCCATCAAATGGCTTGGATCATTGATATTTTGATTCATCTCACTCCATTAATCTACCTGATATGAAAAACCACAATCCGTAAATCTTCTGCTAGGAACCACATGCTTATGCCACTTATCACCTATGTATTCGTACTTAGGGTTTATTGACCTCTTTGACCCTTGCTCACCATTGATCCTACTTTACATGATTAAACTCATGATATTGATCTTCCTAGGCCTATTAAACTATCTGTCACCACTTTCCATTGGATCTCCTATATGATCGAGCATTGATCATTGATCCTACATTTTGAATTCCAACAACTTTTTCATGAGCCCAAACTTTGACATCTGCATGACCATCACTGGGATATTTGAACTTCAATGATTAGTTTTTTGGGATTGAATTTGACATCCACATGACCATCACTCTACTTCCTAATAATTATTTTAGACTTTATGTTTTGGCCTTTTGTTACATACCATTTTCCTTGGGCTATTTCTTTTGGGCCTTTTGATAGACATTTGTTGTGGGATTTATGTCTTGGCCACTTTCCCAAAAATAAGACATACTTAATCTTTTAACTTGGAAAAAATATTGTAGATAAAATGTCTAAAAGAAATCATGTCTTTGGGATCTCTATCTTAGATAAAATGTTTGAAATAAATCATACTTAGTCTTTTTCCTCAGAATAAATTATCCAAAAGAATTCATGCCTTTGGAAAAATTATCCTAAAATTTTTTCCCAAAAGAATTTATGCCCTTATACCTTTTTACTAAACCTTTATCTTTGGGATTTTTGTTTGGAAAATGACCATTCAAAAAAAATGTCTAGGACACTTTATCTAAAAATGATCCTTAAAAAATTTTGCATGGCCCTTTTCCTAAAAGAAATGACCCTTTGGGGGAATTGTATAGGAAACTTTCCTAAGATAATCCCCTTTGATATTTTTGTATAGGGCATTTTTTTGAGAAACTGACCCTTTAGGATTTTTGCATTAGAAGTATTCCTATGGGGCTTTTCTTTTGAACAATTTACTCGAAAGAGACCTGCCTTCAGAAATTTTGTCAAACATTTTCCTTGAAAGAATTATGCCTTCAAGAAAATTGTGTGGACAATTTTCCCTAAATAAATATGACACTTAGCTTGAAAATACCCTTTGGGATTTTTTTTGGTCCACTTTTTCAAAGAATGATCCTTTGAAAAAAGTGTTTTAGACCCATTTATATGAAAGATACCCTTCAAAAATTTTGTATAGGACTTTATTTGAAGAAATGACCCTTCAAGAGTTTTGTTTTAGACAAAATGTCCAAAACAATTCCCAACACCTAGCCAAATAAAGTAGAATAAATCTCTAGAAAGAAATCATGCCTTGTACTTTTGTTATGAGCTTTGTGTGAAAAAATTTATCTGAGGGAATTTTGAATGTTATAACACTTGGATAAAAGATAAAATATCTCCCAATTATAAACTTAGGATTTTCTATACCTATTCATACAACTACTCAGCACCATGAAACTCTACCACTTGCATATACGATCAAAAAATGACCCTTAAGACACTAAAAGACATAAAGACTAAGCTAGACCATGACCAAAACTTAGAATTTCATATGAAGTGACATAAAATAAGCTAAAACATACCCTATAATATTATAAAAATCCCATATACAAGATTCTGACTATAGTGGGATTGATCCATTTTGGCTTGTGGGAAAAAATGGTTAACATCTTTGGAAATTTCCCAAAGGTAGCATTATTGCTATGCCATGACCAATTCCCTAATCATGTACATTGGGATATGGATTCATAAGTATACAAGTTGGACATATAAACTACCTTTTCATTGCACCAAATAATAGAAAACAATAGGAATAAAACATAAAATAAAAACACACATGTGCTTCAAAAGCACTTATTGGGACACAATAGAACAAGAAAGGAAACACAAAACTAAACTAATATTTAAAATACTGACCTCCAAAGGTGAAACATATGATCATACCTTAAATAGGGTAAAAAATGGTTCCCCTAGCATATTTATTACTCCATGAAGGCAACCTAGCATGAGGAACATGCTCATCACCAATCACTTGCACATGTAGGCGATCAAGAAGCCTATCATCTTTGAATCTTCTTAAGTCTAATCCAGAGGACATTTTTGAACATCCCTAATACTCTATATACTAACACCATTGCATAGGGCTCATTGAGAGACTTTTGATGGCATGTAGAACTCAGTAAACAAAGCTCATTTTCTCCAGATATGGTTGGTCAAAGTTTTGGTCAAAGATGGTCAATTGGTAGTGAAATGATGACCTGACAAGTTTTGGGCAAATGGAAAAAAATGGGTTTGTATGCCTCTAGTATTAGACAGTTGTAAAAGGGATGGATATAGGGACCATAGTTGGTGGAGCCTACTTTTTTGATAGAAGGGGACTATACTGTCATGGCATATTAGTGTAATTTAATTATTTCCAATTACACTATTTATATACTATATCATTTTTGGTGCTATATACTATATTATTTTTTGTGCTTCTAGTTGTGACAAGTGGTAAGGTGAAGAGAGATATAATGGCATTATTAGAGAGACCTACATGGTGGGTCCTTAGGTCACCACATGGCCTAACACCACTTTGCACCTCTATTTTCCAAGTTACAATGTTTGATTTACTTGTTAATGCTAGCTCGAACTCCAACCCAACTCAAGTGCCAACTCGAACTCCAACCCAAATCGAGTGCCTACTTGATAGATTGTTTTTAGTTTGAAGACTGAGATCATATCCATTTAAACTAAGTTCAAATGTTCTAAGTTACCAATTCCTAATTTTGGGTGTAGCAAAAGTAGAGGAGACTTAGCCAAACCATGTTTACAATAGGAGGCTTAAGGATATAAAAAGCCATGTTAACTCATATCCCCATAAATATGGGACTTAGAATCTATTAAAAATTCATGTTACCAATAAAAAGGTAAGAGACAGTTGGGGAGGATTGATCCCTCAACCTCTCTTTGTTATTCTAAGACCTTTACCATTCTACCAAAGGTGGATGCTTGAAATTAAAAGGGAGGACATTCTATTTCAAGAAAATTTATCATAGATGAAGGAAAGGAGATTTAACCCCATAACCTCTGGCCAAAAGGATAAGCATCCTTGCCACTACGCCCAAAGGTAAAACATGTATATAAAGGCATGAATTTGGTTTTTTTATCATGGAACATAACTTTAGATCCTCTAAAGCATTGTAAGGCTTTTTAAGCTAAGTTTTTAATGTTTATTTTGTAAGCCTATGGATTTTTTTGTAAAGGGATTATACAACACTCTTGGAGGCCAATAATAAAGGATTATTTTAGAGATATAGTTGTCTTAATCCAAGTTATAAAAGAGTCATTATATTGGAAAGGCAAAAATGCCTATGAGAGACTTCATATATTATTTTGTATTGGAGTTTTATAATTTGACTATGAATGAGATTATTTTTTGTTGTAAAGGCAAACTCCTATGGACCCCTCACATGCTATTTTATTAGAGAAGCTGATTACTATTATGGAGTTGAGTTGTATTCCTTGGTGATGAGATATTAACCTATTTTGAAGAGTTTTTTTAACTCTTATATGAAGAATTATGCCTAGATGTTAGAGATGATGTGTAGGTGCTACAAAAAAAGGGAGATGAGTTCTTGATTAGATTAGAGTCTTCATGTAGTCTAATTTTAGTACTATTGTATATTATTGATACATAGATGTAAGTTTTTTTAAAAATTGTACTTTGATCTATTATGAATGGATTGGTTCATGATTATAGTGAACCCATAGATGTATCCTTTAAAAAGGTGAAATCCATTATCACTTTGGTGTCAATTGTTAGGAACCCGTGGAAGCACAATTGATTACCATATACAAGCAACTTAAGATGCAGAATTAACTAGAAGTAACAACTAGAAACCAGAAACAACACATAATATGAGAGACAATACACAACTTGTATTAATACTCATCTAACAAACAATACAATAAAGAAGATGCCACTTTTTCTTCACCACCTCTCAGAGGCTTCCCACACCTCAAGTGTACAGTACTTCTTTCCTCAAAGCTCTCTCTCTTATGGTCCCAACATATAACTCAAACACAGAGTTGGTGTTCACCTCCAACCAGTCAGTATCCAATGCTACCTATACACCAAGTACATAATTATACTCCAAGTAGATCTCCCTTTCCTTGCTACCACCTGCAAATCAATAGACCTTACTCACCATGTAGATATCTCTACACCCTGAAGAACCCTTGTCCTTGCCTCACCAAGTCCTCATGATTCTTCAACTAGTACCCCGATGGATCTCCTAGTAGAACTTGCACAACCTACAACTCTCCCTGATCATACACACTTAGCACCCCTTTGGAACTAGGAGGAGCTACTCTAGCTCTCTCTTCAAGCTCAATGTCTTTCTAGCACACTTTTATAATACAACCCATGAGTCTATTATATAGATCTCATGCATACAATAATTAGACTTTCTTAATTAAAATAATTAGACACGTAACTCAAGACTATAATTAGCCTTTAACATGCAAATTGATAGTCCAAAAATAGACCTGTCCAGAACTTGCATGCAAACTGCATGCACACATAGGTTTCCGACATCGGCTCCTTCCTAACTGATGTTGGCCGACTCATAACTGACATCGGTTGCTTCTGCACTGTAATATGACCAATGTTAGTTGATCAGACTGATGTCGGTTGCCTTACAACTCATTCTGCAACTCAGTAATCCTCTACAACCTTAACAACCTCCTCCATGTCTGCATCAGTGAATATTTTAGCTCCACAACCTAACAATCTCCCACTTGGAGATAAACAACTACACTATACATGTACCTGTACACTATCTAATTTTTTCCCTGGCTTGTATCCCTCTTCAAGCTCAAACCTAAAGACCAACCACCACACAACCTGTGGTGCACCTCCTATCATCCAAGTAACCTACCACATCCAAACCTACAAACCCATGTAGTGAAGACCTTGACCCTGCATAACAAGTTAACCTATTGCTAGTCCCTCTCAGACACCTGAGAATCCACTGAACTGCCCTCCAGTGTTCCTTTCATGAATTGGCTCCAAACTCTCTGACAACTCCCATTGCTTGGGAAAACTCAGGCCCTACACCAAATCTCATGTGATTTTAAACACTGTTCTAAGCAAAGCTTGAACTGTCCATACCTTGGTGTGCTTTTTGATTCTGCATATTGAACCCCGCCAACACCATCTTCATATCAGCTCCCATTGGAGATCAACCTGTGATCTTCCATGTCTCTTATGCCAAAGAATTTTGCTACTCCCAAATTCTTCATGACATACCTCTGAACTAACCTTACCCTTAGCTCAACAATTCCCTGTATGTACAAACCTACTCCAAGCATACCATCCACATACAGTAACAGGATAATGTTGCGACCATCATCCACCTAGTAAGAAAAAAACAATAGTTACACTGACATTGACTAAAGCCCTGCTTTGTCATCCACCTATCAAAACTTGTACCACTATCCTGCAGCTTCCTCAAGACCATATAACCTTTCCTTCTATCTCACGTATCCATCCACTCTCTTCTTTAACTTGGGAATCCATCCATTTCTCAGTGCTTTCTTCCAACTGACAACTCCACCAACAAACTCCTGTTTGGTTCTTCTCCAAGGACTCACACTCTTCATCCATGCCAAGCTCCCACTATTTCTAGATTCTACCTGCATTGCCTCTTCACGTCTTCCTGGTTCTTGACCATCAATAAGTAACAAGTAATATAAAAGAAGGTAAACAATGAATATGAGGTTCACTTACCCTTTCTAACCTCCATATGGGCATTTGAGACACCTTGATAGCTCACTGTCCACCCAACATCTATTCTAGTGACTGATCTCAGCCATCTCCCAATCTGCACCTGATCGACGTCAGTTCCCTATGACTGACCTTGTTTGGTGATGTCAATTCCCTAACTGATGTTGGTGTACCTTCTACCGACATCAATTCCTATATGACCGATGTCAGTTCCTACTCCTTGACACCACTGACTCTGTTGATCTGCACATGACTGACGTCAGTGCCTGTCTGTTCGACGCTGGTTCATCTTGACCAATGCTGGTACCTATGTTCACTTGTGAGTGATGACTTTTTACCCATGATATTTCTTTGAATCAAATCCCTATCCAAATTACTCTACTCAGAGTTACTCAGCCTTGTCCACTGATCTCTATCTACCATCTCCTCCATAAACACCAAGGCTTTCCAGCTATTAAGTCTATCAAACACATTTGTCTTATACTTAAGAACATGCATCTCCTTCTTGCTCATGTGACCAAGCCTACAAAGCCACATCTTCGCAATAGAAGAAGAATCAGTAATATAAGTAGATAGATAAAGGATACCTACTTTCTTACCACCCGTTAATTCAAGTGCATCTGCTATGAGAGTTCTTGTGCATCTCTCATCACCCAACTTTCCTAAAGAAATTAGCCACATCTTCAAGCCTAGGACCTGCATAACCTCCTTCAACACCCATGTGTTGGCCGCTTGCAATTTCAACAACACTTCCCCTTTGCCAATACTATGACAAGGCTCCCCAACCCCTCTACTTGGGGATGCATGGAAAGAGGTAATAAAATCTATTAACCAAGATTCAACTTTATCCAGAGCATCCTATGTAACAACATTTGCAACATCTACTTCTTCATGCTGATCTGCTACCAACCAACAATCTTTATTTACCTGCTCTTTCTTTCCATAACACCGTAAGTGACCATTCATGCTATTCAGTTTCTCCATTTATAGCTTACTTTCTTCTGCCATTGCTATACTTCCACTCAATTAGAAACCCCTGAGAGTGACCTGTAACCAAACACAAAACCTACTCCCTACAACTTTAGCTCTGATACCAACTGTTAGGAACCCGTGTAAGCACAATTGATTACCATATACAAGCAACTTAAGATGTGGAATTAACCAGAAGTAACAAGTAACTAAAAACTAAAAACAACATAGAATATGAGAGACAATACACAACTTGTATTAATACTCATCCAAAAAAGAATACAATAAATAAGATGCCACTTCTTATTCACCACCTCTCAGAGGCTTCCCACACCTCAAGTGTATAGTACTTCTTTCCTCAAAGCTCTCTCTCTTACGGTCCCAACACACAACTCAAACACAGAGTTGGTGTTCACCTCTAACTAGTCAGTATCCAACGCTGCTAGTACACCAAGTACACAACCGTACTCCAGGTAGATCTCCCTTTCCTTGCTACCACCTACAAATCAATAGACCTTACTCACCATGTAGATATCTCTACACCCTGAAGAACCCTTGTCCTTGCCTCACCAAGTCCTCATGATTATTCAACCAGTACCCTAGTGGATCTCTTAGTAGAACTTGCACAACCTGTAACTCTCCCTGATCATACACACTCAGCACCCCTTTGGAACTAGGAGGAGCTACTCTAGCTCTCTCTTCAAGCTCAATGGCTTTCTAGCACACTTTTACAATACAGCCCATGAGTCTATTATATAGATCTCATGCATATAATAATTAGACTTTATTAATTACAATAATTAGACACGCAACTCAAGACTATAATTAGCCTTTAACATGCAAACTGATAGTCTAAAAATAGACCTATCCAGAACCCGCATGCAAACTGCATGCACACACAGGTTGCTGACATTGGCTCGTTCCTGACCGATGTCGGCTGACTCATAACCGACGTCGGTTGCTTCTGCACTATAATATGACCGACGTTAGTTGATCAGACTGACGTTGGTTTCCCTACAACTCATTTTGCAACTCAGCAATCCTCTGCAACCTCAGCAACCTCCTCCATATCTGCATTAGTGAAGCTTTTAGCTCCGCAACCTAACATTAATGTGTCACTATTTTCCCATTTACTTTTATTTTTACTTGTAGTACTGAAAGGTAAATGTTTACAATGTAGAATCAATTTAAATATGGTTTTATATTCACTCCATATTGATTTTATAAGATATTTATCTATTTAAGTATGGGGGATGATTGAGATTTATATCTATTTAAAAACTATTTGATTGAGTAAGGGGGTCCCTATCAGTTTATGAAAAAAAAATTGGTATTAGAGTAGGTTGATTGCGGTCATGTTTCTAGTTTTTTTATTCATGTTATTTTGTTTTATTTGACCATGCAAGATTGATAGTGAAATTAATAATTGGAAAATGTTCAAATCCACTGGTAGAAGAAAAACTTTTAACAATCAAGAGTCCAAAACAAGTAGTCATACAAGGATCAATCCATAAGAGGAGAAAACACACCATCACTAGAAGATGATGAGAGTATGTGATAGATGATATTGTGAAAGGATAAATACTTATTTATTGAGAATCATCTAGATAAAATGCCAAGCATTTTTAGTGGTGTACATCTAAAAATAATGAGTTTGATCTTGTTATCATACTAGCATGGTTTGAAGTAAAAATGGTTTTCTATTTAGGTTAAGCAGACTTTTTGGAATTGTATATATTGTTGTAAATATGTGTGTAGGGAAGTACAATTTTTTTGTCGGTTAAACCATAGGTAAAGACTCAAAATATATGCCAATGAAAGATTAGTAGATTACTATCTAGAACTTGCTTATAGGGTGATGAATCCAATTGTTATTGGTATTTGACACAATAAGTTGATAATCATGTTGTGTATCCTTTCCTTTTGGTTAAGTGACTATATTTTAAAAACATATGTCCTTAGAAATAGTAAGCAAGTGAAAATACCACTTTCCATGGAGAATGGCAATATGACATTGTTCACAAAGTTGAACAAGTTTTACACTTTAGTTTACTAGGTATTAATTGGTTATTTAAAATTTAACCTTTAATCAACAAAGTGTGTAGTTAATAGTTTTGAATGAAGGTAAAAATATTCCAATTATTCTTGTCTATGAGAAAATGGCTTTATACATAGTATATTGGTTGATATCCATGTTTCATTGGATAACCTTGTGTGGCTTGTTGGAAATAGAATTTACCTTGTTTTGGAATTGTTATAGAACTTATAAAAAATAAGAGGTTTCATCATTAACTCATACTAAATGAGGTTTGATGTGGTATATCCTTCTATTCAAGTTATGGAAACCATGTAAGGAGTTAACCCTTGATTTGGTTAAAATGGTTTCTTAGATAGTTTTATTTTACATCACACAAGTTTGATAAGTATGCTATTTTTAATCATCAACACTTTTTGGGATTACTTATGTATCATATGAAAGAATTTTTAACCAATGTTGAGGTTAAAGATATACCACTTGTTATAGTGGATTTGGATCAATCAACTAGTGGGAAGAACTTTGAGATAGGTTTCCCATTCTTAGTTTATCTTCTCATGTTTATGATATTTGCTTATTGATAACTTGTAATAGATGGTGAGTTTGGTAAAGAAGCTCTATTTAGAAATTATCTAAGTTTAATTCTTGGATTTTGAAAGGGATTTCATTTTCCCTCTTCATAGAAGTTTATAGAATCTAGTTGGTGATAGCCTTTAGGAGAGAAACTGGTATGGGTAAAGTTGTGTTGTTTTACCTCATCTTGAGAAATAATTTGTATTAAGATATTGTACCTTTGTGTATATTTTTCCTCATTATTAAGAGATTACCCCTATTTTGGAGATAAAACCTTTATGGATAAACTATACCTAATTGTTAGAGAGAAGTTGACATTACAGAACTGGAGTTACTTGGAGTAGGAAATACTTCATGATAGGTTTATCATGCTTAGTATTTCTTCTTAAATTTTTGGTTTTCAAGATCTATTATGAAATTATCCAATATGGATTAGGAGTTTTGGCAATAGTTTATGATATTTTTTAATACTTGGAGTTTCATAAAATATTGACTTCAAGTTCATTCTATTATAATTGCTCATGTATATATATTGATGCATGCAGGAAGATGTGGATAGAAGAGATGCATTACCCTTAGTTGAAGAGTTGACCCTGATTGGGAGATTTTTGCACCTATGAAGAGAATCACCTTCATTTGATGTTGGCTCATATATATTTTGATTAGTACAAGAAGATGCTTGTTGTAGTGAAGAGATTTCATGGAGGAGGTGTACCTTCATTTTTAGATAATTAAGAGATTGTGCCTTTTGGAGGCCAAAGGACACTATGGGGAGGTTTGATCTAAAGGACATTTTTGAACATCCCTAATCCTACATGTACTAGCACCATTGCATATGGATCATTGAGATCTTTTTTATGGTATGAAAAAATCAAGAAACATAGCTTATTTGCTTTATATATGACTAGTCAAAGTTTTCATCAAAATTGGTCAACTAATGGTGAACTACTGACATTGAAAGTTTTAGGTACATGGCCAAAAATGGGTTTGTGTGCCTCTGGTCTTTGATAATTTTAAAAGGGCAAACTATGGGGACCGTAGCTGGTGGATCCCACTTTTGTGATGGAAGGGGACTATCCCACCATGGTATATTAGTGTAATTTAATTATTTCCAATTACACTATTTATATACTATATTATTTTTAGTGCTTCTAGTTGTGACAAGTGGTAGGATGAGGAGTGATATAGTGGAATTATTGGAGAGACCCATGTGTAAATTCCTCAAGCCATCACATGTCTTGCCACCACTTTCCACCTCTATTTTCCAAGTCACAATGTTTATGTTACTTGTTAATGCCATCTTGAACTCCAACCCAACTCGAGTGCCAGCTTGATAGATTGTTGCTAGCTCAAATACCATGCTACTATTCATTCAAACCAAATTTGAAGATTCTAAGCTACCAATACCCAAGTTTAGGTGTATCAAAATTAGAGGAGATGTGACCAAGCCATGTTAATAATGGGAGCCTTAAGGCTATAAAAATCCATGTTAACTCATATCCCCATGAATGTGGGATTTAGAATCCATTAAAAATCTATGTTACCAATAAAAAGGTAAGAAATGGTTGGGGAGGATTGAGCCCCCAACCTCTCATTAATATTGTAATCCCTTTGCCATTCCACCAAAGGTGGATGGTTGAAACAGAAAGAGAGGATCTTCTATTTCAAGAAGATTTACCATGGATGAAGGAAAGGAGATTTGACCCTATAACCTCCGGCCAAAATGATAAGCATCCTTGCCACTATGCCTAGAGGTGAAACATGTATATAAAGGAATAGATTTGGTTTCATTAGCATGGAACACAACTTTAGATCCTCTAAAGAATTGTAAGGCTTTTTAAGCTAATTTTTTAGTGTTTATTTTGGAAGCCTATGGATTTTTTGTAAAGAGCATATATGACACTCTTAGAGGCTGATAGTAGAGGATTATTTTGGAGATGTAGTTGTTTTATTCCAAGTTATAAAGGAGTCATTCCAATGTAAAGGAAAAATTCCTATGGGAGACTTCATATGTTATTTTGTCTTAGATTTTTTATAATCTAACTGTAAATGAGGTTATTTTCCATCGTAAAGGCAAACACCTATAGAACCCTCATATTATATTTTATCAAAGTAGCACATCACTATTATGGATTTGAGTTTTATTCTTTGGTGATGAGATATTGACCCATTTTGGAGATTTGTTTTACTATTTCATGGATAATTATGGCTAGATGTTGGAGATGATCATAAGTGCTACAAAAAAAAGGGAGATGAGTTCCTAATCAGATCAAAGTCTTCATGTAGTTTGATTTAAATATTATTGTAGATTATTGATCCATGGATGTAAGTTTCATAAAATTGTACTTTCATCTATTATGAATGGATTGGCTCATAGTTGTATTGAACCCATATATGTATCCCCTAAAAAGGTGAACTCCGTTATCACTTTGGTGTCAATGTGTCACTATTTTCCCTTCTACTTTCAATTTTACTTATAGTATTAAAAGGTGAATGTTTACAATGTGGAATCAATTTAAATAGGGTTTTATATTCACTCTATATTAATTCTATAATCTGATTATCTATTTAAGTATAATAGATAATTAAGATTTATATCCATTTAAAAACTATTTGATTAAGTAGGGGGCCTCTATCAGTTTATAGATCAAATTGATTGATTGCATTCATGTTTTTTATTTTTTGATTAATGTTATTCTATTTGATTTAACCATAAAATATTAGATAATGCAATAGATAATTGGAAGATGTTACAATCTGTTATAACAAGACAAGCTTATAACAAATAAGATTCTGAAACCACTAGTCCTATAGGGATTAGTCTGTAAGAGGAGAGGGCACACCATCACTAGAGGATGATGAGAGTATGTGCCATAAGATATTAAAAAAAGGATCAATCCTTATTTCTTGGGAATCATCTAGATAAAATGCCAGACATTTTTAGTGGTGTAAATATATTAACAATGAGTTTGATCTTGTTATAATACTAGCACGATTTGAGGTAAAAATGTTTTTCTATTTGGGTCAAGCAGACTTTTTGGAATTGTATATATTTTTCTATAGATGTGTGTAGGGAAGTAAATGTTGTTTACAGGGTAAACCATAGGTAAAAATTTAAAATCTATGCCAATGAGAGATTAATAAATTTCTCTCTAAAACTTGCTTATAAGGTGATGAAGGTATGGAGATAGATCTAGTTGTTATTGGTATTTGACATAATGTTTTGATAATCATGTTGTGTATCCTTTATTTTTGGTGAAGTGACTATATTTTTAAAACCTTTGTCCTTAGAAATAATAAGCAAGTGAAAATACCACTTTCCATGGTAAGATATCGAGAATGGCAATATGATAGTGTTCACAAAGTTGAATAAGTTTTGCACTTCAGTTTATTGGGTATTAATTGGTTATTTAAAATTTAACATTTTCTCAAAATAGTGTGTATTTCATAGTTTTTAATGAAGGTAAAACTATTCCAATAATTCTTTTTTATGAGAAAATGGATATATACATAGCATATTGGTTGATATCCATTTTGATTGGATAACCTTATGTGGCTTGTTGGAAATAGAATGTACCTTATTTCAAAATTGTTATAGAACTTATCAAAAAACAAGAGGTTTCATAATTACCTCATACTAAATGAGGTTTGATGTGGTATATCCTTCTATTCAAGTTGTGGAAACCATGAAAGGGGATAACCCTTGATTTGGTTAAAATGGTTGCTTGGATAGTTTTATTTTGCATTGCACAAGTTTGATAAACATGTTATTTTTCATTATCAATACTTTTTGGTATTCCTTATTTATCATATGGAGGAATTTTTAAATAATGTTGAAGGAAAAGATATACCAATTGTTACAGTGGATTTAGAGTAATCAATCAATGGGAAGAACTTTGAGATATTTTTATCATTCTTAGTTTATCTTCTCATGTTTATGATATTTGCTTACTAATTACTTGCAATAGACGGCAAGTTTGGTAAAGAAGCTTTATTTAGAAATTTTCTAGGTTTAATTCTTAGATTTTGAAAGGTATTTCATTTTCCCTCTTCAAAAAAGTTTATAAAATCTAGTTGGTGATAGCCTTTAGGAGAGAAACTAGTATGGGTAAACTTGTGTTATTTTACCTCATCTTAAGAAATACTTTTTATTGAGAGATTGTACCTTTGTGTATATTTTGCCTCACTATTGAGAGATTACCCCTATTTTGCAGATCACCCCTTTGTGGAGAAACTATACCTCATTGTTAGTAAAATTATCCAAGATGGATTTGGAGTTTTGGCAATAGTTTATGGTAGTTTTTGATACTTGGAGTTTCATATCATATTGAATTCAAGTTCCTTATATTATAATTGATCATATATGTGTGTGTGTGTGTGTCTATATATATATATATACATATATATATTGATGCATGTAAGAAGATGTGGAATGAAGAGATGCATTGCCCTTAGTTGGAGAGTTGACCTTGATTAGGAGATTTTTTCCCTTATGTGAAGAAGCATGTTCAGTTAATATTGGCTCCTATATATTTCAATCAGTAAAGGAAGATGACTTTTGAAACATAGAGAGTTCATGGAGGAGCTGTACCTTCATTTTAAAATAATTTAGAGATTGTGCCTTTCGGAGGCTAAAAGGACTTTGTGCAAAGGTTTGATCTAGAGGACATTTTTGAATGTCCATAATCCTCCCTATACTATCACCATTACATAGGGCTCATTATGAGCTTTCCAATGATATGTGGTACTCAAGAAATAGAGTTTGTTTACTCTAAATTTGGTTGGTCAAAGTTCTTATCAAAGTAGGTCAATTAGTGGTCAACTAATGACATGGTGAGTTTTGGGCACATGGAAAAAAATGGGTTTACGTGCCTATGATATTCAACAGTCATAAAAGGTCTAGCTACAAGTACCATATCTAATGGATCCCACTTTTGTGATGGAAGGGGACTTTACCACTATGGTATATTAGTGTAATTTAATTATTTCCAATCACACTATTTGTATACTATATTATTTTTGGTGTTTATAGATGTGACAAGTGGTAGGACACGAAGCGATAATGGAATTATTACAGAGACCCATGTGGTGGGTCCTTAGGCCACCATGTGGCATGCCACCACTTTCCACCTTTATTTTACAAGTTACAATGTTTTATTTAATTGTTAATGCTAGCTCAAACTCCAATCGAACTTGAGTGCCAGCTTGAACTCTCACCCAACTTGAGTACCAGATCAATAGATTGCTTCTAGCTCAAATATTGAGATCATATCTATTCAAACCAAGTTTAAAGGTTCTAAACTACCAATGCCCATGTTTGTGCATAGAAAAAGAAGAGGAGACATGGCCATTCCAAGTTAATAGTGGGAGGCTTAATGTTAAATCATATCCGCATGAATGTGGGATTTAGAATTCATTAAAAATATATGCTATAGATAAAAGGGTAAGAGATAGTTGGGGAGGATCAAACCCCCCACCTTTAGTTACTATTTCAAGCCCTTTACCATTTCACCAAAGGTAGATGGTTGAAATAAAAAGGGAGGATATTCTATTTTAAAAATATTTTCCATGAATGAAGGAAAGGATATTTAACCCCATAATCTCTAGCTAAAAGGATAAGCATCCTTACCACTATGACCAGAGGTGAAATGTGTATATAAAGGCATGAATTTGGTTTCATTAGCATAAAACACCACTTTAGATCCTCTAAAGCATTGTAAGGATTTTTAAACCAAGTTTTTAGTTTTTATTTTGTAAGCCTATGTATTTTTTTGTAAAGGGGTTATACAACACTCTTGGAGGCCAATAGTAGAAGATTGTTTAGAGATGTAGTTATTTTATTCTAAGTTATAAAGGATTTATTCCACCGTAAAGGAAAAAATGCCTACAAGAAACTTCATATGATATTTTGTATCAGAGTTTTTATAATTTGACTGTAAATGAGGTTATTTTCCATTGTAAAGGCAAATGCCTATAGAACCCTCATATGCTATTTTATAGCCTGTCACTATTACAGAGTTGAGTTTTATTCTTTGGTGATGATATATTGACCCATTTTAGAGAGTTGTTTTACTCTTGTATAGAGAATTATGCCTAGATGTTGGAGATGATGCATATGTAGTTTGGATGAAAGGGAGATGAGTCCTTGATCAGATTAGAGTCTTAATGTAGTTTGATTTTAGTACTATTATAGATAATTGATCCATGGATGTAAGTTTCATAAAATTCTATTTTAATCTATTATGAATGGATCAGTTCATGGTTGTAAGAAAATTAGAGATATAGCCCCTAAAAAGGTGAACTCTGTTATCACTTTGGTGTCAATGTGTCACTAATTTTCCCTTTTGATTTCAATTTTACTTGTAGTATTGAAAGGTGAAATATTAAAATGAAAAATCAATTTAAATAGGGTTTTTTATTCACTCTATATTGATTTTAAAATCCAATTATCTATTTAATAATGGGGGGATACTTGAGATTGATATCTATTTAAAAACTATTTAATTAAGTAGGGGGTCCCTATTAGTTTATGGATCAAGGTTTGCAAGTAGAATATTTGGGATCATCATGAATTATATTTCTTGCTCTCTAAGAGCCTTGGTCAGATTTTCAATCCTTTTGATCATTTCCATATCTGATATACATTCTTTATACTACAAAACAGGAAAGATGATAGCTACCTCAACCTTTCTATCTTATTTCATAGGATATATTTGATGCTTAAGAGTATCAAGTTATTATTATTTATGATCCAACCCCTCTAAGCATGGATCAATGTTAGATGAATCTCCTAATTATCCTTTAGGCATAAGAACTTTGACCTTGACCTCAATGGGTCCCTCCAGAACTATAGGCTTTTGATTAGTAGATTGACATCCATCTTCCTTAATAAAATACCCTTTAATTTCATAATTTAAAGAACACCTAAGATCCTACTCATTAGTTTCATCAACAAACACATCAGACATACATTTCTTGGGAGAAAAAGAAAATTTACCAATCTTGTCAAACTCTTGACATATGACCTCAAATCTTATCAATAAGTCATCCTCCCCTTCTTAATGAGTGTCATTATCCATAGAATATTCATCAATAGTAGGAATTAAAACATCATTATTCATAGTATGGTGCTCAATTGGATTCATCAACATAGGATCATCATACTCATGAATAATATAGTAACACTCAATAGTATTAAAATGTTTGATACTTACCTCAAATCCTTCAAATGGATCCTCATGCATGATGTAAGTACCAAGATTAGTATTATAAAATAATTCATAAAGATCATGATGATATGCATATACACCATACTCATCAAAAAATAGATAAAAAATTACCTCATGCTTAGAAGCTCCTTGTCCACATTAGGCTCTTTCTTCTCATGAACAACACAATTTAAGTTAGAACTTGCTTCAATATAAGGCTCAATATGAAATATTGTAATAGGGTGAGTTATAATTATCACCTTGGTCCCATACCTTACTCTAAAATCCAATAAGTATTAGTCAACTAGGAGATAACCACCTATCTTGGCTGTGAAGTCCCTTGATAGGTAGATTGCAAAGTGAGCTTGGAGGTCAACACCAACTATATCTTCAAGGATAAGAAAGCTAGGACATTCTTTCAAGAAAACCTTCAAGTTTTTTATCATCCCTATGGTATTAGTAGGTGTACCATCTAGATAGAGCACTATTTTTCTATGAGGCTCATATAATAGGCCCAACTTATCAGCTATAACTTTGGCATGACTGAGGTAGAGGCTTCACTATCAATTATGCAATTGTGAACCATTTTATCACCCATTATAAGAGTGAGGTAAAATGGTGGAGGTTTCTTAGTCTTAGTAGATGGTTTCATAATATTGTTAGGATAATTTTAAAGGACAACATGAGTATTACTTTGATTTGAAGATGAAGGACTAGTAGGAATTGTGGACAATTACTTTTGTAGTAATTCATTTTGGCCAGGAATATGAAGGATATCCCACATGGAGATAGATGCTTTGGTAATTTTAAAGGAATATACTATGTTTAGAGCTTTATTACTCACCTTTTATTATGTCCTTGTATGTAAATAATTGATTGAAAATTTAGGAATAGAGGCAGTTGAACAAAACTTACCACATTTTGAATTGTTAGAGGTATAGAAGTCTTTAGAACTACCACATAAGCCTTTAGAACTATCAAATTTGCAGCCATGCCTTTCTTCCTTACATGAAGATCAGATGAGCCTATGGGCATAATGATTCCACATCATAGAGACTTCCTCTTGGCCCTTGTATTATCTATAATAAAGGCTCCTTGATTTAACACAAAAGTGTTTCTGACTAGAAAATTGGTGAAGATTTCTCCTTGAGGTTGCCAATCCTCATTAACTTGCATCATCACCTCATCTTCATTTGATAGGAGGGGAGTAACTACTCCTTAAGACACTAGAGCTTATTCTTAATTTTACTTGGCATCCATGAATTGATCTTGCTACCAGTCTTTTCCCTATACCAAATTGTTATGAACTTGTACCATCTCCCTTGCATTAGTGGTAGAGTTAGGAATATACAAATTTTCAGGCCTATTGGAGTTAGATTGCCATTGACCTCTTCCTCTTCCATATTATAGACCATATTATTTCTGATAGGGGTAAGTATTCTAATAGGCACCTTACACATTAGATTGTCTATTTTGAGCCTCTAAGGATAGTAAATTTGCCTTCCAATAAAAATTATTTTCTGCTTGCCTAGGAGCCACCTTTATTTTGGTGTTAGCATTAAGAACTTGGGCTACATCTAGGGTATTAATAGAAGCATGAGATAAAGGAGACATAGACACTTTATGCATAAATATTATAGATTAGATGAGATTATTTTTAGCTTTGATAGAAAGTTCACATGATTTATGGAGGGTGGATCCTCCCATGGATTGAATCATGATAGAAATTTTAGTCCCAATGGATCTAAAGTAATTAGGGAACACAAAACTAGCAAGTGGTCTCATAAGAAGAGACAACCTATGCCAAGTCTTTTAAAACCTTTTGTTAAAGTCATGAATTATTTATTTGGGTCCCTTTTTTTATCACATTAAGCTGATGTATGAGAGAAGCATGGTCACTTTCATTCCCAAATTTGGAAGATAAAATCACTCCATACTCATCCCATGTTGTGCTGCATCCACCTTTTAGAGTCCTATACTAATCAAGAGACTTCCCTTTAAGGGACATGGTAAGGAGTCTAATGGTAATTTTATCTTTAGAAATATTATGGAAAATACAAAATATAGAAACATCTCTAATGTTCTCACTAGGTGTGATATGAATCTCACTTTTGAATGTGGGCACACCTTTGGTGGCAATAGGAGGGATGACATCATATGCATGGAGTTGGATTGGATTATCAATATTGAAGTTAGGGAAAACATGAGGCCTGACCATGTATTATTCTTCAAGATATTTAACTTCTTCAACCTCTTAAACCTCTTCCTCCCTAACAAAATATACTCATTCTTCAAAGGGAAAATTCAGCCATGGATATTGAATTGCAAGCAGGATTTCAGGCTGAATGGTTGGTTTAATAGGATTGGATGTTATAGCAAAGGATGACCTAGTGAGAGACATGAATTATGGGGAAATTTTATAACAAAATAATGGTCTAAAATTAGATGAAATTTGAGGAGTCACCAAATGATGAGTAGCAAACCAATTTTTAGCTGGTGTTTCTCAAGACCATCCTTCACCTTGACAAGTTGTCTTGAAGACAATGGGTCCCACCGAGCATGCAAAAAATATTATCAAAAAATATTTCACCCGAGAAGGGATTGTTCAATCCTCTTATATATTTGGGAAACATGGGAACATTTATAGATATGTGGGTGTACCTATGTTAGAAAAGAGCCTCTAGATTTAAGGGCTAGCTCCCTGAATATATCATGCACTATTTATCACTTAAACTAATGATTACTTATGGGGAAAAGAGTTAGAGAATGTATAAATTGAACAAATATAAAGGAGGTGGTGCAAAAAAAATGTATTCCACATGACCATCATATTTATGCCATGATGAAACAAAGAATATAGACTAGTCACTAAGCTTTAATGGGTTCTAATATGAGTATTTCAATATAGAGCTGAAATGTGAGAAATAACACAAGGAAAATGAACTAGAGGGAAAATTGCACTCTCCAGGATAATTATACACTTGATAATATTTAGACACTATAATACACTCTATATGACCTATTAGAATAGGAACTATTGCTCAAACATGAAAGGATAAGGGAAGGAAGGATAGATAATTATTACTTCTCATCACCATACATCACTTGAAGACTTAGATGATTGTTTAAAACTTAGAAATAGAATTGTATTAATGTCCAAAGGAAAAATATAACATATATCCCACATGGATTCACCATACATGGTGTGGTACCACTTTACAATAGCTGAAGAGATATATTTATAGAAGAAAGGAAGCAAAAGAAAGGGATATTTGGCACTTAAAATGGGAATCAATTATTTCAAAACATTTGAACCATAGTTGTAACTACTTTTGTAAATTATGCTCATTCAGAGCATTTGATTGTTTTGGGTCACTTCAAGTGGTTACATAGTTTCATCATTCCCTCCTTGACCATCCCTAATGATTGAAATGATGGGATCAAGTTATTACAAGCTTTGTTCTGGCATCAATGTGATTGGAATAATTAGATCAATCTATTAGGGATTTGTCCTAGTACTAACTACTCTTCACTAGTTCATCATTACATGTAACAATGAGGAGAAGGATTCCTTTCATAGAGTTTGTATTGGAGATGAAACCATTAGAGTTTACATGTCTACCTTTATGGCATCCTTCAAAATGTTGGCTCTAGTTTGAACTGAACCATGCTCAAAATTAACTTAATATCTTTTAGTTACCTTATCCCATTGAAAATTGCTTTGTCAACCTTTGTCTAAGTCACTTTGGCTTGCCTTCATCTAATTGGCCATAAAAAAATAGCTCAAATCATTGATGTTTTGATTCATCTCACTCCATTGATCTTCCTGATGTGAATAAATGCAATCCATAGATACTCTACTAGAAATAATGTGCTTGTGCCACTTTCACCTACACATTCATACTCAAGGTTTGTTTACCTCTTTGACCCTTACTCACCATTGATCTTAATTTGAATGATTAAACATGTTCTATTGATCTTTTTTGGCCCCTTAAATTTTTATTCATCACTCACCATTGGATCTCCTATACGATTGAGCATCGATTGTTAATCTTGCCTTCTGAATTCCATTGGCTATTTCATGAGCTCAAGCTTTGATGTGTCCATGACCATCAATGGGATATTTGAACTTCAACAAAACTTTTTTGATGATTGAATTTGATGTCCACATGATAGTCAGTTTGCTTCCCAATAATGTTTTTAGACTTTATGTTTTGGACTTTTCCTGTGGACCATTTTCCTTAGGTTATTTATTTTAGGCCTTTTGATGGACATTTTTTGTGGGCTTTGTGTCTCAAACACTTTCCCCCAAAAAAATAATACTTAGTATTTTGCCTTAGAATGCATTCTTGTAGATAAAATATATGAAAAAAATCATGTCTTTAGGATCTTTGTCTTGGATAAAATATCCAAAATAAATCATACTTAGAATTTTACCTCAAAATAAATTATTTGAAATAACTCATGCCTTTGAGAAAATTGTCCTAAAAAAATTTTCCAAAAGAATTTATGCCCTTATAAATTTTGACTGAACCTTTATCTCCAGGATTTTTATTTGGAAAATGACTCTTCAAAAAAAAAGTCTAGGACACTTTGTCTAAAAGTGACCCTTCAAAATTTTTTCATTGGTCCCTTTCCTAAAAGAAATGATCCTTTGGGGGAATTGTTTATGACACCTTCCCGAGAAAATACACTTCAATATTTTTGTATAGGACATTTTTGTGAGAAACTAACCCTAAAATATTTTTGCATTGGAAGTATTTTTGTGGGCATTTTGTTTCATACAATTTGTCTAAAAGAGAACCGCCTTCAAAAAATTTGTCAAACATTTTCCCCAAAAGAATTATGTATTTAGGAAAATTGTGTGGATAATTTTCCTAAAATAAATATGACACTTAGCTTAAAAATACCCTTCAAGATTTTTGTTTGGTTCACTTTTTCAAGGAATGATCCTTCAAAAAAGTGTTTTGGACCCATTTATCTAAAAGATACCCTTAGGAACTTCTATCTAGAACTTTCTTAAAAGAAATTACCCTTAAAGAGTTTTGTTTTGGACAAAATATCAAAAATAATTCACAACACTTATCCAAATAAAGTGGAATAAATCTCCCAAAAGAAATCATGCCTTGCACTTTTATTACAAGTTTTGTGTGGAATAATTTCTTAGAGAGAATTTTGAATGCTCTAATACTTGGCCAAAAGTTGAAATATCTCCCAAGTACAAAATTAGGCTTTTATAGACCTGCTCCTATAATTGCTTAGCACCATGAAACTCTGCCACTTGTATATATGATTAAAAAATGACCCTTAAGACACCAAAAGAAATAATGACCTAGTTAGACCATGTCCAAAACTTACAATGTCATATGAAATGACATCAAATGAGCTGAAACCTACCCTATAACATTATAAAAATATCCTATACAAGATTTTGACTATAAGGGGTTGATCCATTTTGGCCTATGGGGAAAATGGTCAACATCTTTGGAAATTTCCCAAAGGTGGCATGCTTGCTATGCCATGACCAGTTACCTAATCCTATCCATTGGGCTATGCAGTCAAAAGTATACAGGCTAGACATATAAACTACCTTTGTGACATAACAAACAACATAAAACAATATAAATAAAACACAAAATAGAAACACACATGTGCTTCAAAATCACTTATTAAGACATAAAAGAACAAGAAAGAAAACACAAAACTAACCAAATATTTATAAGACTAAAATCTAGAGGTGAAACATCTGATCATACCTCAACCAAGGTCAAAAATGGTTCCTTGATCATCTTTATCACTCCACAAAGTTAGCCTAACATGAGGAGCATGCTCATCACCAATCACTTGCATATATAGGTGATCAAGAAGCCTATCAACTTTGAGTCTTCTTAGGTCTAATAGTGAACTATCTAGGATCATCATGAATACTATTTATTGTTCTCTAATATTCTTGGTTGTAGTTACAATCCTTTTGTTCATTTCCATATATGATATACATTCCTCATACTGTATAATAGGAAAGATGATAGATGCCTCAACATTTATATCTTATTTCACATGATATACTTGATGCTTGGGAGTATGAAGTTATTATTCATCATGATCTAACCCCTCAAAACATGGAATAATTCTATATGGATCTCCTAACTATCCTATAGGCATAACAACTTTTGCCTTGACCTCACTGGGTACCTCTAGAAATGTAGGCTTTTGAATAATAGATTAACATCCATTTTCCTTAACAACATACCCTTTACTTTCATACTTTATAGAACAATTGAGATACCACTCATTAGTTTCATCAAGAAACACATCAGACATGCATTTCTTGAGAGAATAAGGACTATTAATTATCTTTTCAAACTCTTGAAATATGGCCTCAAATCTTATATATAAGTCATCCTCCTCTTCTTCATGAGTGTCATTATCCAGAGCATATTCATCAATAGTAGAAATGACAAAACCATTATTACCACTATGGTACTCAATTATATTTGTCAACCTATGATCATCATATTCATGAATCATATAGTTTCACTCAATAGCATGAGAATGTTTGATACTTACCTCAGCTCCTTTAAATGGCTCCTCATGCATGATGTAAGTCTGAAGACTAGTTTACTCAAATAATGCATACAAATCATGCCCACATACATCTACACCATACTCATCTAAAAATAGATCAATTTTTTTGTCAAGCTTAGAAGCTCCCCCATCCATATTAGGCTCTTCCTCATAATCAACACAATTTATGTTGGAACTTGCTTCAATGTAAGGATAAATATGAAATCCTACAAGAGGATAAAGTATAATTATCACCTTGGTCCCATACCTTATTCTAAAATCCAAGAAGGACTATTCAACTGAGAGAAAGCCACTTATCTTACCTATGAAGTCCCTTGACATGTAGATTACAAAGTGAGTTGGGAAGTCAATAACAATTATATCTTGAAGGATAGGAAATCTAGGATAATCATGCAAGAAAACCTTCTAATTTTTTATTAGCCCTATGGTCTTAGTAGGTATACCTATATTTAGAGCAGTCCTTTGTTATGAGTCTCATATTGTAGGCCTAACTTATTAGATACAAATTTTGGCATGACTAAGGTAGAGGCTCCACTATCAATTATGCAATTATGAACCAATTTATCACCCACTATAAGAGTGAGGTAAAATGGTGGAGGTTTCTCAATCCTAGTAGATGATTCAAAAATAGTGTTAGGAAAATTTACAAGGAAAACATGACTATTACTTTGATTTGAAGATGGACTATTAGGAATAGTGGATAATTACTTTTGTAGCAATTCTTTTTAGTTAGGCATATGAAGGATATCCCACATGGAGATAGATGCTTTGCAACTTTTCAAGGAATATACTATGTTTAGAGCATTAGTAATCACATTTTATTATGTCCTTAGAGGTAAATAATTTCTTAAAACTTTAGGAATAGAGGCACCTTAAATAGAGCTTACAACATTTTTATTTGTTGGATGTATAAAAGCCTTTGGAATTACCATAGAAGCCTTTAGAACTATCACACTTGCAGTCATGCCTTTCTAACTTGTAAGAGGCTATTATGAGTCTATGGGAATGATAATACAACCTACTAGATCCTTCCTCTTAGCCCTTGTATTATATGCAATAAAGGCTCCTTGATTTAGCACAAAAGTGTCTTCAACTAGAAAATTAGTGAAGATTTATCCTTGAGGTTGACAACCCTCATTAACTTGCATCATCACCTCATATTAATTTAATAGGAGGGGAATAAATAATACTTAAAACAATAGAGCTTGTTCTCCATTATAATTGGCATCCATGAAGTGGTCTTACTACCAATCTTCTCCTTGCACCAAAATGCTATGAACTGGTACCATCTCCCTTGCATTATTGGTAGAGTTAGGACTCTACACATTTGCAAGACTATTAGAGTTAGGCTACCATTGAAATATTAATATTCCATATTATTGACCATATTATTTATGATATGGGTAAGGATTATTATAGGCACCTTGTTACACATTAGCTTATCTATTTTGAGCCTATAAAGCTATGAACTTTGCTTCCCAATAAACATTATTTTCTACTTTCTTAGGAGCCATATTAGTTTTGGTGTTGGTATTAGGTACTTGGGATACATATAGAGTATTATAATAATCATGAGACAAAGGAGGCATAAATAATTTAGCTATAAAACTTCCATCTTGGATAAGATTATTTTCATCTTTGATAGAAAAATCATATGCTTCAGGGAGGGTGGATCCTCCCATGGATTGAATCATGATAAAAATTTTAGTTCCAATGGATCTCAAGTAAATAGGGAACACAAAAATAGGATGTGGTCTCATAGGAGGAGGCATATTATGCTAAGTCTTCTAAAACCTTTCATTGAAGTCATACATTATTTCTTTGGGTCCCTTTATCACATTGAGTTGATGTATAAGAGAAGCATAGTCACTTTCATTCCCAAATTTGGAAGTCAAAAACACTCCAAACTTATCCCATGTTGTGATGCATCCACCTTATATAGTCCTATACCAAAAAATAACCTTCCTTTTAAGGGACATGACAAGTAGTCTAATGAAAATGTTCTCTTGAACAATATTATATAAACTACAAAAGTTAGAAACATTTCTAATGTGCTCACTAGGTGTGATATGACTCTCACTATTGAATGTGGGCCCACCTTTGGTGGCATTAGGATGGATGGCATCATATGCATGAATTTAGATTGGATTATTAATATTGAAGGTATGGAAAGCATGAGGTCTGGACATGTCTTCTTATTTAAGATATTTAACTTCCTCAGCCTCTTCCACTTCTTCCTCCCTAACAAAATCTACTAATTCTTCAAAGTGTAGATTAGGTTGTGGATATTGAATTACAAGAGGGATTTCAAGATGAATGGGTGGATTAATAGGATTGAATTTTATAGTAGAGGATCATCTAGTGAGGATCATTAATTATGGGTACAAGTTTATAACAAAATAATGGACTAAAACTAGATGTTATTTGAGGAGTCACCAAATGCTGAGTAGTAAACCAATTTGTAGCTAGTGTTTGTCAAGACCATCATTCACTTTGACAAGTTTTCTTGAAGACAATGGGTAATTTAGATGTGACAGAGCTATTGTCCCCAAATATTTCACCCTAGAAGGGGTTGTTTAGTCCTCTTCTAGATTTGGACAACATGGGAACCTTTATAGGTATGTGGATTTACCAATGTTTGAAATAAGCCTCTAGATTTAAAGTCTAGCTCCCTTAATATATTTTGAACTATTTATCACTTAAACTAATAATTACTTATGGGGAAAAGAGTTAGGGAATAAATAAATTAATCCCACTCTAAATGAGGTGATGCATCAAAAATTTCTTCCACATGATTATCATATTTATACCATGATGAAACAAAGCATACATACTAGTCACTAAGCTTTAATGGGTTCTAACATGAGTATTTAAATATAGAGGCAATATGTGAGTAGCAACACAAGGAGGGAAGATTTCACACTTCAAAGACAATTATAAACTTGAAAAATATTTACACACTAGACTACACTCTATATAACCTATTAGACTAGGAACTCTTGATCAAACATGAAAGGTAAGGGAAGGAAGGATAGATAATTATAATTTCTCATCACCATACATCACCTGTAAACTTAGAAAATTATTTAAAACTAAAAAATATACTTGTTCTAATGTTTAAAGGAAAAATATAACATCAATCTAACAAGGCTTCACCATACATGGTGTGGTAACACTTTATAATAACTGGAAAGCTATATTTATAGAAGAAAAGAAACAAAATAAAGATGATTTGGAACTAAAAAGGGGCATCAATAAATTTAAAACATTTGAACAAAAATTGTAAATAATTTTGTAAATTATTCTCATTCAGACCATTTGATTGATCTAGGTGTTAGGATCGTAGAGTACAATTGATTACTTTTGTATAAGTAACTAAACACAGAATTAAACCAAAATTAATAAGTAACTAGAAATCATAAACAACAAAGAATAAGAGATATGAGAAACAATACAATCTATATTAAACTCTTCCAGAAGGAAATACAATGAAGAAATCTCTTTCTCTTCCTTACACCTCTTGGATGTACAGTAATTCTCCTTCAAGAGTTCTCTCTCTCACAATCAATTACAACCAACTCAAACACTGAGTTGTTCCCTCTTCGCACAGATCTTCTTGATCTTGCACCTTGCAGATCTAATTGATCTTGCTTACCTCTTGTGTTGCAGATCTTCTTGATCTTACTACCCCATAGATCTAATTGATCTTGCACATAACCTCTGCAGATCTTCTTGATCTTGCACCTCTTATGCAGATCTAATTGATCTTGCTTACATTACAATACAGCCCCATGGGTCTCTTAAATAGAACCCAAAGCAAAAAATAATTATAAATGTGGACTCAAGACTAAAATTAGTATCTACATGAAAACTAACTGTTTGTCTAAAATTGAAACAGTTCTAGAAATGCACAGGTGACCGATGTCAGTTCCTATCTAACCAATGCTAACCGACCATAACCGATACCAGTTATTGTGTAGCTGAAGATAACCGATGTCGGTCGACCCCTAACCAATGTCGATTGGCTCTGATTGATGTCAGTTACTGTGTAACCTAGAAACCTCCACATTTGCACATTTAGTGAAGCTTTTAGCTCCACAACTCAACATTAGGTCACTTAAAGTGGTTGTGCAATTACATTATTCCCTCCTTGATCTTCATTGATGATTGCAATGATAGGATCAAGTTATTTAGAGCTAGGTTCTAGCATTAACATGATTAGAATAATTAGATCAATCTATTAGGGTTTTATCTTAGTGCTAACTACTCTTCCCTGGTTCACCATTATGTGTAATAATGAAGAAAAGGGTCCCTTTTATGTAGTTTATCAAGGAGATGAAACTACCAGAGTTTACATGTCTACTTCGATGGCATCCTTCAAAATGTTGGCTTTGGTTTGAATTAAACCATGCTCAAATTTAGATCCATACCTTCTATTTACCTTGATCTATTTAAAACTACTTTTTTTACCTTTATCTAAGTCACTTGGGCTTGCCTTCATCTTATTGGCTATCAAAAATTGGCTTGGATGATTGATATTTTGATTCATCTCACTTTGTTGATATACCTAATGCAAACAAACACAATCTATAGATCCTCTACTAGGAACCACATGCTTATGCTACTTGTCACTTACACATTAATACTCAAGGTTTTCTAACCTATTTGACCCTTGCTTTCCATTGATACTAATTTTCATGATTAAATGTGTGATATTGATCTTCTTGGGACCATTAAACTATTAGTCACTACTCATCATTGGATCTCCTATACGATATAGTGTCAATCATTGATCCTCCCTTTCAAATTCTAATGGTTATTTCATGAGATCAAATTTTGACATCTACATGACTATCATTGGGATATTTGATCTTCAATGGTTATTTATCGAGGCTTAAATTTTACATCCACATGACCATCATTTTGCTTCCCAACTATTCTTTCAGACTTTGTGTTTTGGCCTTCTATTATGGACCATTTTCCTCAGGCTATTTCTTTCAAGCCCTTTGTTGGACATTCTTTGTAGGCTTTGTGTCTTAGCCACTTTCCCCAAAATATATCATGCTTAGTATTTTTACTTAGAACAAATTTTTGTAGACAAAATGTTCAAAGTAAATCAGGTCTTTAGGATCTCTGTCTTCGACAAAATGTCTGAAATAAATCCTACTTAGACTTTTGCCTCAAAAAAAATTATTCGAAAGAATTCATGCCTTTGAGAAAATTGTCCTTGATAATTTTCCCAAAATAATTTGTTCCCTTATACCTTTTGAATGAACCTTTATCTTTGGGCTTTTTCTTTGGAAATTGACCCTTCAGAAAAAATGTCTAGGACACTTTGTCTAAAAGTGACCCTTTGGAACTTTTGAATTGGCCCCTTTCCTAAAACAAATGACATTTGGGGGAATTTTATAGGACACCTTATTGAGAAAATACCCTTCAAGATTTTTTTATAGTATATTTTTCCAAGACATTGACCCTTCAGGATTTTTGCATTGAAAGTATTTCTGTGGGCCTTTTTTTTTGAATAATTTATCTAAAAGAGACTTGCCTTTAGAACATTTGTCAAACATTTTCCCTGAAAGAATTATGCCTTTTAGAAAATTATTTGGACAATTTTCTTGAAATAAATTTGACACTTAGCTTGAAAATACCCTTTAATATTTTTGTTTGGTCGACTTTGTTAAAGAATGATCCAATGAAAAAAGTGTTTTGGACCCATTTATACAAAAGATACCCTTCAAAACTTTTGTCTAGGACTTTATTTGAAGAAATGAACCTTCAAGAGTTTTGTTTTCAAGAGTTTTGTTTTGGACAAAATTTCCAAAATAATTCCCAAAACTTAGCCAAATAAAGTGGAGTAAATCTCTTGAAAGAAATCATGCCTTGTACTTTTATTGTTGGCATTATGTGGAATGATTTCTCTAAGGGAGTTCTAAATGACCTAACACTTGGCCTAAAGTTGAAATATCTCCCTAGTGAAAACTTAGGATTTTATGGACCTTCTCCTATAATTGATCAAAACCATAAAAGTCTACCACTTGCATATATGATCAAAAAATAACCCTTAAGACATTAAAGGACACAAGGACTAAGCTAGACCATGACCAAAACATAGAATGCCATATAAAATGACATCAAATGAGTTATAACATACCCTATAACATTACAAAAATCCCCTCAACAAGATTTTTACTATAGGGGGTTGGTCCATTTTGGCCTGTGGGGTAAAATGGTCAACATCTTTGGTGATTTCCCAAGGGTGGCATGCTTGATTTGCCATTACTAGTTACCTAATCCTATCTATTAGGCCTTGGATTCAAAAGTATACAGGTTGGACATATAAAATATCTTGTAATGCACCAAACAATAGAAAATAATAGGAACAAAACACAAAATAGAAACACACATATGTTTCAAAAATACTTATCAGGACATAACATAACAGGAAAGGAAACACAAACCTAACCTAATATTTAAAATACTAACCTCTAGAGGTGAAACATCTGATCATACCTTAATCAGGGTTGAAAATGGTTCCCCTAACATCTTTATCAATCCATGAAGGTAGCCTAGTATGAGAAGCATGCTCATCACTAATAACTTACACATGTAGGTGATCAAGAAGCCTATAGCCTTTGAATCTTCTTAGTTATAAAAGTGAACTATCTGGGATCATCATGAATGATATTTATTTCTCTCTAAGAGCCTTGGTTGGATTTGTAATCTTTTTGATCATTACCAAATCTGATACACATTCCTCATATTGTAGAATAGGAAAGATGACAACTACCTCAACCTTTATGTCTTCTTTCACATAATATACTTGATGATTGAGAGTATCAATTTCTTATTCTTTATGATCCAACCAATTTAAACATGGCTTAATGCCATATGGATCTCCTAACTATCCTTTAGGTATAACAAATTATACCTTGACCTCACTAGGTCCTTCTAGAAATGTAGGATTTTGAATAGCAGATTGATATCCATTTTCCTTAACAACATGCCCTTTACTTTCATACTTTATAGAAAACCTAAGATCCTACTCACTAGTTTCATCAACAAACACATTTGATATACATTTCTTGGGAGAAGAAGGAATATTACTAATATTTTCAAAATCTTGACATATGGCCTCAAATATTATCAATAAGTCATCCTTACCTTCTTAATGAGTGTCATTATCTAGAGCATCTTCATCAATAGTAAGATTGGATCATCATACTCATGAATCATATAATAACACTCAGTAGTATGAAAATGTTTTATACTTACCTTAACTCCTTCAAATGGCTCCTCATGCATGATGTAAGTCCCAAGATTAGTTTGTTCAAAGAATGTGTAAGGATCATGCCCATATGCATTTGCACCATACTCATCCAAAAATAGATAAAAAATTCCCTCAAGCTTAGAATCTCCCTCATCCACATTAGGCTCCTCCTTCTCATGAACAACACAATCTAAGTTATAATTTTATTCAATGTAAGACTCAATATGAAATATTGAAAGAGGCTTAGTTATAATTATCACCTTGGTCCCATACCATATTCTAAAATCTAATAAGGACCAATTAGTTGAGAGATAGCCACTTATCTTGGCTATAAAGTCCCTTGATAGGTAGATTACAAAGTGAGATGGGAGGTTAATAACAACTATATCTTGAAGGATATGAAAGCTAGGACAATCATGTGAGAAAACCTTCAATTTTATTATCAGACCTATGGTCTTAGTAGGTGTACCATATAGCTAGATCACTCCTTTTCTATAAGGATCATATGTAAGTCCAACTTATCAGCTACAACTTTGGGCATGACTGAAGTAGAGGCTCCGCTATTACTTATGAAATTGTGAACCAATTTATCACCCACTATAAGAGTGGGGTAAAATGCTGGAGGTCTATTAGTCCTATTATATGGTTCAAAAATAGTGTTAAGATCATTTTTAAATATAACATGACTATTAATTTGATTTAAAGATGAAGGACTAGTAGGAATAGTGGACAATTACTTTTGTAGCAATTCTTTTTGGTCAAGTATATGAAGGATATCCCACACAAAGATAGATGCTTTGGCACTTTTCAAAGAATTTACTATGTTTAGAGCATTATTACTCACCTTTTCTTGTATTCTCAAAGGTAAATAACATTAGGAATAGAGGCACCTTGAACATACCTTACCAAATTTTGAATTGTTGGAGGTATAAAATCCTTTGGAATTATTACACTTACAACCATGCCTTACTACCTTACAAGAGGATCAAATGAGCCTATGGGCATGTTTCTACCACTTACTAGAGTCTTCCTCTTAGCCCTTATATTGTCTACAATAGAGGATCCTTTATTTATCATAAAAGTGTCTTCAACCATAAAATTGGTGAATATTTCTCCTTGAGGTTACCAATCCTCATTAACTTGCATCATCACCTCATATTCATTTGATAGGAGGGGAGTAACTACTCCTTGAGCCACTAGAGATTCTTCTCCATTTTGGTTAACATCCATGAATTGATCTTGCTACCAATATTATCCTTGCACCAAATTGTTCTAAACTAGTACCTTTTCCCTCACATTAGTGGTATAGTTAGGACTATACACATTGGCATGCCTATTAGAGTTAGGATATCATTGACCTCTTCCTCTTCCATATTGTTGACCATAATATTGTTGATAGGGGTAAGTATTTTGATAGGCACCTTTTTATTCATTATATTTTCTATTTTGAGCCTCTAAGGATATAATCTTTGCTTTTTAGTCAATATTTTTTTTTGCTTGCCTAGGAGCCACCTTAGTTTTGGTGTTGGTATCAGGAACTTGGGATACATCTAGAGTGTTAGAAGAAACATGAGATAAAGGAGTCATAGACACTCTAAGTGGAAATCTTCTAGCTTGGATGAAATTATTTTTAGCTTTGATAAAAATCTCATATGCTTTAAAGAGGGTGGAGACTCCCATGGATTGAAGAATGACAACTATTTTAGTCCCAATGGCTCTCAAGTAAGCAAGGAACATAAAAATAGTAGGTGGTCTCATAGGAGGATGAAACCTATGCCATATCTTCTGAAACCTTTCATTGAAGTCATGCATTATTTTTTTGGGTCCTCATTTTATCACATTGAGCTTATATATGAGAGAAGCATGGCCACTTTCATTCCCAAATTTTGAAGTAAAAAACATACCAAACTCATCCTATGTTGTGATGCATCCACCTTCTAGATTCCTATACCAATCAAGAGCCTTCCCTATAAGGGACTTGGCAAGGAGTCTAATGGAAATGTTTTATTGAATAATATTATGGAAATTGAAAAAGTTAGAAACATCTATAATTTGCTCACTAGGTGTGAGATGACTCTCACCGTTGAATGTGGGCACACGTTTGGAGGCTTTAGGATGGATGGCATCATATGCATGAAGTTGGATTAGATTATTAATATTGAAGGTAGGGAAAGTATGAGGCTTGGTCATGTCTTCTTCTTCAATATCTTAAACTTCCTCAACCTCTTCCACCTCTTCCTCCTTAAAAAAATATACTCATTCTTCAAAGGGTAGATTAGGCTATGGATCTTGAATAGAAAGAGGGATTTTAGGCTGAATGGTTGGATTAATATGATTGGAGGTTCTAGCAAAGGATGACCTAGTGAGGACCATGAATTATGGGGTCTAGTATATAACAAAATAATGGTGTGAAACTATATATACTTTGAGGAGTTTCCAAATATTGAGTGATAAACCAATTTGTAGCTGGTGTTTATAAAGACCATTATTCACCTTGACAAGTTGTCTTAAAGAAAATGCATCCCATTGAGCATGCTAGAAATGTTATTACCAAATATTTCACACTAAAAGGGGTTATGTAGGCCTATTATATATTTGGGCAACAAGAGAACATTTATAGGTATGTGGGTGTACCTATGCTAGAAATGAGTCTCTAGATTTAAGGTATAGCTCCTTTAATATATCACACATAGTTTATCACTTAAACTACTACTTACTTATGGATAAAATAATCAGTGGATACATAAATTGAACCTAATATAATGGAGGTGATGCACCAAAAATGTCTTCCACACGACCATCATATTTCTACCATAATGAAACAAAGCATACAAACTAGTCACTAAGTTTTAATGGGTTCTAACATGAGTATTTTAATATAGAGGTGAGATTTGAGAAAAAACATAAGAAAAATGAACTAGAGGGTATATTACACACTCTAAGGATAATTATATACTTTAAAAATATTTACATGCTAGAATACACTCTATATGACCTATTAGACTAGGAAATCTTTCTCAAACTCGAAAGGATAAGGCAAGGAAGGATAGAAAATTATCACTTCTCATCACCATACATCACTTGCACAATTATAATTTTTTTTAAAAATTATAAAAAAACTTTTTTTAACGTTCAAATGAAAAATATAACATAAATCTAGTAGGGATTCACCATACATGGTATGGTACCACTTTACAATGGCTAAAGAGCTATATTTATAGAAGAAGGAAATGAAAGAAAGGAAGATTTGGAACTGAAAAGGGGAATCAATTAGTTTAAAACATTTGAATTGTAGTTGCAATTGATTCTATAAATTATGATCATTCATACCATTTGATTGATCTAGGTCACTTTAAGTGGTTGCATAATTACATTATTCCCTCCTTAATCTTCCCTGATGGTTGCAATGGTGGGATAAACTTATTCTGAGATGGGTTCTCACATCAATGTGATTATAATAATTAGATCAATTTATTAGTGATTTATCCAAGTGATAAATACTCTTTATTCTTTCATCATTGAATGTAAAAGTGAGGAGAAGGGTCTCTTTCATGCAATTTTTCCTAGAGATGAAACCTTTAGATTTTTTGTATCTACCTTGATAACATCCTTTGAAATGTTGGCTCTAGTTTAAACTAAACCATGCTAAAACTTGGATCTATACCTTTTATTTACCCTACCCCATTGAAAATTGCTTTGTTGACCTTTATCTAAGTCACCTCGAATTGCCTTCATCTGATTGGCTTTCAAAACCTAGCTTAAATCATTAATCTTTTGATTCATATCAATTCATTGATCTACCTAATGTAAATGAATGAAATCATTATTTCCTTTACCAGGACCCATGTGATTATTCCACTTGTCACCTATACATTCATACTCAAGGTTTGCTGACCTCTTTGACCCTTGCTCATCATTGTTCCTAATTTGCACAATTAAACATGTGCTATTAATTTGCTTAGGCCTATTAAATTATTAGTTATAGCTCACCATTGGATCTCCTATATGATTGAGTGTCAATCATTGATCTTGCGTTTTGAATTCCAATGGCTATTTCATGAGCTCAAACTTTGACTTCCATGTGACCATCATTGGGATATTTGAACTTCAATGGTTATTTATTAGGGCTTGAATTTGATGTTCATATGACCATTACTCTACTTCCTAATAATTATTTTGAACTTTGTGTTTTGGACTTTTGATATGGACTATTTTATTTAGGTTATTTATTTTGGGCCTTTTATTGGAGATATTTTGTGGGAATTGTGTCTTAGCCACTTTACCTATAATAAATCATACTTAGTCTTTTGCCTTAGAAAAAATTGTTGTACACAAAATGTCTAAAATAAATAATGTCTTTGTGATCTCTATTTCATACATAAGGTATAAAATAAGTCATATTTAGTCTTTTACCTTGAAACAAATTCTATGAAAGAATTCATGCCTTTGGGAAAATTTTCCTAGACCATTTTCTCAAAATAAATTTTGTCATTATACCTTTTGATTGAACCTTTATCTTCAAGATTTTTATTTGTAAAATGACCCTTCAAAAAAATGTCTAGGATGCTATCCAAAAGTGACCCTTTATAACTTTTGAATTGGCCCCTTTCCTAAAAGAAATGACCCTTTGGGGGAAATGTATAGGACACCTTCCTAAGAAAATACCCTTTATGATTTTTGTATAGGACATTTTCTCGAGAAACTGACCCTTTAAGATTTTTGCATTGGAAGTATTTATGTAGGCGTTTTATTTTGGACAATTTATTTGAAAGAGTCTTACCTTTAAAATTTTATCAAACATTTTCCCCAAAAGAATTATGTATTCGAGAAAATTGTGTAGATAATTTTCTTAAAAGAATTATGACACTTAGCTTGAAAATACCCTTTAGGGTTTTTGTTTGGTCCACTTTATCAAAGAATGATCCTTCATAAAAAGTGTTTTGGACCCATTTCTCTGAAATATACCCTTCATAACTTATGCCTAGGAATTTATTCAAATAAATGACCCTTCAGGAGTTTTATTTTGGAAAAAATGTCTAAAACAATTCCCAACACTTAGCCAAATAAAGTGGAATAAATCTCTTGAAAGAAATCATGCCTTATACTTTTGTTACGAGATTTATGTGGAATAATTTATCTAAGGGAATTTTAAATGATCTAACACTTGGCCAAAAGTTAAAATATCTCCCAAGTGAAAACTTAGGCTTTTCTAGACCTACTCTTACAACTACTCAGTACCATGAAACTCTGTTACTTACATATATGATCAAAAGATGAGCCTTAAGACATCAAAAGACACACGAACTAAGCTAGACGATGACCAAAACTTAGAATTCCATATTAAATGACATTAAATGAGATTCAACATACCTTATAACATTATAAAAATCCCCTATATAAGATTTTGAGTATAAGGGGTTGATCTATTTTGGCTTGTGGGAAAAAAATGGTCAACAGTGTGTGCATGGGTTTCCAATTTTTCTCTCTTTATTGTCCCCCATTTTCTCCATCTACACCATCCTCTCTGATGATTCTCTCCCTCCATCATAGTCTAAGGTATGGATCTATCTAGCATCCACCTCACATCAATGAAGGTAGTTAGACTGAAACATTATGAAATCCATAAAATACCATTGTATAAACTAACAAACATGATAATAATATACAAAATATAAAATTACAAATATCTCATAACAAATCAATCATGTAAATTGAGCACCATATAACTGTACCATAATTATCATATGATGTAAATATTAATGAAATAATAGTTAACCAAATAACAACCATAACAATCCATGAATCAAACAAGTTATTAAACTTAGAGAGAAATCAAGATGTGACATCCTTCCCCCCCTAAATCTGGTCATCATCCCAATGACACTTATTCAAACATTAGTTCTAAATTTAAAACATTATTTAGAAAAAAATAATAAAATACAAAAACAAATCAAGCAAACAAATGTGGAACTAGCTTGTAAAACTCATCATAGCCCTCCCAAGTGGCACTATATTCAGAATATTGGTCTCACTAGACCTTACACTATGATAATTATATATTACACAAACTAATTTTGTGAGTGTCAATCATTTTGATTGGTTATACCATGACCACCTCAAGATCTAAAACCTACAAAGAATTCTAATCCAACACATGCAAAAGATTAGAAAGATACTTTTAAGATAAGATATATGGAAGACATTATGCAAAAGATATAAATATGGTGGCAATGCAAGATTATATTCTACAAGATTGACCACTCTAAAACCTCAAAGGGTCCCACACATCTTGATGAAAGTTTTGATGACTTCCCAAATTAAATAAAACTTTTCTAAGGCTTAATCCATAGAAAAAAATTATCACCAACATAAAACTACCTTATTGATCCCTTCAGATTAGCACAACTTTTCTCTCTATCATTGGCCTTGACCAACCTATACCTAATTGTCCTAACTTATTCTTCTATTTCTAAAATCATCTCAGGTCCAAAGACTACCCTATCTTCTAACCTATCAAAACTGATTGGTGTTCTACACCTCCTTTTATATAATTCCTAAAATAGATCCATCTTCAATGCTAATTGGTGTGAGTTATTGTAAGCCAACTCAACCAATGGAAGGTACTCCTTCTAATTGTATTTATGATCCATGTAATACATATGAAGGATATCTTCTAAAATTTGGTTAACTCACTCTATTTGTCCATCAATTTTAAAGTGATAAGCAGTGATAAAATTCAACTGTATACCTAGAGCTAAATCCAGAGTCAACCAAAAATTATAAGTCATCCTTGGATCTTGATCTAAAATGATATTCTATGGAAAACCATGCAATCGATACACATCTTTCATGAATCTCTTCACAAGAGTGAGTGTATCATCTATCAAGTTTCCTAGTATGAAGTGGGATACCTTGGTTATTTTGTTAATTACAACCAATATCATATCATGTTGGTTCCATTATAATGAAAACCCTTAAAAAAATTCCATGATAATCACCTTCCACTTCCATTATGGTATATCATGTGGATATAACAATCTAGCTAGATGCACATGTTCAATTTTCACATGTTGACATTATAAATAATGAGACACAAAATCCACTACATCTTTCTTCATTCCTTTATAGAAATAGATTGGTCTTAGCTCAAACATGAGTTTAGTTACTCTTAGATGTCCTAAATATGGGGTATAGTCTAGTTATTTTAGTACCATGCTCCTCATAATATCTCTATCAGGTATATACATCCTATTTTTGTACCATAAAAGACCATCACGCTCTATCGTTAATCATTTATATCTAGGATTTTGAGCATTTTTAGACAATGATTTCTTAACCTGATCATAGAATTCATTTCCTAGTGAGAATTTAATTACATGATCTTAAAACATACTCCTGAAAGTAACCATGACTATTATGTACCTTCTATAGATTAGATCATTAGCTACTCTATTCTCCTTGCCTTTGATATAATTAATATCAAAATCACAATTGGATAAGAACTCTAACCATCATCTCTAATGAACATTTGGGTTTAATTGGGTGAAGATGTACTTGAGTTATAATTTATCAATCTTGATCTCAAATAGTTTCCCTAATAAATAATTCTTCCAAAATTGTAAGGCATGCCCAATTATCATAAGTTCCAAATCATGAAGGGCCCAATTTACCTCATATGGTTTCAATTTCCTAGACTCATAGGCTACAAACTGATCCATCTTACATAAGAAATCCTCTAAGTCCATCCCCAAATGCATTGGTGATCACTAAGAATTTACCATTAGGATCAGGAACTCATAGCACTTATGCTAAAGTAAGTCTCCTTTTCATCTCCTAAAAGGCTATCTCACACTCATCTAACTAGATAAAACTTTGATTCTTATGCTAAAGAGAGGTAAATGGATTAGCTAACTTAGAGAAATTCAGAATAAATTCTTGTAATATCCCATTAATCTCATGAAAATCCTTACCTCATGCACATTATTTGGTGTTGGCTACTCTATTATGGGTCTTATCTTCATTAGATGTACTGAGATACCATCTACAAAGATAATATGTCCAAAATACTATAGTTTATTATGGAAAAATGCACACTTAGACAACTTGTCATACAACTTATGTTTTTTAAAATGTTAAAAAACTAGTTGTAGATGCTCTTCCTCATTCTTGGAATAAATTATGATGTCATATAGTAAAACCAAAACAAAATGATCTAGATAATATTTGAATACATTGTTCATAATATTCATAAATGCTGCAAGTGCATTTGTCAACCCAAATGGTAATACTATGAACTCATAGTTCCCATATTGAGTTCTAAATTCTATTTTCAAAATATCCTCATCATTGATTCTCAATTAATGATACCTTTCTCTAATATCTATATTTGAAAAGACTGTTTCTCCTCACTTTTGATCAAATAGATCATTTATGCATAGAAATAGATATCTATTCTTGATCATTAATTTTCTCAACATCTTATAATTTATACACATGGGAAGAGTACCATCCTTCTTTTGGATGAAGATAACTAGTGTAACCCATGGTAACACACTTGGTCAAACCATCCTTTCAATAAAAACACCTAAAATTGTGCCTTTAACTTAAAAAATTTGATGGTTGTCATCCTGTATGGTTCCTTAAATTATAGTTTTAATCCAAGTATGATATCAATTGAGAAAACAAACTCATGCTTAGGTGGAAATCTTGGTAATTCTTATGAAAACACATCTTGAAAGTTTGTTAAAAAAGGATAATCATTGATAGATGGTTCCTTAGATTCCTCCATCTCATTTATATTAATGATAAATGTTTGGCATCCCTTCCTTTGAGCTTTCTTGAATTGAATTGTAAAAATCTACCTTAGTTTCAACTCCCTTTTCTCCCCTAAAGTTGTGTCTGATTTATAAAATAATATTGACACTCAACCTTCTTTAGATAGAATTCAACCTTGGATTTATGATCTATAATCCAATTGACTCCTAGGATCAAATCATATGACCATAATGGTGTAATATAAATATCCACTATTGTAGTTAATTTACACAACCCAATCTCATATTTGACTAAACACTTGTCAACTTTAACCTCAGACTTATTACCATACTATATCAACCATGCATTTACCATGACTCCAAATTTTATAGATAATTTACTAAGCATTATAGGAGCAATGAAACATTCTATAGCTATTGTGTCAATCAAATTATAAACTAGATGATTGAACAAAATACCTAATAGTTCTATGGGCAAAGCTTGATACTTAATCTAATGATTATCAATAGTTGCATGAATCTAGTACTAAAATATACCCTATTAAGGAGTATAATGCTTGTTCTTCAACTTATCCTAGGAATACTCATGAGCATAAAGTTCACCTACATAAATGAAACAAACTCTAACTAGTCATTTCTTGTTAGACTATTGGTTTCCCATGAAACCACCCTTAAAACCATTACTTGGTTTCGTTTTCCTTGAACCAGTATTAAAATTGGCATTTTGATTCTTGAACTGAATTTTGGAATCTTTAATCCTCTACTTCCATTTATTATTTTTGAAATTTGGTTTAGAACTTCTAAACTTCTTCTTAAACTTATTTATAACTTGGACAAGATATTCTAGTTTTTATTCTTGCTTGATCACCTTCTTAAAAACCTGATCCATGGTAGATAGCCCATGCACATCTACTTCACAACCAATTTTAGGTATTAATCTCATGATGAATTTCTTGATCTTCAACCTCTCATCCACTTGATACTAAGGTACATAGTTAAGGAGCTTAGTGAATTACTCCTAGTATTCATTCACCGATAGGTCCCCTTTCTTAAGATTCTAAAATTTTGTAAGCTTATGATTGAAGTAAAACTATGGAATACATCATGACCTAAATAATGTCACAAACTATTCCCAAATGGTGGTGGTTGAGTTGAGGTTCATCTTGAGCTTCTTGTTTTCCTACCAAGTTATTGCTTTATCAATAAGATGATAAGTTCCCTAGACTACTTTCATGAATTTAGATTAATTTTTAATCTCAAAATTTTTCTCCATCTTTATTAGCCATGCTTTAACTCCATCTCCTAAAATAGTTCCATCAAACTTGGGTGGATTTACCTTTTCCATATCTTGTGTCATCTCTACAACTAATTGAGCTTTCACATCCTGTATAACTTCCTCATGCCTCTACTCTTGAGGATGTTATTTCTCAATAGGATTCTCTTCTAGCTTCTAATAATAATTATCATCTTCATGGCCATATACTTTCTATTCTAGGGCCATGATTTTGTTCCTAGTCTCTTGCATGGTTGTGAAGATCTGAACTAACATTGCATCTTGCTTAGTAGAAAACTAATTTGGATCAACAGGGTGATTGGTATTCAAAGTAACCTCACATCCTAAACTAGCACACACATTGTTCTTAATTTTTAATAATAGAATAAGTTTGCATTAGCATACATATTAAGTCTTATAGTTTGAGCCTTACCTTTGATACTAAAATGTAACAATTCTACTAGGTTTTACTTGAATAGAGTATTTTTTAAACATTAATTACACATATTCATCTAACAAGTTTCACCATGATAAATCTAACTATGCGATCTTTAAATAAATGCATTATTTTAGTTAACCCCATAAGAGTTACAACTAATATATTTGGCTATTAATCATCAAGATAATGATATAAAAAATCATGAACAATGCTAAAAAAATAATAAAGACATCATTTATTTCATTAAATTAATAATATAATTTTAGTCATGGCTGATACAACATTACATCCACTACTATAGAAGTACAATGAATAAATAGTACAATTTAAATAATCAATAATGTCTCAAATAATAATAATCAAAAGATACAAATCTATATAGATTATGAGTATCCATTAATCAAGAGTCTACACAAATCAAATATCAATCTATAATCTCAAGTGTAGTCTTTAGTGTAGTAATCATGCAAGGAGGAAGAACATTATCTGAGTGATTTTCCACACCAATTATAGACCACTAATCCCCCACACTATCTCCCAACAAGGTAATGTCCTTCCCTTTATAGATGGGTAGATAATGACAATGCAAGAATCCAAAGTGACAAACTAGAACCTGTGTGCTATAACATATGTAATACATGATGTGTACCATAAAGAAATCCATTCTAACATGCTATAACATAAACATGAAAACTAGATCAACACACGAAATAAGCATGTTTAACTATAAACATCACTTTGGACAAAGTTTTCAAATAGTTGATGATCTCTGGGATAAGTCAATTTCATACACATCACTCAATCGGATTACCCCTCATCTTACATTGATGGTGCTAATTAAACTAGTAGAATCCATCCACTAGTTATTTAGTGTCATAAATGCAAGATTTGGTTAAAATATATAATAATATAAAACCAACAAATTCAATTAAAATATTCCATATTAGTAGATATAAATATGCTAAGTATGGAAATATCAAATACATACATTTAGTCTATCAAATGTAATGCAATGAATCTAGTATCATCTACTTCATTATATAATAATAAACATAATTATAAATAGTCCTCAATATAAACATACCATATGGGTAAGAATTATATCTAGACTATAAGTTACTCAATATCACAAGTAACTTGAAATGTTATTTCATCCACAAAATAAAACATCAATCACAACTTATTTATTTGCTCATATTCCACATATATAACAATATTTAGTCATAAAAAAACTTAATAAGATTTGTATTTAAACAATTAAATACCTTATTTTAATGCTTCATCTAAACATTAAATATATAATGAAGTACCCATTTTACCCTATTATAATAATAATTTATATGATAATGTCATAGTTGTGTACACACACACACACACACACACACACACACACACACACACACACA